>JAKTXF010000013.1:0-343777 GCA_030561465.1 Suhomyces kunorum | reverse complement strand
CTAGTTAAAGGCGGAACGAGCTATATTTCACGTGATGTGTCACGTGACATAATCCGACCCCTCTATCACATGATGTCATCGCCAGAAGCTCATATCACGTGATATGGCATTTTCGGGCCGCGCACATGCCAATATGCATGATCCGACCCCACGTGAAATGACTTGATTGATTTTGCAGCCTTGTGGTTCTTCTACCTTTCTACCCTTATAAGCTCCTTAAACAGCCAGAGAACACGCCACTTCTCTCCCGAAAATGCCCATTCCTCAACCCCACGGTGGCCAACTTAACGATCTTGTCATTCGCGATGCTCCAATCAGAGACTCCTTGTTGAAAGAAGCCGCTTCGCTTCCCTCGTTGGTGCTTACTGCTAGACAGTTGTGTGATTTGGAGTTGATCCTTAACGGAGGTTTCTCTCCTTTGACAGGATTCTTGAACGAAGCTGATTACAAGTCGGTAGTCACCGAGCTGAGATTGACTTCTGTCACTGGTCCCAGTGGAAAAGGCTTGTTGTGGCCTATTCCCATCACTCTTGATGTGGATCAACAGACCTCGGCCAAACACTCTGTGGGAGACCGTGTGGTGCTCTTGGACTTGAGAGACGAGACTCCGTTGGCCATTTTGACCGTGGAATCCGTGTTCAAGCCAAACAAGCAGGAAGAAGCCAAGCACGTCTTCCGTGGAGACCCAGAACACCCTGCCAACAGATACTTGTTCGAACAGGCCGGTGAGGTTTACATCGGAGGATCTCTCCAGGGATTGAACTACCCTAAGCACTACGACTACGTGGAGTTCAGAAAGACCCCCACCGAGTTGAGAAAAGAGTTCTCCAACTTGCAATGGGACGAGAAGAACATCGTGGCGTTCCAGACCAGAAACCCCATGCACAGAGCCCATCGTGAATTGACCATCAGGGCTGCCAGTGACATTGGCGAAAACGGCCGTATCTTGATCCACCCAGTGGTGGGTTTGACCAAGCCTGGAGACATTGACCACCACACTAGAGTCAAGGTGTACAAGCAGATCTTGACCAAGTTCCCCGACGGCTTGGCCACCTTGTCGTTGTTGCCTTTGGCAATGAGAATGGGAGGTGACCGTGAAGCCTTGTGGCATGCTCTCATCAGAACCAACTACGGTGTCGACCACTTCATTGTTGGTAGAGACCACGCCGGACCCGGAAAGAACTCCAAGGGTGTTGACTTCTACGGTCCTTACGATGCCCAGGACTTGTTGGCCCAATACGAGGACGAACTCGCCATCAAGATCGTTCCTTTCAGAATGGTCACCTACTTGCCAGACGAGGACAGATACGCTCCAATTGACACCATCGACCTCACCACCGTGAAGACTGCCAACATCTCCGGTACCGAGTTGAGAAACAGATTGAAAACCGGTGATGAGATTCCTGCATGGTTCTCCTACCCCGAAGTCGTCAAGATCTTGCGTGATTCCAACCCCCCAAGATTCTCCCAGGGTTTCGTGATCGTCATCGATAGCTCCACCAAGATTGGTGAATACTTGAGCTTTGCATTGCAATCCAGCTTGAACCAGTTTGACGGAAAGCGTAGAATCACCAAGTTAACTGATGATGTTTCTCCGTTTGTCATCAATGAATTGGTCCTTGCCGGTTCTGGTGTGATCTTGCCAACCCACTCTTCTGACATCATTAACAAGGTTATCTCCACCGTTGGTAAGGGAAACAGCATTGTGGTGAAGATTGATGGAGACGTCGGTGAAGGAGAATTCAAGTTGTCCCAAGACTTGAACATCACCATTCAAGAAATCATCGCCTTCTTGAAGGAACAGAAGTTCTACTAATTTCATCAATTCTTCGGGCGTCGCCGTTGATCGGTAGTATGAATAGAACAAATTAGATAGCATTTGGGTGTAATTTATGATAGAATGGATGTATGAGAAGTAGACATGCTACAACGTACATCATCTATAGAACAAGTTTAAGGATATTGGCATTTTCCAGTTGAATTACGGTTATAATTAATACACTATTAAGAGATATTTACAGTGTGTACAAGATTTAGACGTCATTTCATTAGTTCATTATAATGATTAATAAACGTACTAAAGAATAAATAAGGGGTCGGTGATCGTACTCACTGTTGAAGCCAAACTAAATGTCAGGAACTATTAGTTTATATATATCGGTTCGTTGGAGTAGTCCCTTCGTAATTTTGTTAGAGTTACCCGATTCTATCGGTATTTTTGGATAAATAGGTAGCCCTGGATTTAAGCGACTCTGAGTAACTCATGGCAATAGGCCACACGGGAGCATCCGCCAATATTCTGATTCCCAAATAGAGCGATTTGATGGATAATTGTCCAACGATAATTTCCCTATAGAGCTCTTCCTCTATTGGTTTGATTTGCATAGAATCGGCATGGATTTTCTTTTCAACAATGTCCTTGATCTTCATCTGTCCCCCATCATGCTGGATGGACTTGAAAGTTTCCTGTTTAGAGAAGATCTCGGAGTACGACGATTTCAAAATGGGACTTAAATTGTTCTCAACCTGTGAAATAATGTTTTCACAGTCAATCACCCTTAAAAGATCAGCATCTGACAAGGCCTTTGACTTAATTTTCAATTCTAGGTATTTCAAGTATGACGAAATAATCATCACAGAAACAAAAAGACACGACACAAAGAAGACAGGACTCCTCAATGAACATTGGTTCATATCATCATTCGTAATCCGTTTGATGTTGTCTACCCATAACTGTACAATTTCAGTACAGTAAGGCAAACTTTTCTTCAAAGTCTCATACTTGTCTTCTTGTTCAACCATCGAGTTCAAGTGATCGTTCATCTGGTGCCAGTTTTTGGAGAAAACTGGTGAGAAAATTGGATTGAGGTTGACTACCAACTTAATTTTGACTAGCCAGTACAAAGGCAAAACAATTTTGAGCTCATTATGCGTGTTGAGTAAATGACTGTTGGAATCATCAATATGGAAAACTCCACCATTCATGACGAATTTTTGTTCCCATGATTTGACCAACTTTTCCAATTCAGGCTTGTGATTTATATTCCAATCGAGATATTCAAAGGACCTCAAGTTGGAAACGCTAGTCTGGACACATTGATGAATATACATCAACAATGAAAGCAAGTTATTGAAAGATAACGCTGTGGTAGACCCTCTTGCGCTAGTTGAATCTTTCAAGTGCTGGATCACTTTAGAAAAAGGTTGACCATTACTCAAGTTGACTAAGTTGTCAAATCTCTCTTTCTTAATCAGATTGTACCACTCGGAAGCGTTTGGGCAACGCCATAATTCCTCATTGGTACAATAATCACCACTTTTCAATAAGCTAGAGTCGCAATACATTGGAAGACCACTGATACTAGCTCTGAACGTTTGCAACATGTAGAAAACATGCATGGTTCTAATTCTTGATTGAGCCATGATGAAATAATCAAAGTTCTTCTGAATAGCTTGAGCAGAGATGGTTGATTGATCCATATTCTTGATATCATCAGGAGGAATTAAAAATTGTTCCAACGGCTCATTGAAACTGGTTGATTTAATCAACCCAATAATTGATTTCATTTGCTTTGAAGTAATGTCCATCATGTTATTCTCGTTGAAGAATAAAGTAATGAATATATGAAGGACCAAGCATTGGTGTGCCATTAACGGAACCTTCTTGAATTGCATGTTGTTCAATGTGATTTCCTTCTCGAAGAAGTTTTGAATGTGGAACTTCGATAAGCTGAAAAGGAGCAAAGTGTTGGTATCATGGTATGAATACAATGCTCCGATGGAAGCCATGGACAAAATCAAGGGAATGTACTCGAATTTGTTCAGCATGGGGACCTTTAATGATGGAAGATGAATGAATGGGAAATACTTGTTGAACTCCAATTCATACAAGCGCATGTAATGGTTTAAGTCCTCGGTGGTGGGAAACTGGGCTTCAGTCAAATTGCTCACACTGATTATCTTCTGTCTGAAGGCTTCTGTGATGAATTTAAAATCTTGCAAAAGTGAACTGTCAAAGGTGAATTCAAAGTCATCAGGAATTATAGACTCTTCCTGTTGGTTTGAGGAATCGTGTATCACCTTAGGGTTCATTTGCTTCACCAAGTCGATCTGCCGGGATCTGAAAAGTGAAGAAATTTCGTTAATCGAGTTCAAATCCGGATTGGTCGAAGAAGGCAATGTGGGAATCTGTTCTGCGTTCAATTTGGGTGAATTTAACAATGAAGGTGCCTCGATGAATCCGATTTGGTGTGAGGCCACTGGAAAATTGGTTTCGTACGGGGTGTTGATAATTTCCTTCAACCATCCATCGTCTTGGGTCATATTCAAGTTGATGGCGTGCATATTGCCTGTGGCAGAAAAGCTGGACAGATTACTGCCGTGTTGGTTGGGTTCTGACGTCGAGTCGGTTCTGGATTTCTTGATATGCTGCAGGGCCAGGTCTTGCTCCTTTTTCTGTTTCTTGAGCATTTTCTTATTTTCAAGAGCATCATTTTGCAAATTGATGGACGAGTTATTTCCGTTCCCGTTGGACAACATGTTTTGGGCCATGTTCATGTAGTTTGGAGGGTTGATTCCGTACTCGAAGGGAGTCATTCCCTTCAAATGATGGGGATGATTGGGATTATTGAATTGCAATGCGGCCATGGCACCACTTTGGCCAGATAATCCGGAAGAAATCACTCCTGCTGGAGTCATGGCGTCCAGGAAAAACTGCTGGAGGTTCTTCAAGGACCGTTGTTTGGCCATGATCTGGGAAAACGAAGGAGAGCCGGCTCCCTTCGTTCTGTCGGTAGCACTGCTCAAATCGAGGCCGTCGAGATTGGTCCAGTCCATCATGCCCAACGAATTCAAGTCCAAGCTAGAAAGGAGCAGGTTTTTGGGGCCGAAGTCCTCGCCTGAGGTCATGCCGTCAGCCGGAAGATTGGCGGTGTCGAAAAACGACGAATTTATCGCCTGGATACTGCGGGCATCCTTCAAATTCGTGTAGGAGGTGCCAGATAGGGCGGAAAACGAGGCATGACGGGTCTGGGAGCCCAACAAATGGTTCAAATGGGCGTTTCGCATGGCATCCGCGGTTGGATTGTCGTGTTTCGGTTGGATAAAGGCCAGAGACGCACGTTTTCGGGGCGAGTCGCCCTTATGAGCATTTGCGTTTGGGGGCACACTGGACGGCAACGTGACCGCCGGCGAGGAGTTCTGGCTGGATGTGGTGGGAATGGGCGAGGGCATGGAGTTGTGGGAGGAAACGGCGCCGTTTTGGAAGAGCGCGGTCCGGAACTGGGGAGGAGCCGTAGCCGAACCCGAGTGGACAGAAGAACCACCATAACCGAGTTCGTTGGACTTGGGCGGCGAATACAACTGCGTGGGAAGCTTGTCCGCGTCTTCGCCAACTTCAGGAACCGCTCCGTTGGGCAACGGCGCAGTGTTTTCCGTATTGTTTTGCAACACTATGACATGCTCGTCCAAGTCCTTGGACGAGCCCCTTCGCATGATATTGGGGAGGTTTGTGTGGAGTTTTTGCTGGTGACGGAGCACCAAGTCCCGGCGGGCAAAGCAGCGGCCACATGCAGCACACTGGAACGGCTTTTCGTTGGTGTGGGAGCGTTCGTGTCGCTTGAGGTGTTCGAGCCGTGCAAACGCCCTGGTGCAAATGGTACACATATGGGGCCTGGGCTTGTCGGTTTTGATCTGCTGACTCTTCTTGGGGATGGGCTGGGTGGCGAGGGAGTGGTCTGCGGTGGGAGTGGAGCCGGAGGAGGCCGGGGACCGGGTGGAGACCTCGGAAACGCCAGTACTCATGGAGAGGGAACGCAGTGGCAGGGGGGTTTCTGCGGCGGTAGGAGGGCGACAAACACAGGGATTTCGCGGGAGAGACGCGGGAGGAGGTCGGCCACAGCAAAGGGCGACAGAAACAGGCAGAAGAAGGGCCGTTTTGTGGGAAACGGCGGCGGTTACTTGAAGAGAATGACCCAACGAATATAAAAAGTGAGCCCAAGAAGTAAATTTTCTGGAGAATGCGACATTGGCGCCGGAGACACTCCGGCGCCAATGTCGCGCGCGCGACATGCAGTATGGGGGAAGTGGAGGATGTTGGGCGAGAATGGCTCGATGCAGGACGAGGCGAGGGTCCCACATCGCCGCACCAAACTGGTAGCCAGGGTTGCGGGTCACGTGCGGGTTCTGGGGTCTGGGGTTCCGAGAAGTCGGGGGGAGGGGGTGTTCTGGCGGTGGGTTGCTGCCTGTGGTCTGGCGTGGGGGACGGTGGGGGCACAGAGCCAAATTGGAGGTGCAGCATGCAGCCGTGACAGGTGGGGCAGGTGATTTCACGTGCGGGGCAGCCAGGGTGGGGGACCGCGGCAGAGAATGCCACGAGGGAAGCCAGAGGGCCAGATTTGATGGAAGGAAAGGGTGGAATGGATGGAATATGAAGTTCTTTGCTAGTCCATAGTGTTGGGATGGAAGTAGCCTTTCTCTAGAATCGGGGGACATAAATATCGCTGTGGTAGCGTTGCAACAAAGCATCGCAGTGTGGGAAAGTGCGTGGAGTGATGGCACCAGCACAAGTGGTCCAATGAGGCCGGGAATGCGGTGGGATGCGGGAGACGGGGCCGTCCTGTGCTCTCTCTATATTTGTAGGTCTCTCCTTGTATTTTTGGCGATTTCAGCGTGTCATTTGCGTGTGTTTGCGGTGTGGTGTGGTGGTTTCAGCTAGCCGAAGTGATCTCTCTAGAACTGGAGAGAGGCGATGATCTGGGGCCGTTTGCGGCACAATAAGCTTCTGGAACTCACATATCTGCTCTCTCTACTGCTATTCCGCTCAATTTCTCTTCTTCTTCTCTGTTACTCTCCCGTCTATTTCCAGTTCTCTCCCCTAAGTGCCATTTTCACATTCTGGAATCGCTCTCCTTATGTACTCACAATGGGACCAACGGATCTCAGGCCCTGCGCAGGAGCGAATGGAGAAATCGCCCCAAACACCACTACACGCTCAGTGGCTTGGGTTCCTCCAAATCGGTACGACGGAACTGCCCCTGTGCTGCAGTCTAGCCCCACCGTTGCTGCGGGTGTGTTCGTGGCAGGTGCGTCTGACGTCTATGCATGGAAGTCGCCATGAATGGGCGTGCAGCATGGGTTTCATGCACCGGGGGAACACTGGAGACACCGTCCCAACCAAATGAAGCGGTGTTGCACTCCCAATCGTCCCGGATGCATACACGAGGTGTCGGTTCCGGACAGATAGAGCCGTTGAAGAAGCGGCAGCATCCGGTGAGGTATTTTTTCGGCGGCCCCGTCTGCATGTCTGGCGAACCTCCAGCTCCGGGGCCGAGGTCCCGCCGGAGTGTTTGACGGCCGCTGGGTCCGGTCCCAGTAGCAATAAACCCGGTTATCGGTGGCAGTTTGGGTGTTTGCGCAAAATGGGGCCCAGGCGGCGGTTTTCGCTGCAGATTGGAGGATTTTTCTCCGAACAGCCGGTTCCAAATGGCGCCCCGCTTCAGAGTGGCCCCGCTGGAGGCAGCGAGGGTGGGGATCCAGCCGTATGCCACTGGTTTCTGCCCTTGGGGAATTCTGTGTCACGTGATCCCTGATCTTAAGCCATTCGGTTTTGTTAGAGATAGCTTCAAGAAAGCAGCGCAGTAGCGAAGTGGAAACGCGCAGGGCTCATAACCCTGAGATCCCCGGATCGAAACCGGGCTGCGCTAGTTTTTGCAGTTGATGAAGGAGATAAGCGAGAATATAGATAGCTGATGTAGAGTGAATGTCTTGAGTCTAGATCGAGTAAGCTTCTCTGCAGATACCGTTTCTCTTCAAGGAGTTGCTTAGATTTTTTGCCGGATACACATGGAAAGAAAAGAGAGTAAGAGTATAGGAGAGTTGGAAGGGTGAAAGGCGTCGATAGCATGGTCTATTGAGAAAAAGAGGTAAGAAGAGATGGAAAGATATTTGGATCCCACAATAGAGTATAGGAATGTATCTCGCTAGATATAGGTTATTGTATCTGGAATCACAGGATGGGTTAATTGTATCTGGAATCATCGAATGGAGAATATACTAGATCTTTGTATCCTAGTGATGAGGTATACTACTGGTATCTCTATTATCGTCGAATACTATTGATTGGCTACGGCTATTTTATAATCGTCACATAGAATAGTGTAGTTGTCTCGAATAATAGAAACACCGTAGAATTTATATCATATTAAACTGTAGTATTTTACACATCTAGATTGTAGTATGTCTCGCATTGTAGAGACACCGTAACCTTAGACTAAATGCATATTCTGGATGGAGCTGTGGCGATCCCATTCCAATGATCTAGTAGTAGCTGTGGAGTGCCATGAAGCCAGGACCACACTCCCTCCACACTCAACACACTCTGTTGAGGAGTCTACCAATACAGTGCTCTCTGGCGGGATATCCACAGATGATAGGTGCTTGGTTGGACCAAATCTCGGCCGTCGTGCGGAAATAGAATGAAATTCTTCGTTGAATTATATGGGTATTGGAGCAGGATAATATCATACTAGAGCCATAGAGGCCGAGGGATTGAGTATGATAATGTTAGAGTGGAAATAGAAGCAGAATGGATGGAGTATGCTCAAGTAGAGCTAACATAGAACTTAGTGCTGAATTTAGCATAATCATTAAAGAGAGCTTGAACGGAGAATTATCATAAATGAGAACAGAGGAAATTAATTAAAGAGAGCTTAAATAGCATGACCATAGAAGCGCTAGAATGGAGAATAATCATAGAAGCGCTAGAATGGAGAATAATCATAGAAGTGC
Source organism: Suhomyces kunorum (assembly GCA_030561465.1). Classification (NCBI taxonomy): domain Eukaryota; kingdom Fungi; phylum Ascomycota; class Pichiomycetes; order Serinales; family Debaryomycetaceae; genus Suhomyces; species Suhomyces kunorum. The sequence continues at coordinate 334,990 of JAKTXF010000013.1, read as the reverse complement.
TAGAATGGAGAATAATCATAGAAGTGCTAGAATGGAGAATAATCATAGAAGTGCTAGAATGGAGAATAATCATAGAAGTGCTAGAATGGAGAATAATCATAGAAGTGCTAGAATGGAGAATAATCATAGAAGTGCTAGAATGGAGAATAATCATAGAGCTGGCAGGGAGAATATTCTAAAAGTATATCCTCGTGGAGCATAATCCTAAAAGACAGTAGAATAGACCATATTCATAAAAATAGAGAATAATGGACACTAACTTTCTTCTGAGTGGAATTGTCCATTTTCAGAAAGACAGTGAGCATGGACTATCAAAGAGAGCATTTTCCCCGGTACAACTAGATCCTATAATTCATTTTCTTTAGAACTACTACAATCCCTAGCATCCACTGCGAGAGACCTTCTCCACTATTCACCTACTCAGTCTTGCTGTAGCAACTTGCCAAATCATACAACTCCTCAATTTGCTCAATCAATCAGCAGCTCCATCCCCTGAGATCTCAGACGATCTCCAATCTAATGCGACCTCTAATTTCTAGCCACACTTAGCCGCAAAGCCACTCCGACACCGCAAATCCTCCAGTTTCCTCCATTTAAAACTGTCAAAAACGTAGACGACGCCGATTAGCCGAAATCATCCTCAGAACGTCGTTTTGTGGAGACTCCATTGTGTTCGGAGTCGCGCCGAGTATCTTCTCACACTATTGCTAGGAACTAGCAGCAACTCCACAGTGCGAAACAACTCCGTCAAATATCTATAACTACACTCGTATTCATTCCACTACTATATCCCTAAAATCTAGTCCATCCCAAAATGCCATCCTCTCATACTCTAATCCATAGTATCCACTCACCCCCCCTTCTCTCTTCCCTCTTCCCTCTTCCCCTTCCCTTCCCTTCCCTTCCCTTCTCTTCCCTTCCCTTCTCTTCTTTCCCTTCCCTTCCCGTACCTCTTTTCCGCACTCTTTCCTCTTCTTTTCTCTCTGATTTCCTTCCTTCCTTCTTCTTCTCTCCCTCTTCCTCTCCCTCCATCTCTACCTCCATGGAGGACCCCACTGTCAACCTCTACTTCGTGGCCGCCGCCATCGCAGTGACCGCAGTATTGGCTCTCATCAATTGCCTTTGCAAACTCCTCTTTGGATACTCCGCCCCCGACGGCTACGCCCTCCTTGACGACCATGAAAGTGTTTTCCCCGGAGACTTCGTCCACGATCCCGAGTCCCTTTCTCGTCTTGCCGACCAGTTCGACTTCGTCGAATTGTCGCCCGAAGAACAGACGGCCTATCTCCGAGGCCAGGAGTTTGCCAAAGCCCATCCCCCTAACCTTTCCCATACTCGCGGCAAATCCTACACCCAAGAAACAGAAGACCTCATTCGAGAATGTGGAATCACGGCGTTTCTGTTCGAAAACGACGACGCAGAGGTGTTGGCCCCCCGCTACGTCGTGGCCGACCGCACCGAGGTCTATTTCACCAACAACGACCTCCCCTATTCCACCGCCACGGCCTCCCTAAATCATGCCTTGCCCGTGAGAAACAGAATCAACTCCGACGTGGTATACTTCGAAACCAAGGTGTTCGAGTTCGGCGGCACAGCCGCCACCCCGAACGCCCATTTTGCCATCGGATTGATTTCGAAGCCTTATCCCACCGGATTCCGTTTGCCAGGCTATAATCACTTCTCGGTGGCCTATGAATCCACGGGAAACTTGAAAATCAACCAGCCATTTCCCACGCCGTTGCAGCAGCACCAGGGTGAGCATAGCGAGTACAACGCCCAGGTGTTGCCGCCATTGCAGCAGTCCGATGTGGTGGGTTTCGGCTTCGTCGTCAGTTCTGGTACCATTTTCATCACGCGAAACGGCCGCAAACTCATGGACGTGATGAAAGGCGTGACTCTCGACATGTACCCGGCCATCGGGTGCTTTCTGACTAACGCCAAGTTCCAGACCAACATCGGCCAGTTGGGCTACGTGTGGGTGGAGGCAAACGTGCGCAAGTACGGCTTCGTGTCTCGCTCCGACTACAAGAAAATCAAGGGCGAGCGAGGTTTGGCGGCGTTGCCACATTACGGCCTGGTGGTGGATGAAGACCGCGACGAAATTATCGCCAAGGGCGAAGAATTGCCCCCAAGATATCCTGAAGATGAGTTGGACTTTTTCGGCCGTTCCAGCATGGATGTGGTTCGGGTGGGCACTTCGCTGAAGGCATTCTCTAAAGACGACGAAAAGGACGTCGCCAGCGAGAAGGCCAGCTCCACCAAGCTTACCAATGCCACTGAAGAGGAAATGAATATCCGCGAACGGCTCTACGAGCTGACCACGCTGGAGAATAATGATATACTCAAGAAACTCGGCACGCAGAGCGAGGAAACACAGGAACCAGAGCCCACTGCAGTGGAAATAGAATCTCAGCAAGATGGAGCAGTATCGTCGCATCCAGAACTGACAGAATTGTCAAAGCCAGTGGAAACACCATCTCAAGCGCAAGAGATAGAATCCACTCAACCACAAGAGACAGAATCTTCTCAACCTGCAGAGATACCATCTTCTCAACCTGCAGAGACATCTCAACCAATTGAGGCTGAGTCGCCTTCAGCAGAAGAAACTGATTCGCCACAACCATACTCCGGCTCCGCCGCAGAAACCCACACTCCAGAACCCTCCTATCCGGAATCCACTCCGGAACTTGACGAGAGTGCCGACAGCAAGGCCGGCACTCCCGATGCAGAGCAGTCTGCTTCTAGGAAGAAGCCCAAGAAAAAGAAGGGCAAGAAGAAGAAGAATGGGAAGAAGTAGTTGCTATAAGTACAAAACGAAAGGGATGATGTAGAAATTAAAGGAGCTCTTGACCATACTACCGAAGTTAGTATTACGAAGCTACATTTAACTTCCATGCTTGGGTGAGAATGCAATATTGATAAATCAAATCCCATCTACTGCTCTAGTAAAAGAAGTGAAAAAATAGCTCTTAGTTTAAAAGCCCTATCACGATTAACCCTCACAATTCTCCTCTCGCTGCACTTTCTCACTATTGTATTCAATAACTTCTAAAAATCATATCATCTCTCACATCAACTTCCTGCTACCTGTGTATTTCCTTCTTTAACCCCCATCTCTAGTTATCTCCTCAATTCTTCATCTGTAGAGTCGATTAGAGTCGATCTCTGCAATGAAAAAAGTATACTTCAAATAAAAAGGGGCGAGCTGGGAATTGAACCCAGGGCCTCTCGCATGCTTGTATGTCCGTTCAGTATACTGAACAGTCGCCCAAAGCGAGAATCATACCACTAGACCACACGCCCGAATGTGGAAGAAAGTGAGTGCGAAATTGACATAGCATGTCATACAAATATCCAACATCTTTCCATAGCGGAATGATTCGATGATAGGGAGGTCAGGAACAAGGATTATGGTAATAGGTAATCTTCCTTAATGCGAAAAATGCCTTGTGTGAAATTTTCGCAGAATTTCAGAAAAATGAAAAAAACGAGGAAGTAGTGATAAATTATGCGAGAAATGTTCACTTGCAGAAGTCAACAGACAGATATTATACTGAATGGATATGTCTATTCCAAAGTTCTTCATTCCCCAATTATGCTCCTATGCGCCTGTCCTCTATGTACACAGCCTTTGAGCTCTGCTCAATTCGTTAAACCCGTACTCCAATACACTTATGCCTCCGTCTCTAATTCTTCAACCCTCCCCCACCCCATAATTTTTTACCCGAAAAAATTATGCTTGTCTCCCAAATCAATTCCAAGATCTACTCCCAGCATAATTCCAGCCCTCTCCCAATTCGCTTCCCACCTCATTCTTCATTCTCTGTTTTAACCGTCTACTCGCTCTTGCCAAGCTTTGACCGCGTCTGGAAGAATTTGCTGGATCCTCAGGCCAAGCCCCGCCATTACGAGGCTATTGTTGTGATGGCGTGGGCCGCCTCCTCGTAGTGTGGGATCGGCGTGCCTAGGTGAGACGAAGGGAAGAGATAGTGATAGCGATAATGCGAAAGATCCTGAGAGGGAGAGATAGAAACAGGGAGACAATTACATCGAGAGCTCAAGAGAGAGCCATGTATGTACAGATCCCTATTAATGTATGCATACATACATTTACAAGCATACACACATATACAATATATATACATCCATACATCCAGTTACATATATCTTTGTGGGTTCTTGTCTGTCCGCCTCTCCCACACAGTCCAAACCATGTGGTGCAGCCACAAATTCCGGTGCCAAGATGAGTGAACTGCAGTACGGGTCAGAATCTCAACAGAGACGAATAGAGAAACAGTAGCGGAAACTATCCAGAGAGAGAGGCTTCCTTGGAAAAGGAAATACTCCATTTCCTGGAACTCTCGCCGCACTCTCTTGCGGCACCGCGAATCATCTTGTCTAGCCCAGTAGAGATAGTCTCCCTGAGTATTCTCCTTAATTATCTCTCCCCAATGGTCCTTAATAGTCTCCCATTAGCACCCATGCCTTTCTCCCTAGTCTCGTATTTCTGCCACACGCTCCCAATCTCACGCCCGTACCACCGTGTTCCACGAGACCTCACGCACCACGCCAGAACTCCCCTGAGCCCTGGCAAATCACCGGTTCCCGAAGGAGGTCCCGATGGCATTCCCCACAGAGCCGCCTTGCTCGTCTGTTGCTTCCTTGTCAGCCCATATATCTGTGCCTCTTGCTATGTCTCGCTATGTGTCTCCCTATTTCTCCGTATCTCTCCACGCGTCTCCTCTCCCTATCTCTCCCTATTTCTCCACGCGTCTCCTCTCCCTATCTCTCCCTATTTCTCCCTAGCCCTCTCTGCATCTCTCCCTAATTCCCCCCAATCTCTCCCTATTTCTCCCTCGCCCGCACTCATTGCCTCACTATTTTCCCTAATTCCCTCTCCCTTTTCCAACGCGACTCCCCAAAACAATACATCTCACTCGAGTTGACCAATTTCTCACCACCCTCTTTCCCATGACGTTGTTCAGTGTTCCCACCAGGAGGTTTGCCTCGCCGTTCTACGTGGTGCTTGCCCTCTTCGTGTCGGTGGTCTTGTTCAACGTGGTGTTCTACCATCTCTACGACCTGCCCGAGTTGGACAACTTCCAACACGCCGTGGACAAGATCGATGGCACCAAGTTCACCGAAGGCATGATGAAGGAGCTCGAACTGGCCAAAGAAAAAGAGTTGCTCGACCAGCTCCAGCAGAAGCTCGAGTCCCAATACAAGGACTCGTTCCTCAAGGACCTCCGGGCCCAGGTGGCGGTTAACTACACCGACAAGTTCAAGCAAGAGCTCAAAGATCAGGTTGCCCGCTATGTCACCACCGATGAATTCCAATCGCAGGCCATGTCCTACAACCTCTTCGACTCGTTGAAGGCCGACTACTTGAAACAGCACGCCCAGGACATCTCCCAAGTGGCCATTCTCGAGACTTTCCAGAACCTCAAGATTGCCGCTCCCGCCGACCTCAACGACAAGGTGGCCGCCAAGCTCCGCGAGAAAATGGACCGCACCAAGTGGTACCAGAACCTCATCAACAACTACTTGCTCAAGTACGGCCCTGGCGACCTCCAGCCCATCACCGACGAGGAACGCGGCAAGCCCATTCCCGGCACCTACCTCAAGGACGTGCAGCAGCCGCCGCTCTCCAAGAGTCGCTTGCTCAAGGGCCACGTCAACATCGGCAAGGACAAGCTCTCCAAGCTCAAGAACAAGCACAAGATGTTTGTCGATGCCCTCAAGCGGCTTGACGACCCTCCCCAGCAGTTTGTTAGTGGTGACGGCATCGTCATTTCCGGCGGAGGATTGTATTTCGGTGCTGCCTTGGTGGTGGTGGGCCAGATTCGCCAGATGGGCTCGGAGTTGCCCATCGAGATCGTCATCAACGACATGGGCGAGTACGACGAGCAGATCTGTGAACAGCTTCTTCCCAAAACCTTCAACGCCAAGTGCATTGTCATCGAGAAGGAGATCGGAAAGGAGCTCCTCGACAGCCTCATGTTGACCAAGTTCCAGATGAAAATCTTTGGTTTGCTCTTCTCCAGCTTCGACAACATCATCACCGTCGACGCGGACAACATGCCCATCAAGAACGTCGACAACTTGATCCGCTCCGAGCCCTATCTCTCGAACAAGTTCATCTTGTGGCCCGACATCTGGCACAAGCAGGTGTCTCCTCAGTTCTACGATATCGCCGGGTTCAAAGTCGGCAACGTGCCTGTCCGTAGAGATGGACTTGCCAACGACTGGAATTGGGAAGATCATGCCCTCAAGGATCCAGACACGGAAATCTCTTACCACGACTTGGAGGGCATTCCTGACATGTTCAGTATCGAAACCGGACAGATGGTGTTCTCCAAGAAAGCCCATTTCAAGGCATTCATGTTGTCGTTATACTACAATATGTACGGTCCAAAGTTCTACTACGACTTGCTCTTCCAAGGAGCTCCTGGAGACGGTGATCGTGAGACCTTTGTGCCTGCGTTGCATGTGTTGAAGGAGCCATATCACGTGGTGAAGTATGAAAGTTGGTTGGGAGGATACGAGAAAGACAACGATGAAGGTTTCCAAGAGACCACCATTGTGCAAATCGACCCCACCCAAGAAGTGAAATTCTTTGACGATTGGCAAAATTGGTTGAAGGAAAAGGCATTGGACACGAGAATGTGGCCATTCCAATCGAACGCATACGCTGGAACCTTGAGAAAGAAGTTCAGAGACAGCTTTTTCAAGAGGAAGTCTAAGGAAGTCACCGACCCAGAGACTGGCGAGTTGACCATGATGGAGGTAGAGGAAAAATACGTATACCCCGAAGTACTTTTCCTCCATATTCACAAACCCAAGATCAACCCAATAGACAATGCCAAGACTGGTACTTTCGGTATTTACGAAAGAAGAAACTTGGGTAAATTGGGTAAATATGAAGAGTACCGTGGCATTGACTGGGAATTGAGATTCCATGTCATTGCCAAGTGGATAGCTTGTAAGGGTATTACCAGTCCCAAGTTCTGGAGTTCCGCTGGAATTTCACAGAAGGTGACTTGTGAAAAGGTCACTAATTATGTTGAATTCTTGAAGAAGGACACGAAGGGAGATGATGTCACCAAGTTAAAATTTGATCCTTCTTACCAGAGTTAGAGTTCAAGCATATGGACGAACAGCGGATGTACAATAGTTATGGAAATAAAGTTGATCGTTTGATTCGGACTTTACTTTAAATTCCTGTAACACTAATTAATATGAGCATAATCCGGTCAAATAGGTTACTTAATAGATACCTAGCTTCCACGAACATATATATAAAGTAACTATGATAAATAATGTATTTGTCTAGCATAATCTAAATTCGTATCTGCCTTACTATTCATCGTCCGTTTCCTCCTCGGAATCTGAATTTTCATCAGTCTCTTCTTCACTGAATTCATCTGTTTCAGTTTCTTCTTCGCTGCCCAATTCAACGGCGACTTCTTCCACATGAACAGTATAGCCCTGCTTGCTGAAAAACTTCTCCGTCTCTTCAACCTTGGCAGGAGGCAAACTGGTGAAAAGAAGAGAGTTTTTGCTGTTGAAAACTGCCTTGAAATACTTGTTCAAAGCATAAAGTACATCACTGGAGTTCAAGGAATTGAGTTTTTCAATGAAATATTCGGTATAATTTGGACCTCTCCTTTTGAATAAATAGTCACTGATAGCACTGGTGGCAGCCTTGTAGTTTGTGTCCATTTGGTTGGCCACATCGTTGACAATTGCTGCCACGGCATTTTCCACACTTATATCGTCAATCTTCAATTTTTCATTAGCATAGTCGTCCACAATCGACTTGGCAACACTCCAGGCCTGAACCGCATCAGAACCTCTGTATATAGTGAAGGTCAATAAACCGGTTTCGATGTTTCTCTTCACCTGGGTACCGTAAGCGAGTCCTGTACCTCTCACACCTCTCCAAAAGGGACCCTCAACTGCATTCAAAAACTCTGAAGCAAGGGCAATCTTGAAAATATCGTCATCAAGGTAAGTGCTTGGAATTGGAGTCATAGAAATCATATGGGTCGATTCTTCTGCTGGCGAAGCAATGACATACGCTTGGTTCAGACATTTTTTGCCAATCTCCGACTTGAATTCTAACGATCTTGGGAGCAGTTCAAACGAGGTTGGTACGGCTCCAGAATATCCCTGGAAGGTATCAATGAAAGGCTTCCAATTTGAAACAGGCTTTTCTAAGCTGGAAACTCCACCCACAACAAACACCTTGAGATTCTCCAACGAGAATAATTGATTTGACAACGTTTCTAAGTCTTTTTGAATTTCCGAAAACTGGCCGTTATTGATCTTTTCCGACAAGTCCTTGTAGAATTGTTCGGTATAGATAGAGTCTTGGGCCTTGCGAATGGAAGTGGCCTCGAAAACCGTACGATGTTGATGAGAGTACATCATCAATTCTCCCAGTCTCTTTTTATCTGGCAAAGAATTAATGATCTTTTCAATAATCACCTGGACTCTAGATTCCTCGAATTTTCTGTACTTGAGAACGTTTTGAAGCCATTCGATAGCCTTGACGTACTTTTTAGCTTCAAATTTAACTCTGACACTAATCAACTCGAGAAATTCGTTCTCAAATCCGTTATCTAGGCGAGTTTCCATGAGATCCTCTTCCATCTGAGTGATGACCTTATTATATGGAATGTACTCTCCAGTGGGCAATTCAATGGACAACGAGAAGATCTCTTCCAAGATGGACATGTAGCGCAAAAGCTGGGGATCCACGGTGGTAGAAGGCAAGACAATTGTGACGGTAATGAATTCAGATTTGAAATCCTCGAAATGAAGGAAAAGAGGTAATTTTCCCCCAAGAACGGCAGCATCTGACTGGATTTTCGCATCCAATTCGTCTTTGTGGATATACTTGGCGAACTTTGGATCGTAAACGGGATTTTTCTGCTCCACAGTGTATGAATTGGTGCTGATGAACTGAATTTTTGAAGGGTCAGGCTTTTCAAATTGAGTCAACAATTCCTCGGGAATGGGGGCATCATTCTTGGACTGGGCCTCGTCCAACTTTCTGCCGAGCTCAGCCAATCCCTCTTTGCCGTATTTTTCCTTGATGTCCTTGGAAATCTGCTTGGTATTCTTTTTGATGGTCTCATTCAAATGAGCAGAGGGTTTTCCCAAAAGCGACACCGAGTGGTTGTCCACCAACTGCTCCTTGATCAAGGCACACCATTGGTCGGCAGTCCAGGCCAAAAGCTCGTCGTAATCTTCCAAAGTCTTGGACCAGGCACTCAAATCGGAACCATCGCGGTTTCCGTACAAGAACTCAAAAATGGCGATGTTGGAGAACACCATAGGGGACTTTTCGGCACTGGAAACAAACTTCAAGCGTTGCTGTTGGATTACCAGGCGGAAATAGTCCAAATCCAAATTTTCAGGCACGGTTTGGCTGCGAATTAAGTCTTTGACAAGTCCTTCAACCCGGGCAAGCTGTTCCACGGGAACATCGTGGAAAGTGAAGTTGACGGTGGTACGGCGGTAGTCATCGGTGTTGTAGTCGATTTCCGTGGCCAAAGGTGCTTCAATTTCCACCAAATGCTTGTTGAACAAAGCCATAGGACTATCAGTGAAAAAAGACCCTACCATATCGAGAGCGACATTAGTCATGGAATCCGCAGCATCAGGGCCAATCCACGCCATCAAAATCTTGCCCATCAGCTCGTCATTATCAGGAAACTCCACTGTGTCCACCACAGTCTTGGTAAGAGGTAAATCTTCGGGGGAGTCGAGAAAAGGCCGTTTGTGAGGAACCTCCGGTAACGGGGACAAACCGGCGTCAAAATCGGCCATGATGGCCAACAACTCGTCCTCCGACACCGAGCCGGTTATAATCACACACAAATTGTCGGGCCGGTACATCTGGGCATGAAAGTTTCTGATGTCGTTGTTGGTAAGTTTTCTTAGTTCTGCCATGAGGCCTCCAGTTTCGGAAGAATAGCCGGAATTGGCGGCATAGAGTCTGCGTTGGACCTCCAAGTACAAGATGGACCACGGGTCGTATTCAATGCCCTGCATTTCCGAGAAAACCACGCCTTTTTCCTTGCCTTTTCCGTCGATATGGTACACTTCGGTGAGACAGGCCTCATCGGAGAGAATGGGGCGGAACAAGTGGTCCAAATACACCGGAAGCAACGTCTTGAACCCATCCCAGCCCGCAGTAGTCAAGGTATACACTGTTTGGTCCACTCCGGTCCAGGCATTGGTGGAAGAGTAAAGACGGTTTCCAACAGTATCAAGAAGACCCTTGTAGGGATAGTTGGTAGAGCCGGTGAAAATGAGATGTTCGAGGGTATGGGGACAGCCGGAGTCGGTGGCGATCTCTGTGGCCACAGCAAAGTAGCCTTCCACGATTGGAGAAGGCTGATTGATGTAAGTGAGTTGAAGACCAGTTCTGGAAGAACGCCATTTGGAGATGTGGGCCGGGGCGTAATCCACCTGGAACGCAGTTTGGCGAACGAAGGGGCTGTTGGTCATTGTCCGGACGACGTGGAGGAGGTGGAGGGGGCGAAGGAACGGCAGTGGAGGCGATGGAGGAGGTGGAAGAGTATTGTGGAGGTTGTGAAAAAGAGATGAGATAACGCGTAGGGAGGCTAGGGAGAGGCTAGGGAGAGAAGGGGAGAGGCTAGGGAGAGAATGCGCGACAATGGGGAGAGATGCAGGGAGGCCGGGGGTGCAGGATAGTGCGGCTGGCGGTGGAGTAGAGGGAATGGCGGTAGAGTGAGACTAGCGGCGCGAAGGTGTGGCTGTGGAGGAGAGGTTAGACTGTTAAAACGACGAGGACACTGTAGAACACGGTGTTGTGAGTTGTTATTGTATGGAGCGATGCCAGACAGAATGGGAGACACCGTGGGAGACATAATGGGAGACCTTGTGGGAAATTGTAGAGGTTATCGTGGAGAGTCTAGTGTAGAGAAGATGGTTTTCTAGCGATAGATCTCGTGCGAACGTAGCGAGAAATGATTTACCGCGTAGTGTAGAGTCCCGCGCGTTATCTAGCGAGACCATCTTGGAGAAACACAATAGAACCACTGCGGTGCAAATAGCCCGGACAGCAGTTTAGGCCAGTGGGGGGCATGTCATGTCATGTCATCCACCTCGAGTCTCATTCAACGTAGTTATGGAAGCGGGGTCTCACATGAACGAGACCCCATTTCTAGGGAGACCCCATTTCTAAGGAGAGCCTCATTTCTAAGGAGACTCTAGGGACTCATTTCTCGCGCGATTAGCGCGGACCCCCACTATATAATCTCCATGCTATCTGCTTTCCGAGGATCGCCATAATTTGGTGGCATCCACCATTCTCGCCACAACGCAACCCCTCGATGCAACCTCACATTTAACCCAAACCCCATTTCCAGGCCCCCACTATCCCCATCTTTCGCATCTCTGTATTCTCACTCTCTTTATCAATTCGCACACTCTATCTCACCACTTCTTTCACTAAAACCACAGAATCCGCTTCTTTTCGCCCCAAACCACCCCTCCACCTTCCTCTCACTCCATATTCTCCCTCTATCTCCTTATTCAATGGCCTCCTCCCCAGATCCGCCCCTATCTCCGCAGAACCCGGGGAACTACCCCCACCGCTCCCTCCACCGGCCTCTACCCCCACAATTCGCTCCCTCCACCAACCGCGGCCTATATAATGCCTATCACTTTCTACTTCCCTCTTCTCCCCTACAACTCCCCCAATGTCCGTCACTCCCGGTATCTACACCCCTCTTGTCACCTTCTACAACGAAGACAACCACTCCATCGACTTTGCCACGCAAATTGCCCACGCTAAACACCTCCAGAACCTGGGTATTACTGGAGTGGTTGCCTTAGGCAGCACTGGAGAAAACCCCCTTCTTTCACAACAAGAACGCATCCAAATCGTCAAGAATCTTCACGATGGTCTTCCCGACTTCCCTATCATTGCCGGTGTGGCCCAGAACGGCTTCCATGACACCATTGACACCATTTCTGCCTACAAACAAGCCGGTGCAGTTGCAGCCATGGTTCTTCCTTCCAGTTATTACGGCACGGTGACCACCCAGGAGGGAATCTATGATTGGTTAAAGGATGTGGCCGATGCAGCCGCCTTGCCCATCTTGATCTACATCTTTCCTGGCGTCTGCAACGGCCTCCAGATCCTCCCTCAAACCGTCAAGAAGTTGTCATCACACCCCAATGTCATTGGCTGCAAATGTACCCACAATGACGTCCAGCAGTACGCCCAGATTGGGCTCGATCCCGAGATCCGCGCCAACAACTTCGCCCTTCTCTCCGGGTTCGGCCAGTTGTTGCTTCCCTTGCACGCAGTTGGAGGCATTGGAGTGATAGATGCGCTTTCTGGCGCGTTCCCCAAGACGTTTGTGGAACTTTTCAAAGCCTTGGAAGCTGGCGATTCCAAGCGGGCCCAGGAACTCCAGTTTGTGGTGTCGGAAGCGGAGATTTTGGCAGCCAAGGGCAATTTCTTGAGCATTAAACGGGCCATTAAGGAGAATCTCGGGTTGGGCAAGTCGTTGGTGGGACGTAAGCCCATGAACTACGGTATTTCCAATGACGAATGGCAGAAGGAGTATGTCGGGCTCTACAACTTGATCAAAAAGGTGGAGGATACCCTTTGAGAACGTTAGAAAATATAGATTTCGAGCAAGGACTCAGAATGCATAAAAGTAGATGACGAGAGTGTAGAATCGCATTGGAGGGAGTTGTTAGGGTAATTGGAATGTGATAGATAGGGAGGTTAGTGGTTTTCTTCATTTCAAGCTTATTTTGCGGCAATAGGAGCTTTTTATATTATGATTTCACTAAAGAGCCAGAAATTGGACTATAAAGATCACAATTGCACTTACTTGTAATTTAAACTCAAAGGGAGGTTTCTATGCAAACAGTGACCTTTTCTAGCAGATCCCGTGAATTTGGGAGAATTTATCATAGAATGATATACCATGTTCAACTTTTGATGAAAGTGGCGCTGAAATTGACTTTTGATGCTCCCTTAACTCAAAATCATCCATAACTAACTATAATATTTTCAGCAATTACATTTTATGCTGTTATTCCCCTGTCCATCCCACTATTATCTCTTATCGGGAATAACACCTCCATTAACAGGACACATCACATGCAGTATACACCTTCACTAACAGAATTACCATTCTCATAATCAACCTTTGCTAAATGGATTGACTCCCTAGCACAACTGGACCGTCCCTTCGTCAATCCAACGATATTACATCACATCTGACGTCTCCTTCAGTCACGTGCACGTTGTCGTCTCTTTATTGACTCCGATCCGAGGTTTAATCGATCTCTTCGGACTCGTTAACTGTATACGAGAAGTGCAGTTATACGACACCAAACGCCTTGTGTTCGGACTTTGAAAGGGTAAATTGTCTTCCTGACACTTCTAAGAAGGTGAATTTATCCTTAGAAACAGTTAGAAACTGTTAGAAGTCTCGATTGTGGGGAGTTTTTCACTTTTCATCAGCATTCACGGAAAGACCATCAATATCATTTCTAACTGATTTCCTTGCATCTAAGACGTGATTTTCCATCGGATTTTCACGTATTCTTTATTGAAAGCAATAAGAGGCACTTCAATTACTTTGAAATACCATTTCTTAGCTACAAAACCCATCCTTCGTCAATCTTTTCACATCTTCATGTCCATCAAATCAAAGCTTTTTGGGGAGAAATCCACCGATCCAGTACGTGCAAGACTATATCTCAAGCTTGACTGGTTCATATTATCCTATGTGTGTCTTATTTATTGGATTAATTACCTTGACAGATCCAATCTCAGCAATGCCTACGTCTCAGGCATGCAAGAAGACCTCCACATGAAGGGAAACGAGTTCAATATCATCAACACCTGCTTTAATGTGGGATACATTGTTGCATTGGTGCCTCACAATTTGATTTTGCTCAAAGTCAGACCCCGGTATTGGCTCTCTTTCTGTGCATTTGCATGGGGTATTCTTACCCTCTCGTTGTACAAGGTGACTTCGTACAAGCAGATCTGTGTGATCCGGTTCTTTGTGGCTGTTTTCGAGGCAGTTTCCTTCAGTGGAACCCATTTAATTCTCGGAACCTTCTACCAAGAAGATATGCTTTCTTTTCGGACTGCAATCTTCACCAGTTCGGGGCTTTTAGGATCGATTTTCTCCTCCACAATCCAGGCAGCCATCTACAACAACATGGATGGGTTTAATGGCATCGCAGGATGGAGATGGCTCTTCATTATCGATTTTCTTATCACCATTCCCGTGGTTCTCTACGGATTGTTGGTGTTTCCAGATTTTCCAGAAGTGTCGAAGCCATTGTATTTGACCTACGAGGAGCACCAGTTGTCGCTCAAATTGATGTCTAAGCCCAAGTACGACTCGTTCGACTTGTCGATTTTCCGAAGATTATTTGGCAATTGGAAGTGGTACCTTTTTACGTTATTGTGGGTTCTTGGAGGCGAAAATGAATCTTTTGGAAGCAATTCCATATTTGCAATCTGGTTAAAAACCTTTGGGTACACCGTGGATCAAAGAAATCACTATCCCATGGGTATTTTTGCCGTGGGTATAATTTTTACCATTGGCATGTCTATTTATTTAAATTTTACCGGAGGAAGAACCCATTGGCATTGTGGAATTGCCATTGCCGTGGTGATGATTGTCCTGGCGATTATTTTCCTTGCCAATCCTCTATCAGCACCTCATGTTTTCGCTTCCCAATATTTGAGTGGAGTTTCATATGCTGGTCAAACTGTCTTTTTTGCTTGGGCAAATGTACTTTGTAAAGATGATCTTCAACAAAGGGCAATTATCTTGGGGTCAATGAACATGTTCAGCAATGTCGTCAATGCCTGGTGGTCCATTGTGTTTTATGCGGTGCCATTTGCACCAAAATTCACCAGAGGATGTTATGCCATTGTGGGAACTGCAATTGGAAGTATTATGGTAGCGGTGACAATAAGATGGCTAGAAAGAAGAAAAGGAGTTACGTCTCTTGAAATCCATGATAAGGAGTTTGGATTTAAGGAAACGTCGAGAATCTTGACCTCAGAAGCACATTAGGGATTATTACATTCTCTACGAATAGTCCGATGACATTATTTATTCTGTAAAAATACACAACTTAAGCTTTTGCTGTTAAAATACACAATCATTAGTTCTATAATTCGTCTGGTCTCCATATTTACCCACGATTCACTTGATATCCAGCTCTGCCTCCTCGAACATCTTGAAGATATTCTTCACCTCGTTCTTCATGCTAATTGTGAGCTGCACCAAGTCTTCATCGGATTTGTTGTACATTATGCAATTGGCAAACATCAACATGATATCTCTTTCCAATTGTTTGACCAGCTGGTACTCTGGTGGGTCTGCCTTCAGTTTTACCGACCGTAGTATGCCCTTCAAGTTTTTGGGTTGGTATATCACATCGTAATAATCGTGAGCATCCCTCTTGTTAACTGCCTGCAAAAAAGGCGAAGAATAACGGTGTGCCTGTATGCTGTTGATAAGATTGACGGCAATATTCTGGAACCTCTTGTGCTGATTTGAAGCGGAGGCATAGGGAGATTTCGATCTCTTTCTGCCATTTGGTTCTGGAGTGGTTGTGGCAGAAACTGCTGCAGTTTCTTCCTTTGGTGCTGCGAGAGTTTCAGGGAATTCAAGCAGTTCAGGCTCTTCTTTAACTTGTTCCTTTTGGGGCTGCTCGGGTTGCTCGGGTTGCTCGGGTTTCTCGGGTTTTTCAACCTTCTCTTCGTCTTTTTCAATGGATGGTTCTGTTTTTTCGATTTCTTTCGCCTCAACACTAGCCAGAGTGCTTTCGGGCTCTTCTGCCTTTTCCTCAGTTGCATCCTCAAGCTCTTCCTTATCTTCAGCATCCACTTCTTTGGCATCAGATGCCAACTCTTCCGTTTTAGCACTAGTTTCTTCTTCTTCTTCTTCTTCTTCTTCTTTGACAGCTTCAGAATGAGATTCTGGACGAGATTCTGAACAAGATTCTGGCCGAGATTCAATTTCTTCTTGAGGCTGTGATTGAGGCTCTTCTTGAAGTTCAGGCTCACTTTCAGGTGCAGTTGTTTTCTGAGTTTCAGGTTGGGGTTCTGGCTCTGGTTGAGAAGCAGATTCATGCAGAGGCTCGAGTTGAATTTCGCTTTCAGGTTGCAGGTTCTGTATTTCTTCTTCTCCTTCAGCAGTAGCCTTTTCTTCTTCCTTCTTACTGATTTCAGCTGCCTTACTCTCATCCGTGACTTCTTCAGTTTTCTCTTCATTTTCTTCGTCTATCATCTCTACATCTTCGGTTTCATCCTTCTCTTCTTGTTGTGCCTCTTTTTCTATTTCTGCTGGCTCAGATCCCACGTTTTCTTCGGGCTTTCCTGGTATTTCTAGCTCTGTATCTGGTTCTTGTTTCTCGGTAGATTCCTCTGTAGCAGGCTCTGGAGTTGCTGCTTCCGATACCAAGAACTCCGAGGCATCGGTAATAGGCTCGTCCACATCCATAGCCTCGGGTTCAGCGACTTGAGCGATTTCTTTATCGATTTCTTCTGACTTTTCTTTCTGTTCAACAACTGGAAGAACTTGCTCCTTTTCTTGCGATTGTGGCGTTTTATCTGGCATATTTGCAACGTACTCTTCCAGGAGAGTGTCTATCTGCGTTATTAAGGACTTTGCATGCCTCACAGAGGCTTCAAGAAGCACTGCTTTCACTGCAGTCTCGTACTCATTGGGCTTGGTACGAACGACCAAACGGTCGTTCAAAATCTCCACGAAATCGGCAAACTTGCTTGAATGGACGGTATCTATCAAATCTTGTTTGGAAAAGTCAAGCTGGCTGTCGTCTGTGGCAAACTTATTGGTGTATTGCAGGGTCAAGGCTTGAAGCTCTTTGAGGAAGCCAGTGATGGGAATCGAGGCCCGGAAATCATCATATTCGACGGCAATGTTCTTGAGGCACTTGTTGAGCGAGGCCGCTATCAAGATCACGCCTACGTCTGAGGGGGCCGCCGGAGAAGACATGTGTTGGTATAGTGTAGAAATGGATGTTTTCGATATATGCCACGTGACGAGGATCACATGACTACCCACGTGACTTGCATACCACTACTGTCCCTCTGCTGCCCCCTACTACACTACTTCCGCATCCCTACGCCTGCTATCATGAGTGTTTATCATAATATATACATCAGCCGGCGTCCACACTCGTTTGGCGCACATGCTGCCGATCCATTGCGGCCGCAACACAACGACACCTGCGTTTCTGGAACCCACGACGAAGAAACCACGGGCTCTTCTTAACGCTTTTGCATATTCTGCATCAATAAAGCACTGGAGTTAGTATTTGCTCGAAAAGACGGTGTTCCAAGCACCAAAATTGGCATTTTTCACTCTGGACGCATTTGCCACTATCAGCTCTAGTAACTCCATAGTTCTGCCTTCCACAGCCCTTCTTTACTTACTTTTGCTCCTGGAATCTCTGGCCCACACGCTCGCTGTGTTTCAAGAACTTTTCCGAGCACTTGGAGATACAACCAGACTCCTTGGAGGTCAAACTAGCCGAAGTGAAGTCGTTGACACAGTCATCGAAACATCTGGACACCAAGTTGGAGTACAAGTTCATGAAGTCCTTCATCTGCTTCTGCTCGACGATCTTCTGGAATTCCTGTTGTTCCTTGACGTTTAATTGATCCATGTTGTGGTTGATGGTGAGAGTAGTTGCTTTCGAAGATTTTTCTCGACATAATGGGTGTAATGGGTGCGACACGGCTGCGATTGCGCGACATTGTCGCAAGGACCTGGACCGGTCCTCTAGAAAGGACCAGAACTTCGCCAAAACGTCCTATCCGCTAGCATTGACACGTCTGGGGCGCACGGGGGAACGCAATCACGTCCCTGATATTGTCCATTCCGCCCAAATACGCCAAAAGCCGCTCAAATCCCATGCCAAAACCTCCGTGCGGAACCGTTCCGTGAACCCGAGTAGAAAGATACCACTCCATTTCTTCAGTGTTCATGCCCCGAAGCTTCATTTGCTGTACCAATTGATCGTGGCGGTACTCTCTAACGGATCCGCCAATAAGCTCGCCGATTTCCGGCACAATGAGGTCGTAACATGCCACAGTAGGTTTTTCTAGAGTTTCCAACTGTTTCGACGGAGGCATGTAGAACGGCTTTTCTGAAGCAGGATAGTCGGTGATAAATACGGGACTCTGGAAATGGACCCCGGCCAACCACTTTTCGTGCGGAGTTTGGATGGAATCGCCCCATTGCAACCGATTTTTCAGTCTGCCTTTGTTCATCACGAGATTGATGATTTCAATGGCTTCAGAATACGTGATAGAAGGCCATTTTTGGGCCATGATGCCATCCCAACGGGCCCGAATGACTTCCTGGTCTTGTTTGCTGAAACGGGAGCTCAAAAGATCGGAACCGGCTCCTTTCTGAAGCCCCGAAACCACATGTTTTATGAGAGACTCAGAAAACTGCGTAAGCTGATCAACGTCTTCAACGTAGCACATTTCTGCCTCCAACATCCAGAATTCGCTGAGATGACGGTTGGTATTGGATACCTCGGCCCGGAAGCATGGACTAAGCGTCCAGGCCCGGTTCAACGACAATGCCAACACCTCGAGATGCAATTGGGTGGAAACGGTGAGAAACGCAGGCTTTCCGAAGAAGTAGTCGTCTGCCTGGGCCCCGACGCCGGTTTTGGACAAGGATTCCACCTTGAACTGTTCTCCTGCGCCCTCGCAATCGGAACTGGTGATCAATGGCGGCGCCACCTTGACGAAATCGTTGGAATTGAAGAAATCCATGAGGAGCGATTCCACCGTAGATCTGAACCTAAGAATGCTTCCCAAAGTCGCTGTTCTGTGGCGGAAACTGGGATGATTGCGGAGATATTGGAGCGTAAGCTGTTTTTTCTGGATAGGATAGTCATCTTTGACATCTCCCACAACAGTTAAGGCATGATTGGCATCTTCGGGATTATACACCAACTCGTAATCCTGGGCCCCCTTGGACTCTATCCAGTTTCCACTGATACAGACACTTTGGCCGACCTTTAGAGGACGAGATTCGAGCACTTGCTGCGGGTTCTTAAGCACAACACTCAAGCTGTGGTGAGTAGAACCGTCGGAGATGTCGATGAATCCGGCATTTTTCGAGTGTCTAATCGATTTGATGTGGCCGTTGCATGTCAACAAAGACGGTGATGGGGGAGTTTCGAGGATGCTCTTTATGGTGGGCACAAGTCCGGCACGAGAACTGGAGTGTAGGGGTCGGAACGAGCGACGGAACATGAGAAAGTGGTGGTATTTAATTTGAAATAATTTTGATAAGGCTGCGAAAGATGAAGTGAGAAAATGGTAGGGGGAAGGAAATGGGGAGGAAAGGAGAAAATGGGGTGGGATTGAAGGGGAAGTATGAGTTTAATAAGGTGTAATTTGTAATTTGTAATTTGTATGAATGTATGAAGATAGACGATTAACAATTTCATTTGTTAATTGTAGTAATGAGAGAGATGGAATGGAGAATGCGAGATATTTAAATGTGGTGGCTTCTATATACGACCAATCTCCTAGACTATTCGGGTTGAAGAATAAAACGACGTAGTTTTCGTCGATTTTTCAGGAACCAGGTGACATAAAACGATAATTATCTGAAATAGCTTCCAATAACCGGTTACTGCAATACTGAAATAGCTCCCAATCCATAGATAAATCAGCAGAAACAGTGCAGAACTTATGATACCGTACTGGCCAAGGATTCGCCTCTTTCCAGGAAGTTTGGCATCTTCTCGATCATTCTTCTCGGAATCCGTGAATTACACACATTTTTCGACATTTCTCCAAGGATTATTCCCAAATCCCAACCAATTAGACCCCGCTACACCCTACCCCTAAATATCCTCCTATCCATACCTTTCCCTAATCTCTTCCTACCCATTAAAATTAATTAATCACATTTTTCAACTACCCTCTTTCTCAGACCCTAAAATACAACAAACCTCCCAATTGACCCAAACTCAACCCCCCTCAACACCTCACCTCAACCTCTATCCCATCCCACCAAATTCACCAATTTACATTACTCATTTCCTTCTACCCACCTCCATTTCTATCTCATATCCATATATTTCATTCCTGCATAACCACACCATTCAATATCACATTTTCTCCATCTTCTCCATGTATTCCCACCACTCCCACTCGGGAGACTACGTGTCCCATGCAGTGGACTCGCTAGACGACATTGTCGCAAAAGCAGATGCCTTGGGTTTCAAGATCTTCTGTCTTACAGAGCATATGCCTCGTCTTCACAATCAGTACCTTTATCCAGAAGAAATCGATAAGAATTACTCTGTCCAAAACCTCCAGAACAACTTCCAAAAGTATCTAGAACATGCAAAACAGCTCCAGGACAACTATAATGCCCGAAACGGTCTCAAAATCTTGATAGGATTCGAGATCGAGGGGATCGATCTCGAACACATCCAATTTTCCAGTTCAATTATCCAACAAAACCCGACAATTAACATGTCTGTGGGTTCAGTTCACTTCGTACATCGTATTCCTATCGATTTTTCACCCGAGTTGTGGCTTGAATCCCGTGAAAAATCGGTTTCCAAGACTACCAGAGGCCTCTACAAGGACTATTTCGATCTTCAATACCAGGTGATTACCCAGGTCAAATCCATGGTAATTGGCCATTTTGACTTGATCAGACTCTTCGAGCCCAAAGAAGAGACAGATCCAACCACTGGGAAGAAACTCAGTGACATTGATATCCAGCAGGACTGGCCCGAGGTATGGGAAGCGATTATTTGCAATATTAAAGAGGTTTATGCCTATGGAGGGTTGTTTGAATTGAACTCTGCTGCGATTAGAAAAGGATGGAGTGGTCCTTATCCCAAAAAGGACATCTGTGATGCCATTATTGAGCATGGAGGCTCCAGATTCTGTCTTTCAGACGATTCTCATGGATTGAAACAAATAGGATTGAATTTTCATAAGACTTGGAAATATGTGAAAGAGGTGCTTCGTCTTGAATATTTGTACCATTTAGACATCGAGGAGGGTAAGACTGTTGTGGTGAGGAAGAGAGTGGAAGAGCTCGAGCGTGAAGTGTTTTTCAAGAATCTAGACAATTAAAGAATAGATTAAAGAATGGAGAATGAAAGAATAGATTCAAGAATAGAGAATTAAGAATAGAGAAAAACAAGAATAGAGAAATAAGAATAGAGAATTATGAATAGAAAAGTAAAGAATAGCTATAAATAAGAATAGAGATAAAGTAGAATAGATATAAGTAATGAATAGAGATACTTTCAAGAGAATAGAGATAAATAGAATAGAAAATAACTAAATCAATATAGGAATAGAGATAACTTCAAGAACAGAGAATAGTAGAGATAAAATATGCCATTGACAATGCAGAGCCTTGGAGATTAAATATAATTAGATATTGCCCAAAATAGTTGATAACGTATACATTGAATCACCCAACTTGAAAAATCGGCTACTGCTCAATTTCAGCAAGATAATCAATATTCCAGGATCAGAACATTCTCTAACCCAATGATAGATTATCACTGCAATAAGAAGCAGTCAATGCCACTTCCCTACACTTGCCTAATTAATGCATTTCCTATAAACTAGTAGGATCTTCCGAACATACACCAGGTCACAGCCAACTTGTCGCATCTGACACACTTCTGGCCAGGCTTCAACTTCAACTGTTCCTTTGGAATACACAACGACTTGGCTCCCATAGATGGTGCTTTGTCATCGACCCCTTCTTCCTCTCCATTATCCTTTTTGGCAGAAGAGTCCTTGATGTCGTCCTCACACTCAGCAACGCCACACCATGGCGAAATAATGACGTTCTTGGCGTTCAAGGCAGGAACAAAGTCCTTCCATTCCTCCACCACCACCCGGTGCTTGTCAAAGTCCTTACGAGCCTTTTCCAACAAGCCCTTTTGCATTTCTTCCAAAATTTCAGGAATCCGGGCCTCCAACTCCACCAATTTCACCACGTACTTGGCTCCGTTGTCACGTCTGACCACCGTGGCCTGCTCCTGCTTCATGTCCTTAGGACCAAACTCTACCCGCAAAGGAATACCTTTCAATTCGGCATCGGCGAATTTCCAACCAGAAGTGTAGATATCTCTGTAGTCTCCGGTGACTCTGACACCTGCAGCCTTCAATCTGTCCTCAATGGCAACAGCTCCGGCATTAATGGCGTTCTTGGTCTCCTCGGTAGATTTATTGGTGACTCCAACAGGAATAACCACCACTTGGGTTTGGGCCACTCTAGGAGGCAACACCAAACCCTTGTTGTCGGAGTGGGTCATGATCATCACACCAATCACACGCGTGGACAAACCCCATGAGTTCTGGTAGGCAAACACCTTGGGTTTGTCTGCACCTTCAGGATTTTCCACACTGATGTTGAACATTTTGGAGAAGTTCTGGCCCAAATGGTGAGAAGTGGCTCCTTGGATGCCTCTGCCGGTAGCGGCGACGTAGCCCTCCACAGTGGTGGTGTAGTCTCCACCGGCAAACTTCTCGTTTTCGGTCTTTCTGCCCTTAACCACGGGAACAGCCAATAATTCCTCATAAATTCCAGCATATAAATCCAAAATCTGGTCCACCTCCTCGATAGCGTCCTCCTTGGTCAAGTGGGCGGTGTGGCCCTCCTGCCACAAGAACTCCCGGGTTCTCAAGAAAGGCTGGGGGTGTTTAAACTCCCATCTGACCACGGAGTTCCATTGGTTCAATTTCAAGGGCAAATCTCTGTGGGAACGGATCCACTTGGAGTAGTAGGGGTACATCACGGTCTCAGAGGTGGGACGGATGGCAATGTGCTCCTCCAACTCCGAGGAACCGGCCCGGGTGACCCAGGCGACTTCTGGAGCGAATCCTTCAATATGGTCCTTTTCTTTCTCCAAAACTCGGGACAGGACGAACATGGGGAAGTAGGAGTTCTGCACGCCCATCTTCCTGATGCGCTCGTTGAACCAGTTCTGAATTTCCTCCCACACGGCGTAGGAATTGGGTCTCAAGATGTAACATCCAGAAACGTCGTAGTAGTCCAACATCTCGCCTTTGACCACCACCTGCGAGTACCAGGTGGAGAAGTCCTTGGCTTTGTCCACGGTGATACCGATGAGCTTGGCGTCGTCGAGTTTGGCCACGTCCTTGTCCTCCTTGGGCGCCTTCTTCTTGGGGGCAGTCGCAGTAGAAGCAGCAGGAGCTTCTGCTGAAAAATCAACAAAAAAGATCTCGATTCCGGTGGATTTCAAGTATTCCACCACCGTAGCGGCTGGAACTGCCGCCTTGGCCGATTCCGTGGCCAATTCCACCACGGTATCGGCGCCAGCATCGAGAATGGCTTGGTCCACAACAAGCTTGATACGACCAGCCAAGTCCTTGTGCAAGTTGGCAATGGACACTTCTTTGGCGGGAACCGCAAAGAACTCCACCACCAAGTCATCCTTAGCCAATCTGGGCTCTTTCACGCCGGCAGCTGCGGCAATGTGGCCAGATGGAGTTTGCGTTGTTTGCAAGGCAAACACCACCACGGGAACTGGAACGGCGGATTTGGCAGTTTTTGGCTTGAACACCAAGGTCTTGGTGGCGACCGCGGACTCCGCGGACACGGTGGCCAAGGATAAGGCGGCTAACGATTGTTCTAAGGCCATGATATGGGAGAAGAGGATGGAATAGAAGAAAAATCGGATTGGTGAACTGCATAGTGCGCGGGTTTGGGGTGCGGATTTGGGACGGCGCTGGAGGGGCTCAGGGGGTCGCTAGAGAGCAGGACAAGGGCTCTGATTGGCTGAGTAAGGTCAAACTACCCCGCTAGCTAATTTTTCAGAGCTTATTAGGCGCAAAACCCCGTTTTTCATGGGCCTCTAGAGACCGACCCAAGTCGGTACCAGATTTACGCTTCCTCGCGTAACTTGTGTCCCCAGTCAAATTTTCAGTTTTGACTCATTTTCCACTACTATATATCCATATTCACAGCAGCATTCTGAAGCCCTCCCCATGTCTCCAGTGTATGTTAACGAGAAAACAGGGGCCGATAGCGGCGCCGCCTCCGGCTCCGAGCAGCAGCCCTATCAAACCGCGGCTTTCGCCGTGTTGACCCACCCTGAAGCCACGGTGTTTGTCTACAAACAGCTCGAAGAAAGCGAGGAATTCGGCTACAGCGAGATTTCTGCGTCGGCATTGAAGAAAGCAAAGAAGGGAGCCGATGGATTGAAGAAGAAGCTCGAGAAACAGGCGAAATTGGACCAGCAACAGCAGCAAAAAGACGCCGATGCCGCCAAAAAGCTTGCAGAGTTGGACTTGATCAAAATCGAAGAAGACGCCCTGTTGCCTGCGGCCAAGAAGATCAAGTTGCGGGCGGTTCAACACAACATTGACACCAGAGTGTCGGTGCAGGGCTGGATCCACCGTTTGCGTCTCCAGAAGGGATTTGCTTTCATCACTTTACGTGATGGTACTGGATTTATCCAGGCAGTTTTGACGGGAGACCTTGCCAAGGCGCGTTCTACCCAGGAATTGACGTTGGAGTCCACTGTGGTCATCAAGGGTGTGATCAACAAGTTGCCAGAGGGCAAAACTGCGCCTGGAGGCGTGGAATTGAAGGCCGATTTCTACAGCATCGTGGGGTTGGCGCCTTCTGGAGACGAGGCGTTCTCCAACAAGGTCCAGGAGAACGCAGACCCTTCGTTGTTGTTGGACCAGCGTCATTTGACCTTGAGAGGAGAGACTTTATCGGCAGTTATGAAGGTCAGAGCCGGATTATTGCGTGCCATCAGAAAGGTCTATGCCGAGGAGGGCCAGACCGAGGTTACGCCGCCTTGCATGGTCCAGAC
The DNA here is from genome assembly GCA_030561465.1 of Suhomyces kunorum. Taxonomy (NCBI): domain Eukaryota; kingdom Fungi; phylum Ascomycota; class Pichiomycetes; order Serinales; family Debaryomycetaceae; genus Suhomyces; species Suhomyces kunorum. Next base: position 310,069 of record JAKTXF010000013.1, on the reverse strand, counting down.
CCAGGTGGAGGGCGGCTCCACCTTGTTCAAAATGGACTACTACGGCGAAGAAGCCTATTTGACCCAATCATCCCAATTGTACTTGGAAACTTGCTTGCCTGCTTTGGGCGACGTCTACTGTGTCCAGGAGTCGTTCCGGGCAGAGAAGTCCCACACCAGAAGACACTTGTCGGAATACACCCACATCGAGAGTGAATTGGCGTTCCTTGAGTTCGACGACTTGTTGGCCCATATCGAGCGTCTTGTCGTCAACACCGTGAAGTACGTGCTTGAAGACCCTGTTGCAGGACCCTTGGTGAAGCAATTGAACCCCGGCTTCGTGGCTCCCAAGTTGCCTTTCAGAAGAATGGAATATATTCATGCTTTGGACTGGTTGAACGAGCACGGTATTCCCAACGAAGAAGGCGAGAAATTCAAGTTCGGAGACGACATTGCCGAGGCTGCAGAGCGTAAGATGACCGACACCATCGGCGAGCCCATCTTGTTGATCCGTTTCCCCGTGGAAATCAAGTCGTTCTACATGCAGAAGTGTTCTGACGACCCCAGAGTGACTGAATCGGTGGATGTGTTGATGCCAAACGTGGGAGAAATTACTGGAGGTTCCATGAGAACTCACGACTACGATGAGTTGATCCAGGCCATCAAGAGAGAGAAGTTGGACTTGGACTCGTACTACTGGTTCACTGACCAGAGAAAGTATGGTACTTGTCCTCACGGAGGTTACGGTTTGGGAACCGAGAGAATCTTGGCGTGGTTGTGTGACAGATTCACCGTCAGAGACTGCTCGTTGTACCCTAGATTCACCGGCAGATGCAAGCCATGAGGAGGAGGATGAGTTAATAGGTAGGTAATTAGAATAACTGAGGAGGCTATCTGAAGATGTCAGACATTACGGTTGATCAGATGATCAGATAATCTGATAAATCTGATTTTAATTGATATTAATCTGGTGAATCTGAGATAATCCGAAGATGGCTTTCCGATGAGCAATAATCACGAAAGAGATGAAAGGTGTAGATTAGAAGTAGCGATAAGAGGAGTTTTGATGAGTAGAAATGGGGTGGTTCGTGGAACCATTGGTGCCATCTACCAGTTTCGGATGGTTGATATCACCGGAACCATGAAACTGCTCAGATAAGGCGAAAACATCCTTCTTTACGTCACAATAATAGTGGAATTTATTTCTTAGATGAACCAATGAGTCCTAGAGGTTTTAAGTTGCGAAATTTCAGAATCCAAGGTGCAATACTCTATGAAACTTGGACATCGGCTACAATCAACTGATTGAAAGACCTTTTCAATTCCCAAAAATACGTACTACAGCAAAATTGCAAAATTTATAAGCCAAAAATATTTCTGTGGCTCTCAATTGACACCAGAACATTAGAACTGACTAGAAAAACCTGTTAATTCGGAAGAATTCCATACTCCGACAGCTTTCCGGGAATTTTTCACCCACTTTCCATACCAGAGCAACTTAAATTCTCCTTCCAAAGACGGTAAATTTCACTAAATATCAATTTTAATCAATTTCTCCAATTCCAATTTCTCGTTGAAAATCGCCAGAACTTGTCAAACAACCCACTCCCCAAGCCCACTATCTCTACCTTCCCTTATTGTGGCCTTCGTGTCCTGGTGAGTAATCGCCCAATTAGGCAGGAGCCAGTGAAAAATTGCCTAAGCGCGGTGATGAATCATACTATCGCAAATTCCACTATAAATACCCCAAATTTCCTCCTTACCCTTTTTTCTACTTTCAACTACCATGGCCCAACCAACTGAAAACAGATTGTGGGGAGGCAGATTCACCGGTGCCTCCGACCCCTTGATGGACTTGTACAACGCCTCCTTACCCTACGACAAGAGAATGTTCCAGGCAGATTTGACGGGAACTAAGGTGTACACCGAAGGTTTGCACAAAATTGGATTGCTTACTGCTGAAGAATTGACTGCTATCCACACTGGATTGGTAGAGATCCAAAAGGAGTGGGAAGCTGGCACTTTTGTCGAGAAACCAGGCGATGAAGACATCCATACTGCCAATGAGAGACGTTTGGGTGAAATCATTGGAAAACACATCTCAGGCAAGGTCCATACCGGCAGATCAAGAAACGACCAGGTGGCCACGGATATGAGACTCTATGTCCGCGAGAATTTGCTGAAAGTGCTTGAAATTTTGGGCAATTTCATCGATACCATTCTCAAGAGAGCTGCTCAAGAAATCGACGTGTTGATGCCAGGATACACCCATTTGCAAAGAGCCCAGCCCATCAGATGGGCCCACTGGTTGTCTTCCTATGCCACCTATTTCACCGAGGACTACAAGCGGTTGAAGCAGATTTTGGAGAGAGTTAACCAGAGTCCATTAGGTTCTGGAGCTTTGGCAGGCCATCCCTACGGAATTGACAGAGAATACTTGGCTTCGGGATTGGGTTTTGACTCAGTTATCGGGAACTCGTTGACCGCTGTTTCCGACAGAGATTTCGTGGTGGAAACCTTGTTCTGGACCACGCTTTTCATGAACCATATTTCCAGATTTTCTGAAGATTTAATTATCTACTCCACTGCTGAGTTCGGTTTTGTCAAATTGGCCGACGCCTACTCCACCGGATCCTCGTTGATGCCTCAAAAGAAGAACCCTGACTCGTTGGAATTGTTGAGAGGCAAATCAGGCCGTGTTTTCGGTGCTTTGTCTGGTTTCTTGATGTCGTTGAAATCCATTCCTTCCACCTACAACAAGGACATGCAGGAGGACAAGGAGCCCTTGTTCGACGCCTTGACCACCGTGGAACACTCCATTTTAATTGCCACTGGTGTCATTTCGACCTTGTCCATTAATAAGGAAAATATGGAAGGAGCCTTGACCATGGATATGTTGGCCACTGATTTGGCCGATTATTTGGTCAGAAAGGGTGTTCCTTTCAGAGAAACCCACCACATTTCCGGCGAATGTGTCAGAACTGCCGAGGACTTGAAGTTGTCTGGTATTGATCAATTAACTCATGCTCAATTCCAGCAAATTGACCAGAGATTCGATGAGGATGTTAAGGACGTTTTTAACTTCGAGGTCAGCGTGGAAAGAAGAACCGCTATTGGAGGAACTGCCAAGAGCGCCGTCTTGGCCCAATTAAAGGCACTCAAGGATGTGATCAGCCAATAGAACTGTACATTAGATAATATAAAAGATAAATGATGATGGTAGAGTATTCGAATGAAAAAGGATGATATTAATTGTAGGGGAATTAACCGTAGAAATAGTAAGTGAATATTCGTAGTCAATTGTACAATCCGTAAACCAAGACGATACATTGGGTATAAGAGAGTTTTACATATAAGATATTAATTCTGCATTGTTTGTAGGTGAAAATGTACATTTGTCTGTAATTTTGATTAACAATAATCTGTCAATTTCACTGTCATATATCGCTTGACATTATAGTATTTAATCATTTCTTCTTCCACTCTTTTCAACATTGATTTCGCTGTATTTTTCGAGAATTTCGTTGGAAGTAGCAGGAAATGTTGGTTCGTGGCATTTTCGTTTGCAATGATTAATCCACTTCTTGTAGTATGGGTCTAGCTTCAAAAATTGGGCCATACTGATTTTGGAAGTTTGCTCAGTTTGCTCTAGAGGCTCCCCTTCGATTAGTGAGCTTCTTATTCTGAAATCACTGTAATTGCTTAGTTTTTGACGATATTCTGTTTCGAAGTGGCAGAAACCACTACTTTGATCGTAGAAACTGTCAAAAAAGCCACGACAGCCATTTTGGAGCAGAATTTGGAATTTTCGAGATGCTTCTGTCACCAAATCTAGGTCAATTACTGGTGTTTCTGCCTCAGAACTAGAGGAAGACAATTTATTGAGACTGGAGCCTGATTGGGTGAAAGTAGTTCCTCTGGTTGATTCATAATCCAAAGATGAGCTATTTCTGTGTGTATATGACGACGAAGTCAAAAGGATCCGTGGTTTGGGCTCATTTTGATTGTTTGTTTCATTTTTATGGCCCCGTTTACTCATTTCTGTGGAAAGGATTGAAAAATGCTGATTTGGCCAGAACATGAAAATTAGCTGGTTTAAAAGGTCCAAGGGGTCTAAAGTGCTGATAAGTCACATGGCTGGAAGGATCTTGTCCCCGATTTTTCTTTCTTCGCTGCCAAGGTAGAGGGAGAGAGGTGTTTTATTCCCAGAAAATGCCCGGAAACGTCTAGAAACCGGACAGAAGCACATCTGTTGGTCCGAAATTGCCCGTTTCGAAGACGATACCCGACGGGAGCGAAACTTCGGGGCAACAATAGCAAAATTATCTTGTCATGTATAACTTGCTGCAACTTGCATAATTTCGCAGCCACAGACATGCGAGTCCAAGCACATGTAAAACGCTCCCCAGGAGGCATAATGAGCTGGAAAAAGAATTGAGGGAGCCTCTATATCTCCAGAAATGGAAGAGAACAGGGAAATAACGGACTGTTACCTCCAATTTGGTGAATTACCGGATTCTGCTTCCTCACTAGATATTCTTCATCTATGAAAAATATACATGCAAAACCCGTAGGAGGAATGGAAAAAATCCCAAATCAACGGAATTCTTCCGGAAACTCCGCCAACACTCAACCATGCCCGAGTCCGCCCTCCTACCACCGCCAAATGCCAACCTGAAACATGGTTTGTCTCCGGTTCCGAGACCTGCACACAGCTTATCAAATGTGGTGGCCTCTATGCACAACCCTTTGCAGCATTTTACCACATAAAACAACCCTAGCAACTCTTCTTTCCCACAACACTTTCAATGTCCGAGGCTGCTTCGATTCTTGGCTCGATCAAGGCCCAGATTGACAGAGCAAGTTCAAACCCCAAACAAATCTCTCCAGGCTCACTTTCGCGGCTTTATTCGCTTATCTATAAGGTCATAGACAAGTTCACACTACCCAATGAAAGTCAGACCAGGCTCGAGCTAATTGAGCCATTGACATTACTAATCAAGCTTCTCGAGACCAAAAAACCTTCAGTGGATAATTCTGAATTCGGAAACCTACTTCTGGGAGCATTATGGCTCGGGTTGACCAACCCGAAAGTGATCCAGTACTCCGTTAATTTCCATATCAATTCCACCCCTTCTGGCCCAGAAATGCAGCTCCACCCTAGTACTTGGAAAGAAGTCCTGGAAACGTTGTACATCCACTACAATTTGAGAAGATTGCACTACCTTGGGGAATATCCTAGCGTAGACCACAAGGTACTCAGTCGCATGATTTCACAATGTTCCAGTGGCAGCCAGATCGCATTGGATCAGATTGAACAGGCACTGCGGAAAGAAAACAACCTGGCCATATTTGAGGGACTCAAGCAGCTTTTAGAGTTGTTGTTAGGTGAGAAACGCGAAGTCATGGCCCTCTTGCTTGTTTCTAACCCAAACTTCCCTAGCCTTAACCTACTATTATCGAAGAATTGGCTTTCGAAGACAAACAAGGGCCTAAGCAAGAAAATCCACTTTTTAACCTATCGTGCCTTGACTCCAAAATATTATTCCATTTACGTTCAGCATAAAGATAGCTTCTCAAATACAGGCGATCTGGACTTGGAAAAATACGTCTCCACATCTGCTGAGTCCTTGCTTCCCAGCATCCAATTCATGCTTCAGTTGCTAGACCAGGGAATCACATTCAACTATCTCAATTCTACAATGACTACAGACACATTATTATGTACGTTAAACACGTTGTACCAACTGTCCCGTTTGACACTCTATTCTAATTTTAATCGGGCCAGCTCAAAGGTTTCCCTAGCAGCTGGACTAAGCTATATCAATTATCTAATTACTTTGAACTTGATGAATCAGGAACAAGTCAAAAGCATTTTCACCCTCACAGATACTTTCAAGTTCTTCTTTATTGCACCGGTTGCAAAAGGTAGTCGCATGATTGAGGACAAGAACACCAAGGACGAGTTTAGAATTGAGGTTAACGCTCTCCATAAGAATCACGACAGGGGAAATTTAAAGCTAAGTTTGCTAGTCAATCTTGACATGTTGTATGAAATAATTGAAGATGAAATTATTGCCATTCAACTATTGACCAAAAATTCCATCCCTACTCTCGAGAAGAAACTAACCTTCAAATTGGTTGATTTAGTATTGGCCTCGCTGATTAGCTCACTTGTACTCACAAGCCTTTGGGATCAAGGAAACCATTTAAACGAACGGTTGAGAACCAGGGTAGTTGATATTATCAGCAAAGTCGTCAATTTGAAGTTGAAAAACATTGACAAGTCATTGACATGGGTTTGTCTTATCAATTCAGTCAATGATATCTGCTATGCGGATATCAGTTTGATTGGAGTTTTCCAGCGCCTTCTAAACGAATTGCTTGAGAGAACCCCTCTGATTTTGAACGATCGGTTGATCAAAAGTGGATTGGACTTCTTCGAGAAAACGTTCAATTACGGCTCCCAGGGTTCGAATAATGCCCTTGTCGAAATGACCTTGAATAAATTTGCCCATATGTATGAAAGAGACACTAAGCTGCGGGCAAAGGCACCAATTGGTGTTGAGGCACTCACTTTAGCAGAGGATGTAAGGCCAAGGGCAAACTATGCCACCAACTCTGCTCGAAAACTGAGTGTCCATGTGGACCAGTTTGGTAAGTAAGTCATAACAATATATGGTATTTATTTTGATTTGACTGAATAGTGCGAGAATTTGATATAAGTCATCGATATCAATTGAAATCACTGAAAAGATTGAAATACTAAAGGTGATTATTCTGCAACACTGTCATGGATTTCATTACGCAAATGCTATCTATGACAAGAGTATTCTATCATTCTGTTCAAATTTGCAAGCAACAAAAAATTCACAATATATTATTACCACTCCAAAAAACGTCCAACTCCCCAATATCTACCTCCACTACAACTATGAAGCACGGCTACAGTTTTAACCTTATAAATCCTTCTTTTAAATGCCACCCATCTATCTTTGCAGCCACTTCCACAATATTATCCTCTACACGACCTGCCTCATCTCATACAAAATCATCTTCCTACCTCATCTCATCCTCACAATGGTATTAAAGTCTACTTCTGCGGGGAACGTCTCGGTTTACCAGGTTGCTGGTACCAATGTGTCTAGAGCCTTGCCCGACTGGATCGCCAAAAAGAGAAAAAGAGCGTTGAAAAATGACATAGAGTTCCAGAACAGAATCGAACTTATCCAAGACTTCGAGTTCAGTGAAGCCTCCAACAAGATCAGAGTGTCCCCAGACGGCCAATTTGCCATGGCCACCGGAACCTACAAGCCCCAGATACACGTATACGACTTTGCCAACTTGTCGTTGAAGTTCGACAGACACACCGATTGTGAAAACGTCGATTTCCTCATCTTGTCCAACGACTGGACCAAGTCGGTACATTTGCAGAACGACCGCTCCATCGAGTTCCACACCAAGGGCGGCATCCACTACCGCTCCAGAATCCCTAAGTTTGGAAGAAGCATAGCATATAATAGCACCAACTGTGACTTGTTGATTGGAGCCTCTGGAAACGAGTTGTACCGGTTGAATTTGGACCAGGGCCGGTTTTTGAACCCGTTTTTGCTCGAAACAGATGAAGGAGTGAACCACGTGGACGTCAACCCTGTACATGGCTTGATAGCTGCGGGTTTGGAGGACGGAACTGTCGAATTTTGGGACCCTAGAAGCAGACACAGAGCAGCCAAATTGTACGTCAGTGAACAATTGGCCGAACCCACTCAGGTGACCCAGGTCAAATTCAGAAACGATGGGTTGAACTTCGCATGCGGCACCTCCAATGGCAAGTCGCTCATCTACGATTTGAGAAACTCCACTCCTTCCATAGTCAAAGACCAAGGTTACGGTTTCGAGATCAAAAAGATCTTGTGGTTGGACGAAAACAAGTCCGATTCCGACAAAATCTTGACCTCTGACAAGAGAATTGCCAAGATCTGGGACAGAAACGATGGCAAGCCGTTTGCATCCATGGAACCTAGCGTGGACATCAACGATGTGGAATACATAAAAGAATCTGGTATGTTTTTTATGGCGAACGAGGGAATGCCCATGCACACCTACTACATCCCCAACCTCGGTCCCTCGCCCAAATGGTGCTCTTTCTTGGACAATGTCACCGAAGAGTTGGAGGAAAAGCCTTCGGATTCCGTTTATTCCAACTACAGATTTATCACCAGAGAAGAGGTCTCCAAATTGAACTTGAGCCACTTGGTGGGCTCCAAGGTCATGAGATCCTACATGCATGGATTTTTCATCGACAACGAATTATATGACAAGGTTAATTTGATTGCCAACCCCAATTCTTACCGCGACCAAAGAGAAAGAGCCATCAAGAAACAAATTGAGAAGGAAAGAGAATCCAGAATCAGATCCACCGGAGCCGTCACCAATACCAAGATCAAGGTCAACAAGGACTTGGCCAGCAAGCTTCAGACCAAGTCAGGCAGTGAAGCTGCAGAAAGCATCATTAATGACGATCGTTTCAGTGAAATGTTTTCCAACCCAGATTTCGCTATCGACGAACAATCTCACGACTACAAACAGCTTAATCCTGTTCAGAATGCCAAGGATGTTACTCGGGACGGTCCTAGGGCATTGACTGCCGCAGAAGAGTCTGATGAAGAGAGATTAAGAGGACCAGAAGGCAACGATTCCGAGGAATCAGAGTCAGAAGAAGAGTCTGAGGTTGAAAACGAGGATACCAAGCAACAGAAGAACCAAAGAGTGCAGAAGGAAATGGAAAGATTGCGCAGAAAGAAGGAAGAAGAGGCAGCTGCTACCAAGTTCTTAAATGAAATGAAGGTGGTTTCAGAAAAACCCAACCAGAAGCAATCCGAGTCTTTTGGTTCCCAGGTGAAGAAGATGGGTAAGATCAGCAAGGACAGAAACGACGGGTCCAGATTGCGTCGTCATGCCAGAGGAGAGGCGGAATTGACGTTCGTGCCTAAGAAGGAACAGAAGAAAAAGGAGGTAAAATTCCGGGGCGAGGAGGACGACGACCCCGAAAAGGCCAAGAATAGCGGGAGAACCAAGCAGCGGTTCCAGGGCCGCAGAACCGCCTCCAAGAACTCGTTCCGTGGTATGTAAATATATAGCTAATAGCAAGAAGTCATCTCGATATAGGTCACGTGCACAAAACCACGTGATCAAATATACCATTTAAGCCTATACTATATCAACAACAGTGCCATGTCTCGTAACAAGGAAAAGGCACAGGCTTCTCTCAACCGGTTCTACGAGCAGAAGGCCCGGGAAGCCGGTGTTATAGAGTCAAATCCCAGTTTTCGCCCCAAATACGTGCAATCTGTGGACTCTCTTCCACAAGCAGAGAAATGGAGGTCTGTGGTCATCTCTGAGATCAGCACTCGGCTTACGTGGATTCAGGACCCGGATGCAACTGATTCTGAGTTGAGAGAACTCAATGATGCCATCAACAAACTTTTCAACGAAAAAAGAGCATGGGAATATCATATAAAATCTCTTGGAGGAAACGACTATGTTAATTATGGAAACAACTTGAATAGCAGCGGTTTATTGACCAATGTCGACATTAACGGCATAGCATCGAGGGGATACCGCTATTTTGGACGTTCCAAAGAGCTTCCTGATGTGAAAAAGATGCTAGAGGCAAAGAACAAGCGACCCAAACAGGAAAAGAAGGTAGCGAAGAAGGAGATAGTGGACTTGGAATTCTATGGAGTCTATGACGAGAAATGGGTACAAACAAGCCTTTTGGACCTGGAAGAAGTGGATTTGATACAAGAAGTGGCAAAAGAGCTCGGCGAAGACACGTCCGATATGGAAGTGTTGAGTTTACAACGAGAACAGAATAATGACCCCTTGTTGGAGTTTGAACGAAAAAGAGGTATTGAACTTCTCAAGGAAATGAGCAGAAAACATGCAAATAAGAAAGCCGAGCCAGCGGAGCAATTGGTGGAGTTTTCCGAGGTGGTTCCATCCAATGAAGATGTTCAAAAGTGGTTGGTAGCAAGAAAAAGGAAGGAGCTTTTGAATAGGCTTGGAATGGCCGAAAAAGAGACCTAAAATGGCATGAAAATCAAGGAGAACCAGGAAGAAGCTCAATCTACAACGTGTGGTCATTAATTATTTATATTAGGGTCATAAGTCATGGTATTAACAAACAGGCAATGAGCCCGTGGTGTGAGTCACATAAAACAATTAAACAATCCAGACGGTGGATTCTTCCGTGTATAATACATTGATGTACTATAATTAATGAATTGGCCCCGGCCAAACGATGGATAAGTCTATTTTCGTAGGATTTGAAGAAACAGGAAGCAGTGGCTGCTCGGATTGGAACAGATAAAACAGGAAATGTAACGGTGGTTCAATTGGCCTCCTCCTTGAACTCCTGCACCGTCATGAGACGCACTCCCGCGTCCTCGTACAACTTGTCGGTGTCCATCTTCTGGTTGGGATCGACACTCTTGGAGCAGTCGGTCAAAACCGTGGTTCTGAACCCCAATTTCGCCGCGTCCGCGGCCGAGTTGTACACGCAGTAGTCGTAGGCCAAGCCCACGAACACCACGTTGGTGATGTGGCGGTCTCTCAAGAACGACTCCAACTCGGTATGATGGATGCCCCACACGTCCTGGAAGCACGAGTAGTACTCTCTATCGTTGAAGAGGCCCTTCTTGACGGTGGTCCGAGCCACCTCGGGCCCCAACAGGTTGAAATACCCGAGAAACAGCGGCTCGAGCGAAGACCCGTGGGTGTCGGCAATGCAGTGGTCTGGCCATGTGGTCTGGGTGCGGAGCTTGGCGTTTCCGGTGGCCTTGTCCAATTCGCCCAAGGGATGACTGAACTCGATTTTGGTGAAGGGAGGAACGTTGTGTTGGGAGGAAAATGACGTATGGTCTTTCGGGTGCCAATCTTGCGTGGCCACCACTGCGGTCCATTGGTGCAGTACGAGGAGGTCGTTTATCGCTGGAATGATGGTGCGGCCTTCTGCCACTGCCAACGAGCCGTTTGGAGGAAGAAAATCTTCTTGAAGATCAACAACTATTAAAGCAGACATAGATATGGATTTGGGGGGTACGGCTGGGTATTTATATAGTTTTGTAAGGTGGCTGCGGGAGTGCATATAGATGATGACATCATAGTGACTCACTATATGATTGCGCGCGTCGTTCCCCCCAGTAAACTCCGATATAGTGTAACGGCTAGCACGGTTCGCTTTCACCGAGCAGACCCGGGTTCGACTCCCGGTATCGGAACTTTTTTGACATAACTTTTTTCAAAGTAAGACCAAAGTTCCTAGTATAGGGGCAGTCTTCCTGTATGGGTCAGGCCACCGGGTATGAGCTGATAGTGTGGCAAATTACGGGGTATTGCCACCAATTTTTCGGGGTTTATTGTCACGATTATCGGGTTGCTTGCCACGAACATGCCCTTTTAGGCCTCGAGGATAGCAACATTAATATATAAGGAAAATCAACCAAGCGGTTGAGAAGCACTTCTGGGACTGCAACCCAGGAGGGGAAGCACAACGTAGCAATCTGTGACCGTCAAAGTTGCCATTTCGGTGTTACAGTAATTTCTCGAATTAATCCCGTTGTTTGTGTAGTTGATGTTGTCTGCAACACAAAGTCTGTCTGCAACGGAAGAGACTAAATTTGGGTCTATACGGGATTGTTTCCGAAAGGGGTGACCTGAAGAGGGGGTGCCACCGTTGACACATCGATAGAAGGTGTGAGTGATGTGACAGAGAGGATGATTTTAAAGTGGCAGTTCTCCCGGTAATTATTATCTAATTAGTGATGCATTCTGATGGTTCATGCTAGAAGAACATCTACGTCATATTCTGAAATGATATATCGTTCCATGCAATTCCTCCAATTATTGCAACCTTTCGAGTCAATTCTATTATCTACGCCATCATTAGATGATGAATGTATAAATACCATGCTACGCCATCATTAGCGTGGAAATAATCCATGCTAAAAGATCATTACTTCATTTTAACTAAATTCTTTCTCGCAGACATTTTCCTTTAATAGCTCTCTTCATTAGAATCAATTCATATCTCCATCACATTCTTCTCCCGTTTACATATCCATGTTGATTGACTTCTTCATCGTATAACTTCACTGACTAATACTACACCTTGCATTCAGTTCTGCTGATTCTGATCCAACATCATCAATCTACACCTTGTCTCATAATTATTCTTGAAAATGGCTATCTCCCCATATACGTATTAACTAAATATCGAGTGCTAGCTTCGATCTTCTCTTCTTCTGCTTATTCTTCTTCTTCGTCTATAATTTAGCCTAGCACTTCACCTGAACCGGTTCCTCCTTGTACAACACCCGAGATCCCGATTCATCCACCTCGTTCCAAAGCACCATTGCAGTCAAATGTTCTCCTTTATCACACCCAGTATCAATTCCCTTGGTGTATCTCTTCAAATTCAAGCTTCTCCTGGCATCGTGGCCGTAATAAACCGCAAGAGTATCCCCAGATTTCTTCTCCTTTTGCTTCTGGTTGAATACCTTGGACCACGACACCGCATTGTCCTCAAAAGGATCATCGGTGGTTTCGTTGTAGAAAGGTCCAGTGTAAGATCTCATTTCAAGACTCTCCTTGGCATTCTGGTCTTCAAGACTGCGGTCCCATCTCAATCCCGCATGCACTGCCACTCCTTCGGTAGACTTGTGACGGCCGTTGTTGCTGGATTTGTGTACTGGAACCTGGCCCAATGTCTTAATAATCGAGCATTTGTTGATGTATTTGACTTGTTCGGGAGCGAGTTTCTTGGCGAGCAAGAATTCAGGGTCCTCGTTGAATTTTTCCATCACGTTCAACCCGGAAGTGTCGGGAGTCTCGGTGGAGTTGTCGGGATTGATGACAAACGGGGCCCTGAGTCCGTGGTACCGGGCGTAGTACTGAAGCACGTACAATTCGTGGTTTCCCAAGATGCAGTCGATGTTGTTTTTGCTCAAAAAATCCAACACTTTATTGGAATCGGGACCCTTGGTGATAAAGTCTCCTAAAACAAGCATGTGATCTCTGGAAGAATCGTACTGGAGTTTCTTCAACAACTTGCGGAACTCGGTGTAGTGGCCGTGGATGTCGCCGACCATGATGATTCTTTCCACCGAACGTAATTTGCTCGAGTCTCTGGATGAATTTTCAGTAGTCAGAGTGTCAATTTCACCGTAATTGTCATCGTGGTCGTCGATTTCGACCTCATCGCTCGAATCCTGGGGAACCCACGAGCCCAAATGCAACTTTCTGGCCCGTTCGAGAGTCAATGGGACCAAGGAAACCCCAATGGGGCTGACTTTTGCGAATCCGTTCAAGGGAATCGCTTCTGGAATGAATTTGCCTGGTAAATAGAAACAGAGCACCCAGAGGGTGGCAGTGCTCACGATAACCCCCAAGGTAGACAACCAGAGCCGGGCCGACCTGGACAACCTGAATTCGTCGTCGTCGTGGTGAAGTAGCGGGTCTCGTTCCATAGTTCAGATAGCAGGGGTTGTGATGAGAATGCGATTGGAGAAAATGGAAAATCCGACAACTCTGACGGCAGAAATGGCCTCTTATACTCCCCACGCGACTAGACGATACCTTCATATCACAATAAGCGCGCCAGCCGTGCTGCAGCACGTGTTCGACAGGGAAGTGCTACCGAGATGGGGTTGGAATGAGTGCGCAGCCCTGGCAAGAATATTGAATGTTCTGGAATTTCTGGAGATGAAAAGTTGATAAGATGGACTCTAGAATCACGGCAGAGTCGAAATGTGGAAGGAAATGGCGTGATAGATGAATCAAAAAGTACTGATGAATTGAGTATCGGAATTACGTGTCCTGCATGTATCACGAACCCTGACGAGATGAGTTGAATACGATGGACATCCCCAGTATCTGGGGCAACGGCCGCTTTGGCGTCCTTCAGCCTCCGCCCATACCTTCCTCCCGGGGAAGCTCTTTCTGCACCACCAATTCCCGAGAAAGTAGCTCTCGTAATTCCTGTCCAATTTCGACTTTTGGGTCTCCATTTCTCGAATGAGAGGTTCTCTTCAACGAATTCTCTCTGTCGATGATGCTGATCATTCGCTGGAACTTCAAGAAGAGGAGCTCGCTCCGGATCAACAACGGGTTCAAATGCAACTTCATGCTGAGGTCGTTCATGTATTTCAATACCTCATCAAACCGGGCCAAATTCTGGACAATAATGCGTTCGTTGTCGCTGAGTACCGCAAGCGCAAAGAACAAATGGTGCTGGCTGGAGTAGTAGTCGGTCCACAAGATCTCCCACAACCGCAACACCTGGTCCCACTCGAGTTCGCGTTTGAACCATACCAAAAGCATGCGGAAGAAGAAGAACAAGTCAATCGACTCGCATTTCTCCAAGTGCTTGTACAAGTTGGGCAACATGAACTGGAGGAGCTTGTTCAACGTGGTCATCTGCTTCTTCATTCCCGATTGATCCCTAATGAAGTTGCGTTCCATTCTTTCCATGAATTTGGAAAAGGCCCAGAATGCCAATACCTCGTGCTGAATTTTGACGTAGATAGGCAGGAGCAAGTCCGTCATGCCCTGCACGTAGCCCAAGTTCTCGTTGTACTCATTGTAGGTGATCAAAATCTCTCTCATCTTGTACAAGTGTGGATTGGTGATGTTGGAAACGTCGTATTCGTCGTCCCCTTCGTACTCATCGGGAGTTTCAGGCGAGGATTCACGGATGATAGGAGGTCCATCACTACTCACTGCAGTGACGGTGACATTGCGTTTCTTTGGAGTCTTGAAAATCGGTAAACTCCGATCAGTTCTCTGGATATCCTTCTCAATGCGATGTTTCTGGTCCTTCCAGAACTCCGTCAGACGCTTTTCCTCGTCGTTGACCCACCGGAGCTTCAATTCATCATATCCAGTCTCATAGCTTTCTACCAAAACCTTTCTTTCATCCGCAGAAGAATCCCATGGATAAACTCCCAACAAAAAAAGCCAGACCTCGCCCCGAATGGCGTCGTTCACTCCGCCATGGAAGATACGACTCTTGACCTCGTTCACCGTTAACGACAATCTGCCAGAGTAGTCGAAAAACGATTCCCATTCTGCTTTGGATACCTCATCTCGACGAGAAGTCAGGCTGATTTCCTCGTCCGTGAGCAATTCATTGGACCCCAATTCCTTGTTGATCTTGCTGTAGAGCTCATCGTTCAACATGAACGTTTTCTGGCTCTGTTCAGCCTCTTCCTTCACCTGTTGTGCCCATTTAGCCAAATAAACCCGTGCACTATCGAAGTCGTCACCGATTTTCTGGACTTCTGGCTGGTTGATGATCTGCTTGAGGGTAGTGGGAGCGTGTTCGTCGACCATATCCAACACCTGGTTCTTTGCTTTGGCCGAAAACGATGCCACGGTCTCCAAAACCTTCCATTTGGCAGAAGCCAAAAACTTGTTGACTTCAGGCAAGCTGAAGGGTTCGGCCTTCTTCTCGGGCTGCTTCTTTTCCTTGAATGGGGCGAAATTGCGCAAATCAGCGGAATCTGGGTTGATCAAGTATACTGAAGGTTCAATAGTAGAGCGTTCAATATTGATGTATTTCTTCAATGCTCTCATGAAATCGTGGCCGCCCCAGTAAAGCTCGCCGTCATCGCCGAACGGGTCCATCCGCTGGTTCAAAAGCTTCTGATTTTTGATGGTAGAGGGCGATTCGTTGTCGTGAAAGAACAAGATGGGCAATTTCTCGCCATCCTTGGTGTTGATGACAATGGAGCCAAACCAAAAGCCCGTGGAAGGTTTTCTGACCTGGATGGAGTAGATGTACGAAAGGGGCGTGCTGAAGGCGTAGCCAGACAACACGGAGTTGCTAGGCTTGGAAACCACTCTGGCCTGATCTACCACGGGTTTCTTGGGATTTTGGAACGAATTTGCCGCTCCAGCGAGACTTGATGCTTGCAAATCCTTTGCAACGTCACTGACATCAGTATCTGTGTATTTGCGAAGATCTTCTGACGACAATTGGTTCTCTGGGGTAAAAGACAAGAGGATATCCCTATTGGTGGAATTGGGACCTCGGGACAACGCGAGAAAACCGGCAATGTTGTCCTTTTTTGAGGTCGTGGGATGGAGGTAGACCTTTGACTTGACGTATACAAGCTCTACTTCTGTGAGCAGAAGCGTTTTCTTCTGACGAGATGCCATTGAAGTTGAAAAGTGGGTAGTTGCCTCTTTTTATTTTACAGCCGGTCGTGCACGTGCAGGTCATGATAAGCAGGCAAGGCGAAGCAACCGGGCCCCGTGACGGGTCTGGGGAGATGTGGTGGGTTCAGCGGGTGCAGTTGCCGCTTTAGGAAGGATAGGACACATTGCTGCGGTTTTTTGCACCCATTCTGGCCAATTAGAGCCCAGATCAATGGGGGGTTGGGTGTTGGAGTAGATCACGTGATTTAGCACATGTGCAGAGTTGATTTGGTTATGTGATGGATCACGCGACAAGTATAAGCTACATTTCGGGCAATTGCCCCAGGGGGGGCCCCAGGACCGTCTATTGTACAGCTAAAGATACAAGGATCCTGCAGAAACGATGTCTCTGTGGACCAACTCCATGGCCTTCTCCATCTTCTCCTCCAACTCGGTATTTCCAATAGTTTTCGCAGCCATTACCAATTGACGAATAAGCTCCTCCAATCTTTTGAACATTCTGATCAAAGAGCCCTCGTAAACGTCGGTCATCTTGCAAATCTGCGTGAACGAGGCTCCTTTGCACCATGCGTAGGTCACTTCCATCAACTCGGGCCGGAAAGACTCCACATACTCTTTTTCTATGATTTCAAGTTTGGAGTCCTTGAAAACCTTGGCAATTTTGCTGGCCATGTCTTGCATCGACTTCAATGGCTCCGCCAACTCGGGCTTGAGTCTTGGAACCTCCTTTGCTCTTTCTTGGAACACGAAACACGACAACAATGCCGCACTCTGTTCACTGGACAAGTCGTTGAAATTACCATTGAAAATTAATTCTGTGAGAAGCAATTCGTCTCCAGTACTGATTTCACAAGCCACACGGCCCTTCAACTCTATAATGTCGTTCTGGGTGGTGAATTCCAATCTTCTCAACACTCTCTTTCTGTGTCTCAAGTCATCCAATTGAATGACTGCCTGGGTCTCCAAGATCTTGTCTTTCAAGGCCTTGGCCTTGGCATCGATGGCCACCTTCGAAGCATAGGTGTTGTACATCTCGTCCAATCTAGCTGTGTTATGCAATGGGTTGTTTTCTAATTTAGCCTTCAAAACATCGATTTTTTTCAAGAGCAACTTGAAGTCATCATCTTCGATTTTCATGCTGGACACAGGGTCCATCAATGGGATGCCCTTTGGCAATCTCTTTGGAAGATCCTTCATGGTCTTCAATAACGTCTTCTTGGAAGCAGAACTCTTCAAGTCCTTAGGCACCTTCAATCTGACGCTACTGATGCTTTCAATTGATTCCAAAGTGATAGGAATGTATTCAGCTCTGGACTTTTCGCCAGCCACAGATGGTCTGATTCCTTCGGGGAAACTAGGATTGAATGGCTTGATAAGATTAACTGGAGAATCCACAAACATCGTGTACACGAAAGCAGTCACAATGTAAGATTCGTGATCGCTGTACACAGCAGAAGGGTCTCTCTTATTCACTCTCTTGGAGAATGAAGTAACCATACCCCAGCCGTAATCCATGCCCTTGATGTTGATTTTAATCACTCTTCCTTCTTGCAAATAGGGCAAAATGTGACCGGGGTGAGTGATGACTTTTCTGACGTCTTCCTTGTAGATATCCAATTGCTTCTTCAAGTCGTAGTATTCTTTAATAACTGGCTCTTCTTCAATTTGAATCTTGGAGCCATCGATCTTGAGCTGCTCCAATTCCTGCTCAAGCTTAGGCACAGACGAGGCGTTTTGGAATTGATAGAAGGAGCTTTCCAACATAAATTCTGGAGAAATTCCTTCCACTCTCATCAAGTTCAAAATCATGTTGTATCCCAAATGGAACGCTGAGTCCAATCTGTCAGCTTGACCTTTAACCATGCCCTTTGCGACCTGAGGCTCCATCTTCTCATCTATCATCATGATAACGATACCTCGGTCATCCAAACCACGACGTCCTGCTCTTCCAGACATCTGAATGTATTCACCACCGGAAACCCATCTGAAACCAACACCGTCCCACTTACGGACAGAGGTGAAAACGACGGTTTTAGCAGGCATATTCAATCCGATGGAAAAGGTTTCTGTGGCGAACAACACCTTGAGATATCCTTCCTGGAACAAAATCTCGATGATTTCCTTCAAAATAGGCAACAATCCGGAGTGGTGAATGCCAATACCTCTTCTGAGAAGGGGAAGAATGTTCTTGATCTGGGGCAACTCCTTGTCTTGTTCTGGAAGCAATTCGATAGCATTATTGTAGATTTTGGTCAAGGCATCTCTTTCGTCGTCGGTATTGAAGTCCAACTTCGACATCTTCAAGGCCAAGGTCTCACAGTCTCTCTTGGAGAACGAGAACACGATCACGGGGTTGTATCTCTTCATGTAGATCATTTTCACGATTTTGTAGATATCGGACTTTCCGTCCTTGTTTCCGCCCTTGAACGTCTGTCCCTTTTTGCCCTTGGAGTCTGCAGACGAGGGGTCGTCGCCTGCAGCCTCACTGATACTTGCCATGGCCTTTTGGAAATTTTCTTCTCTAAAAGTGCCTTTTTCGTCCACCACCAAGTGAATCCCGTCTCCTCCAGTAGGGAACAAATAGTGCTGCAATGGCGTGGGACGGAAGTCTGTGTAGACAACGTGGCACGGCTGGGAGTGGATCTTGACGATCCACTCGGCAAACTCCATGGCATTGGGAATTGTGGCCGAAAGAAACACATAGTGCACCTTATCGGGCAACAAGATGATGGTTTCTTCCCACACCACGCCTCTGGACTTGTCTCTCATGTAATGAACCTCGTCAAAAATCACCCATGCCACCTCTCTCATCACCTCGGATCCACGGTACAACATGCTCCGCAAAATCTCCGTAGTCATCACCAAACAGCCTGCATCGGGATTAATGGTGACGTCTCCTGTCATCAAGCCCACGTCGCCAAACTCCGCTAAAAGCTCTCTGTACTTCTGGTTACTCAAAGCTTTGATGGGAGAGGTGTAGATGACTCTCTGCTTGTCTCTCAACGACTGGGCAATGGCATATTCTGCTACCACCGTCTTACCTGCTGAAGTATGGGCAGACACCAACACCGACTCGTTACGGTCGATACATGAGATGGAGGTATCCTGGAACGGGTCCAACACGAAGGGATAGGTTCTGGCCTCGTTGGTCCGCTTGTGGGAGCCAATGGGCTCGTAGGGATAATCTGGAGGAATTGCCACTTGGTGTCTAACTTGATGTTTCAACTTCAATTGGCCCTTTTCTGGGGCTGCAGAGGTCAAGCCACCGGAGGCAGCTACTTCTCGTGAGGCCTCGATCTCTACGGCGTCGGAAACCACGGGTTTGATCTCTTTGGTCTTTTCTTTGTGTTTTTTGGCGCCAGCGCTATTTTCATCGCTAGCCTTCCGTTTTTTCTCGTTTTTTGGGGCCGACGTGGGCTTTGGAGCATTGAGAACGTCTGGAACCGGTGTCTGCACCGGAGGAGACGCTGTGGGCGCCTCGTCGAACACGTTAAATAAGTCGTCGGTGTCCATGGTGATTTTTTTTTGAGATGAGATGCGAAATTGATAGTGCGAGATGAGAGGGAGAAATGAATGGGAAGGGAAAGAGGAAGGAAGAGAGGAATTTGGGAAGAAAATTTGGAAAGGAAAATTCGGGAAGTATGGAAATTGGAGCGAGAGAATGGAAGCGGAGAGTAGTGGAATAAGAGGGGATGAGAAGGGGGAGAAAGGGAATTTTTGGAAGGTTCATCGTGATGAGACTGAATTTTTTTGGTGAATGTAGAAGAATTAATAGAATTAATGGCGACAATAGAATTAATTGGGGCAGAAGAACTAATTGGGAATGCATTATGGTGAATGCAAAAGAATAAATGGGAAATTCATAGTATTAATGGGGGCAGTAGATTAATGGAATTCATTTTGGTGAGTGCATTATGAGGAACGCACTAAAATTGGTGGTGAATGTAGTAGAAGATAATGAAGATAATGATTTATACATTAGAATATATGGTGAATGCCAGGAAACAAATTGTGAATGCAGTATAATTAATGGAGAACGCAGATGAATTAATGGGGAATGAAGTAGAATAACTTGGGAATGCAGTCGATACATACACTATGTTAAGTTAAAAAGGGCAAGATTCTAGATGTTAGCAGAAATAGAGCCATGCTTGTTTTTGGATTTTAACCACCTAGTACTATAAATTGTCTACACTATAATCACAGAGAACTCGTTCGGTTTTTGCAACTTTATTTAATTTTTGCAGATATCTCAATTCATTGACATGATAACTCCGTTCGTGTTTTCACGGCTGATTTCCTAATTGTAAAAATGTCCCAAAGTGCAATTTCGGCTAGTGGAGCTAAAATCATGGCTCTGCAGTATTCACTGCAGAATTGGTCACTATAGACGAGAATTATCATTCCAACATGTTCCCACTTCCAGTTTAGTTGATGATGCTTTAGATCACATGCAGTAGCCAATAGTATCAAATTTGGATAAAATAGCCATAAAATACCCAAAAGGTGCCATGGAGCCTCCAAAGTTCATTTAGAATCAGTCGCCTACGTATATCATTCAACTACAACTGCTCGTATTCCCTCAACTCTATATTTACGTGAGTAATGGATTTTCGACCCTTCTCAATAACCCAAAAATAGTCCAAAATACCGATAGGAGGCCTCGTGCCGGTCTCGAACCCTCATTACAGTCCCACCTTCCCCAAATTAGACTTTCAACGTCTCTTACCTGCGTTTTTGGTGTAAATTTCAAATACTTTCATATATTCGCCCCAAACGCAGTGCTATTAGAAGACCCATTTATATCCACCCTGGGGCACTTGGTAAACACCCATTTGAGCCCAGTTCGCTCAACCACGACAATTCTCTGTTATTACAACATTGGGCCTGGTGCCTACAATCATGGAATTAGATTAAGCAGAAGTTGCATATGCGGATTGGGGAAAATGCATCTGCGATAAATAAACTCTGGAGAGGATGCCATTTCCGTTGGAACGGAGATAGAACCACAAAAAGCCATCGCCGTTGTTTGGCCCTTCATTTTCGAGCCTATCCTGGCCTTTGAAATCCCCCAAACAACACTTCTGTTGAATTATAAATATTCTCGCATAAGCTTTCGGCTATACTTGAAATGGCAAATGAGCTATCACACGCATATTAAGCTCCAAGACGTGAAAACAAACTATTTGTCGACCTTTACGATAGCGTGGAAAAATTGAATGCCCCACCAGGGTCCAGAACTCGGACCTCAAAGCTTATCTGGGGTCAGTTTATTAGCGCAGACTCGGTATTTGAGGAAGCATCTTCTCTAAAATCAGGCACGAGCAGTATTTTAGCCGTGAAAATTCTAGTGCTGACAGTTGGATAGCCCCGATATAGCAGCCGTGCCTGGGGTTGGATGGTTGTGGTAATTTGGATGCAAAAAGGCCAAATCATGCCGTGGTGGCAATTAGTTAATTTTAGTTGTCTGTTAGGGTAATGACAATATACCCAGGAAGATATATAGGCATGGAGAGGCCCCAAAATATTAGGAAGTTGATTTTCTACAGGTGGAAATGATGCCATGGCCCGGAGGCTGGATATGCTGTATTATGCTAAGACTGTGGAGTCACGAATGTTTGTGAGAAATGAGATAGAGATGCCTTGTGGAGGAATCAAGAACTCTGGTCAATAACCAAGGAAGTGAAACTTTCGTTGGTGTCAAGAATTAAGAACATCGTTCAAGAACAGATTTTGAACAGGAATTAACCGTTCCTCAGATCTTAACGAAGAGTTAATGATCAGAATCCTTTGAAGAACTATCCAAATAAGAATCAATGAAAAGAACTAACCAAAATTATTAGATGCTATCCAAATTATCAGAACTAATTCTTAGTGAGGAGCTAACCTCAGTGTTTCACCCCTTCAAAAACTGATACAGGAAATGAACAATATGACCATCAGAGAGATTATGGTCAGAAATGATTGTGATCAAGAATCACTTTCAAAAACCTTTCAGGAATCCTTCAAAATTCATTTTCACTGGATAACCATGTTTTCCATCCGAAGCTGCTCCTCCTCCAACTCCTTCAACGTCCTCCACTTCTCCCTATCGTATTCTCCGATGACAACACTGGGAATAGAGCTCACTCTTGATTTATCCGAACTTTCATTAATATCTGAATCCCAGAGATCTATGGGGTCTCCAATATCGTCATGTACCATGTTCTGCACCAAGTCATCGTTTATTACTGGACGGTGGATCCTAACTGAAGCAAACGACGAAGTATGCCGGTGGGATTTCGTGGATAAATAATTTTTGAACGATTTCTTTGGTGAACCAGAACGAGAAGAAACCATAGATGCGATTGACATCTGGTTGGAAATCATGGAAGAAGTGTGTTTGTGGCGATGGTCAGGATACTCGTCCATGCTTCTTCGTTGGGACTTGCGTCTGAACATGCTTCCAAGTCTCTTGGGACTTTCCAATAATTTTTTAATGGGAGAAGAACTGTTGGTAGTAGGTCCATCTGGCGGAGTCCGGTAAAGCGTGAGAGCAGTTTCTTCGAGGAGCACGGGATCTTGCTCCTCCTCGGAATCTGCCTCTCTTTGGAGCCTGGGAACAATTATTTCCTCCTTTTCACTGATGTTACGGAAAGTATGAAGTGAAGGAGCACTAAAGGAACGAATAGATTCACGACAGAGGTGGTCACTCAAGCTATCGATGTTGATGGTGTTGCTGTGGAGGTTGTTGAGGTCGATTTTGCTGTTATCGAGATCGATATTGTCGATATTGTCGATATTATCGATATTATCAATGACATCGTCTCTGTTTTCCAAAGGCGGGAGAAGATACCGAGGATTGGCTTCGGCGGTGTCAGAATGGAGGTTGTGGTCGCTGACCATACGGGCTATTCCTGGAATATTGAAGTTAATTCCAGAACGGATCCGAAACTGCAGATATATTTGGGTATTCTCGTCCCATTCTTCGGGACTAATATGGTTGAGACCATTGGTTTCTTCCTTGAACCAGCTGATAGTTCTGGTGGGTTGGGGAATTTTCTCCAATCCTTCGAGCACTGTTGAAGGGTCTGAAACGTCCAAATTGTCGTTTTGATGTTCCAATTCGCTTTCTTGTTGGTATTGTTCATACGCAGCGGTGTCAAAAACATACTTTCCCTTTTTGCGAGATTTGGGCTGGGCAAAGACGTAGTCCTGGTCAAAGTCTGGGAAGTCAATGGAGTGTGCTGGCTCGCCAAACTCATGAATATGGGGAAGTGGTTCTTCCTCGGGGGAATTTGCTTCAATCTCACCCACAGGACTCAAATGAGTGCTTTGGAATGGGACCAAGGAGTATTGGGAAGAGAATTGGGAAGAGAACTGGGGCAGTGGAGGCTGGAAGGAGGCTGGGGTATGATATTGGGAATTAATCTGGGATGAATTAATTTCTAGGGAATTAATTTCTGGGGAATTAATTTCGGGAGAATTAATTAGAGAATTTGATTGAATCTGGGAGGTTGAAATAGTATGATATTGGGACGTAGCTTGGGTTTGAGGTGATTGAATCTGAGAGGCCGAATTATTAATGATTTGGGATGAATTTTTATGAGAATTAATTTGGGATGGATAATTCTCTAAATATTTTAGTGAATAATCCAGCGAAGTCTTTCCCTGGATATTCTCTTCCAATTGCACTCCTGGAACAACGGTACCAAACTCATAATTGCCGTTGTAAAGCACCATTGTCGTGGGAGTTTGAGACGTGCTGTCTCCAACAACCTCTGCTGCTCGGGAGATTTCTTCTGCCTCAAACATCTCCTGCTGCCTCTTAATCTGCATGATGGGACTTTCGCCCTTTTTGAGTACCGGTGGAAGCAATGATTCGTTGACGTTGCTGAGGAAAATGCGTTCATCATGAATTGATTTCCACCGCTGTTCTCGACGCTGGTTCTTCTTTCCAATAAAACTGGTGGACTTGGACCGCTTGACTTCATCGGAAACCACCGTTTTCACCGGGTTTGGAGTCTTTTCCTGGGCAGAAAACGCCGCGTTGTTGTGAAGAACGGTATTTCTCATGAGAGGGACACTTTTATACGCTTTTACCGTCCGGAAATCGCTGTCTTTGGCGCAGAAACTGACCCTCCGGGGGTCTTCTTTGATTGTGTCTCGATAGTTGGTGAAACTGCGACGATTTTCGTCTTTGACGCTCACATTGGACCTGGAAGTTCCAAAATACTTAAACGAGGCTGTGGTGGGAGTTTCAGGTCCCCTTCTGGCCCGGGAGAGTTCTGAGAACGAGCTCCGGGTGCTGAGGTCCTCGTAGGCCCGCAACGAGTCCAATTGGGCAGTGGAATCCATCCAGTTGTGAGCAGCGTATGCAGCGAATTGGTGGTCGTGGTTGGGATGCTCGATGGAGTCTTTGATGTAGAATGCCAATTCTGAGGGTGCCTTGTCGATGTCCGGCACCAACTGGGGCAGCAGGGGATTTTCCGACTCGATTAGAGTGATTTCAGACACTTTTTTAGTCATGGTAAAGGGCACTGGAGGGGCCACAGTGGCGGAATTTGGTTGTACATGAATGGAAGGAGTGGATGCAGACTCTATATCATCATTTCTGGCGTCAGTTTGGGGCAATTTGGTCAATTGCATCGCTAGTGATGCTCCGCAGGAGATGCCCATGCCAAATACCGTGAGAACGAATAGAATGGGCACGGCAAGGTGCCAATGGGCAATTGAACGCACCGGAGGCATTTTTTGGGTCACAAGGGCGACAACCACCACAAGTCCACTTGCAAGGTAGAAGGCATGGGCCAGCCAGAGCCCCCCCATCACAGGGAGAGTGTGGTGACGATGCAAAGAAGATATCACCACTGAATACACGGCACAGACAAATCCGCTGGCCACAAACACTGCCAAACGCACTGACGGTACTGTGGGAAAAGCAGCAGCAGCCAAGGATGCCGTGGACACCGCTAGCACGGCCACTAGGCCATCGACAACTGCGAGGCCCAACATGAGTCCAGACGGCGGAAACGGCACGGAAAAATGGGAGAGCCTGACGAAACAGGATACAAGGACTTCTGTAAGGACAGGTACAACGCAGGGGAGTGGGTCCGGTGGATATGGGGCGAGGAACGGCGAAGTAACAGGATCAAGGTTGGCATGAACGTATCCCCAGATAGAGTTGAGGTAGAAAACCGTCTCAAATTGCAGGCAGAAACTGCAGATTAAAATTAGGAATTAGGTTGGCCCGATTCCGCCAGATCTGTACAGAAGGGTGTTGCTCTGGCACCGGGGGAAGGCGCCTGGGCTGAAAATTTTCCATGTAAACAGCTGCTTCGGGTGTGTTTATGTGTGTTCCCGATTAGGCAAATCGCAGCCATGCACAAATGTGTCTCGAGAAGGAAGGGAGGTTGGGGTAGAAGGGTGCGATCTAGGGGTTGTAGAGGCGGGAATGGGAGATTCTAAGTGGTTAGAAAGGATTATACGGGGTTTATTTACTCAGCGACAGTTTTTGGCCGAGTTTGGCCGTGTTGTTATGTCCATAATTGACGAGGTATAGTTTGTCGCAAATCACAAGAAACTCCTGCTGAGCAAATACTACAGCCGAGAATTTGCACTCTACAGCAAGGCTTGGGCCATTCTGGCCTGCATATGTTCATCCGAACCTGGAGTGGAATTTCGCCCTGATTTTGGGTGTATGTTCACCCCAGATCGGGAGAATGGGTGCGATGCACCAAAACTGCCATTGCTTTCCATTTTTATGGGCAATTGTCCGGTGAAATGATGTCTGCATGAAGGCGAATGGCTCCATTAGTTTGCCCTTCAGCTGGAACTCGCCTGGAAACCAAGGCTTTTCCGTCGCTTTGCTAAGCGAAGATTTTACATGGCTTCACGGTAAATAGTGGAAATTATTCGATACAGCTCGAATTTTGCCGGCGCAGGCCAAGATCTTCGGAATGTTCCAGGGTACAGTTGGCAACACCAATCTCGTGGAACGGAAAACAGCCCTTTGGACACGGAAATGGAAGGAATAGCGGCAATTTTCGTGGTTGGCCCTGCTACCGCAGAACAATGCAGAACAATACATCGCGGTTTATAAATCGACTAAGCTCATGGAATACGTCAGAATGGCAGCAGAATGGAAGAATGTCAGTATGTCAACAGAATGCGTCATTCAGTAGCACTCCCTAGATGACATAGATGACGTCGTCTTAGAAAAAAGGTACTGTCTGTTTCAAAACTGTGCATTCTCCTATGTTGGTGTAGATCGCGGAAACGGATACATTTCCGGTATGTTGGGGTTGTTCCAGGCCATGTTTTGATGGCAGATCGGGAAATTCCATCAGTTTCAGGGGCTTCTACGGTGGCGTGTCTGTTTACGTTTGATATATCCACGTTGTAGAATGGAGAGAAATGCAGTGAGTTCCTGAGGAATTGGCATGGAGGTGATAATTTTGGTGAAAACTCTCTTTTGGCAAGATAAGCATTATCGGAATAATAAGAAACAGAGGAAAGAGAATTGCAGTGGATATTTTGGAGGGGCCCATTCGTGTGATATAATCCCTTAGAAATTGTCTATGTTATTGTAGTGTCTTCTTCTGTTACTTTCTCCTTGTAACTTTCTCTATATTATGACCTTCCAATCGCACAATCCAACTATGGCTTTTTCATGCATCAAATGTCCATTCCTTCCACTCCGATCATAGAACAAAAACAAGATAACCTGGAGTTTATACCTTATTCATTTCAACTCGCTTCCAAAAAACCATACAGCCTTGCCTATTTATTCCCGTTGCCAAGACCAAAAATAGTTCGTCTCGTTAAGTTCGAGGTGACTTCTTGCCTCTCAAAAATATGCAACTGACTAACACACCAAACTCAATTCCTGTAGCTTAATCAGATATCTTCTACATTGATTTTCTTACATCCTTCTATGCGTGGTATATTAAACCTTTATCTTAATCATTGGAACTTAAAGTCCCCTCCGATCCATCTGTTAAGCATGTCAACAGAATTCTTTGGCTGGTCAAATGGAACCATGTGACCTCCGTCAAACACTCTCAAGTAGGTGAAGTGCTTGTAGTTCTTGACCTCTCCAGCATGCTTCTTGCCGACCTTCCAGTCCTTGATCTCAGCAGCAGCAAATCCGTCCTTTCCAGACCACTCCAATCTGTCGGTCCAGCCTTGGTTACCCAACCAGTTACAGATGAAGTCCTTGTCACCAGCGTAGATCAAAACGGGAACTTCCTGCTCCAAGAGCGCAATGACGTTCTTGTAGTAAGGCTTCATCCAGTCACCAGCAAGCAAGAAGTTCTTGTTGATGTCAAAGTTGCAACTCTCGTAGTTGTCGACCTCAGCACCCAAAGCTTCCTTAACGTAGTCTTGGTTCAAGTAGTCATCGATATACTTCAATTCCTTGTAGCATAAGGAATCGCCTTCACAGTTGGCACGGACATCGTAAACGTTTCTGCCGGTTCTTTGGTATGGACCCATTTGGGCATTGTTACAGTAAATGGAAGCTGGGACACAAGACCACACGGATTCAGTCTCGTAACAAGCATTGATCAAAGCCAAACATCTTGGGATGGATCTGGCCATGTTGTCACACTCTTCCTCGTCCACGACGGCGGGGTATCCTCCTTTACCACAAGCCATTGGCTGGTAGAACTCGTACTGGTTCAATGGGTCGGTCAAACCGTTACCGATCAACACCGAGGTCAAGTTGAAGGAGCGGTCTTCGTGGGATAAGATTTCGGTGGCGAAAACTGGGATGTAGTGACCGGCGTAAGACTCACCGGCAATGTGGAATGGCAACTTGGCGTATTGAGGGAATTGCTTGAAGAACAACTCCAAGAAGGCGTAAACGTCCTTACCGGCGTTAACGGTGTTGGACACCGATTGGGAAGAGTAGGAGTAACCCACATTAACGGGCTGGTCCAAGAAGATCACAGTGGCGTTGTTGTTCCAACTGTGGGGGTTGTGCTTGGGCACCAAGTCTTCTCCGATGGAGGCAGGACCCAATTCGAAATACAACCCGGTCAAGGAGGAGCAGCCGGGGCCACCGTTCAACCACAAGATGATGGGGTCGGTTTTGGGGTCGTTTCTGGACTCAAACGCGTGGAAAAAGAAGTGCTTGTCTTCTTCCTCCACGTCCAAAT
Organism: Suhomyces kunorum; assembly: GCA_030561465.1. Lineage (NCBI taxonomy): Eukaryota > Fungi > Ascomycota > Pichiomycetes > Serinales > Debaryomycetaceae > Suhomyces > Suhomyces kunorum. The sequence goes on along the minus strand of JAKTXF010000013.1, from coordinate 281,729 downwards.
AACCCGAGTACTGCTTGACCTTGTCGAGGCCCAAGCTCTCGGGGGTGTTCTTGACTCTCAACTTGTGGTTGGGCACCTTGTCGGAGGAGACGTAGAAGTCGAACTTGGACGCCTTGTTCTTGAGCTTCTTGGGCAAGGACTTGAAGTTCATCGACAGGATGGTCTCGGGGAACTCCATGATCATTTCCAGCCACAATTGCTTGGTTTCCTGGGGAATGTTCTCGATGGGGTCATTGAGGTGCTTGGCAATCGACTCGATCACCGAGTTCTTCGTGGCTGCGAGTTTGTCCAAGGAAGAGCCGAACTTGCCAATAAAGTCGCTGTACTGCTGGTTCCATCTGGAGTCTTGGTGGAGTTGGAACACCTTCTGGGCGCCGGAAAAGCTGGGGATGGAGAGGGCGTCGGCGGCGCCGAAGCCGGCGGCAATGGCGACGAGAGTGGGGAGAGACAACTTCATGATAATGAGGGTAGTCTGTGGTGATAAACGGGGGGGCAAATGCTGCTTTATATAGTCTTATCGGGACCCTTGGCAAGTGCCGCAAAAGTGGGTCGTGCGCGCGCCGGTTGCGGTCACGCTTCGCTGCATTGGGCGGGAATCCAGCCGTTTTTGGTGGAGGAAAGGGGCCGCTTGAAGAAAGGGGAGACGATCCGGCCCAGACGGGTAATGGCGGCTAATTGCGACCGGAGACGCGGGTTTGGGAGGAATTGGCCAATAGGAGCGGATTGTCGGTTTTCGGGGGCAATCGTGGTTTTTTTGCTAGGCGGAGCACGCTTACGTCAGCATAACCACCAGAGTGGAGCCTCACATCGTTAGGCTCAAAAGATAGTGCGGAAAGGAATATGGAGGTTAAGAGAGAGATGAATAGAGAGAGAGAAGATGAGAATGTTTATAGGTAGACGAATTGAGAGGAATTGAGTCAAGTGAGACTACTTTTCGAGACTGATAAATGCCCATTGACTCTCTTTCACAGAATATATTCTGCCTCTTCCCTCCATTTCTCCTGCTACCATAGTCCCTACGTTCGCACAGGATCACTGCGAGTGTGGGTGATTCCTGTGAAACCACGATGGATGCGGCAGCCCCAAGCGAAAAGGCACGGATGCAACGTCCGGATACTGAATCGGGGCTCGGTGGTATCAGGTGGCGTCAATGGAGCGGAATAAAGTGATAGGGCGAGAACGGGAGAAATAACCGAGAAGATAGTGAGGTGGAACGAGTGCGAGAATGAGTCAGGGCTCAGGGAGGAGGTAAGATGGATTTCAGAGAAGTGTCTAGAACATAGAGGTGGTATGGGAGGATGGAGATGTAGACTTGGGATTTTGGGGGGATTTTGGGATCATTTAGAGTGATGCCATAATGATATGAGCATAGAAGGAGAAAATAGATTCTATGTCATGGCATGAGCAATTTGACCCGATGAGGATTTTTCATGGCAATTCGACTCTATGGTATGGAATTATGGCAATTTAACTCTCTGTTATTTCATGGCAATTTGATAGTATGTTTCATGGGAATCCGATGTTTTCTGACTCTGAAATCTGGTGCATGAGAAGTTGCAGCTTATCAGTTTTAGACTCATCAGAGTTGAATTCAGGTATGTGATTCCATAAAATACGTAGGACTAGAGAACTGGCAATATGGAATCATTGGGGTTAAACAACGCTAGGATATTACATGGAACTCCAATTTGTTGAATTTTTCATAAATCAATACATCTTGTTACTTATCAATCGAAACTCTTCAAGGGTATCGATCTTAATCGATAAAATACGTTGGTGGCATAGGTGGCAGCATTTCATCGGGGAGAGCCGATTTTAACTTAAAGTAATATCTATGATTTTATAGATCACAACTGTGATCACAGAAATACTATAATTCTCGGTACATATCAGGAATATATCGCTGTGGATATTCCTTGAATATTCCAATTGCTGTCCATGGACAGGACTAGATGATTACCAGAACCCAGTTACTTCTGAAACGAACTTTTCGTCCAATTCTGAGAATGTATGCCATTGAACAGTTCAAAATGGCAGCCTTACGCAAATCAATTGACCGACATGATTTAACGTCGAGGATGGTCCTGAGAGAAAAGGCATCCTGACGATCTCAGATTATCTGGTGAACGATCAGAATTGAGCTCCACGGTCAGAATCTGTCATTGATAGAGAAGGAAGCATGATGATTCAATTTTACTATTGCAGACTGGTGGAGTGTCATTCTGAAAAACTGCCAATAATCATCAAAGAGAGTAAATAACCCGGGAGTAAAGATGATCAACTAGGAGTAGATACATACAACTCAACAAGAAATGTCTGTAGATATAGCTTCAAAAGAGACAATACCAACAGGTGCACATACAATTTTACATACGAACCCAATGCTCACGAACAATGAAGTCAATATATTACCCCAGTCCAAGTGAAGCGATAGCATTGCCGTAGTTGATACTCTAGTATCATAGCCTCATTGAGCGATACTTCTTCCCATTTTCCACATTGAAAGTACCGTAAATCTCATTTCCATAGAAGGTATTTCCATTGCATTGTATCCATCGCATTGAGAGAAGACCATCTGATTGGGAGCTCGGAATCACTGAATGGTTATTCACTGCTCATTGGCATAACTTCTATCTCATTGGCATAACTTCTATCTCATTGGCATAACACAATCTCATTGAGTGACATACACCATTGACGTCTCCCTTGCAATTCTCACCGCGGGAATCATCTCATTGAGTGCACCTCTTGGAATATAAAATATTGATTGACTAGATTCATTCACTAACCAAACACCTCAAATCTTATCATTGACAGGCCAATCACCTCGGATCATACCCATTGACTAACCAATCACCTCATCTAACCAATCCCTTCCCTACACCTCATCTCATCTCACCCATCACCTTGCTTCCCATTCCATCTCTCTCATCCTACTTTCGCACTCTCACAATATGGGTCTTCTTCTGCTCTGGCGCCAAAACTCCCCAGAATCCTTCTCTCCCTCCCGTTCTGACACCAAGATCGCCCTCCTAGGCCTGGGAGTGTCTGGAATCGCAGAATTGTACCGTTCCAAGAGCCATGGCTGGTACGTGGTGAAAACATACGCCAACAGAGAACGCTTCGAATCAGCAAAAGAGTTCCACACCCGGGCCCTCCACGAGTTCCACATCTTACAACAATTACATCATCCCAACATCATCCAGGCATATGTCTACCGTACGCTGTCTTCCACTGTCAAGCTCTACTTAGAGGCCGGCACTGCCGACCTCTATCTCCTTCTTAAGCGCGTTTCCGCTGCAAAAACACTGCAAATTGAACTACTCTGTCTCTGGAAACAAGTCTGCAATGCCGTCAATTACATCCACTCACTCGACATATGTCACCGTGACTTGAAGCCCCACAACGTGGTGCTCTGTCTCTCCACTGGTCTTGTCAAAATCATCGACTGGACTACTGCCTCTTCTACTACTACTGTTGAAGGCAACAACACGAACAATAAGAAATGCGTGGGTTTGGTGGGATCGGCAGGATACGCCGCTCCAGAGACGTTTGCCGCCATCTACTACGACGGAAAGGCCGCCGATGTGTGGTCAATCGCAATTATCGGGTTCTACATGCTTCAACGACGTCTCCCGTGGAAATCGGCCCAGCGAGACGTAGCTGCCTATGGCGTGTTTGCCAGTGGCGAGAGTTGTGACGCAGTGAGTGGGCTATTGCCTGGAGGCTTAGGCGGGATCGCGAGTCAGATGTTGGCAGTGACGCCTCACGAAAGAGTCAACATGGAAAGCGTAGTGGCTGACTCGTGGTTCCAGGGTCTTGCCTGTTGTTCCAATGGAGAACCTTGTGGATTTGAACATCTTCACAGATTTGACTCGATCTCAGGTGACTGGTGGTGACTCGCGCGGGGCGAGTCACATGGGCCTCGCACCTTAGGAAAGGAGGGCACCGGGGTCAGACCCCGAGTCTGGGGTAAACCCCCCGGTGCAGGCGACTTCCGGGGGCGCACCCCTCGTGCGCGCACCCTACTCCGGCCCGGAACTCGCAGGAAAAAATGAGTCTTAAATACCTGGCTTCGTCCGTTATTCACTTCCATCTCCCCATGCTTTCTTCCTCGCTTCGTGCCTTGAGATCCCAGGCCCCACGTGCTCCCAGAGGCCTTACCAGATCCTATGCCTTGTCTGCCCATGCCCAGGCCTTGATTTCGCGTCCTGTGGCCGAAGTCGACCCCGAGATGGCCGACATCTTGCAGCAGGAAAAGAACAGACAGAGAAACTCCATCACGTTGATTCCTTCGGAAAACTTCACCTCCAAGGCTGTCATGGACTTGTTGGGCTCGGAGATGCAGAACAAGTACTCCGAGGGCTACCCTGGTGAGAGATACTATGGTGGTAACGAGATCATCGACAAGGCCGAGTCGTTGTGTCAGAAGAGAGCCCTTGAGGCGTTTGATTTGTCGCCTGAAGAATGGGGCGTCAACGTCCAGTCGTTGTCGGGTGCTCCAGCCAACTTGTACGCCTACTCCGCCGTGTTGGAGGTGGGTGACAGAATCATGGGTTTGGACTTGCCCCATGGCGGTCATCTTTCCCACGGCTACCAAACCCCTACCGCCAAGATCTCCTACATCTCCAAATACTTCCAGACCATGCCCTACCGTTTGAACGAGGACACCGGGCTCATTGACTACGACACCTTGGAGGCCAATGCCCAATTGTTCAGACCCAAGATCATCGTCGCCGGTACCTCTGCCTACTCCAGAGTCATCGACTACAAGCGTATCAAAAGCATTGCCGACAAGGTAGGAGCCTACGTGTTGAGCGACATGGCGCACATCTCCGGTTTGGTTTCTGCTGGAGTCACCGAGTCGCCCTTCCCATTCTCCGACATCGTCACCACCACCACCCACAAGTCATTGAGAGGTCCCAGAGGTGCCATGATCTTCTTCAGAAAGGGCATTAGAAAGGTCACCAAGAAGGGTAAGGAAATTCCCTACGACTTGGAGAGAAAAATCAACTTCTCCGTGTTCCCTGCTCACCAAGGTGGTCCCCACAACCACACCATCTCTGCCTTGGCCGTGGCTTTGAAGCAAACCTCCACCCCTGAATACAAGCAATACCAGCAGGAGGTTGTGTCCAACGCCAAGTCCTTTGCTGACGCCTTACAGGCCAGAGGCTTCGAATTGGTGTCTGGAGGAACCGACACCCACTTGATCTTGGTGGACTTGAGATCCAAGGGCATCGACGGTGCCAGAGTTGAGGCCGTTTTGGAGAGAGCCAACATTGCTGCCAACAAGAACACCGTTCCAGGTGACAAGTCTGCTTTGTTCCCATCTGGTTTGAGAGTTGGTACTCCAGCCATGACCACCAGAGGTTTTGGCCCTGCTGACTTCGAGAAGGTGTCTGAATTCTTCCAGAGAGCGGTGGAAATCTCTCTCAAGTTGAGAGACCAGGAGACCGGTAAGGTGCCAAAGGAATTGTTGGCTTCGTTCAAGCAATTGGCCGACAACTGCCAGGAAACCAAGGCTTTGGCTGCCGAGGTCTCTGCCTGGGCCTCTACTTTCCCTGTTCCAGGTGACTTGTAAGTAAAAACTAGCCAATTGCTGGAATAAATACGCTGGAAAAATAGTCAGCTTCTGGAATAACAAGCTGCAGTTAAACCTAGCTGCAAATGCTAGCGAAAATCTACCCAATGTAGGAAAGAAGAGAACTTCTTGTTCTGTGTAGTCTGCATGATTAATTACGACTACTACTATTGCAAATCCAATCACTTCAAAACTTCGCAAAAATTACCATTTTCCTCCCGCTCTTCAGTCGAACTAGGCAATTAACCCAAGTGATGCCCTGGTACCGATATATCACTCCTTCCTGTCCGATTTTCCCATCTCTACCACTTCTCTCTATACCAATCTCACTATATCATAGTGCGAACACAACTCCACCACCAATTAACTCCCAATCAGCATTTCTTCGAGATTTAAAAACATCATCTAATACTTCCAACCTCCCTCTCTCATTTTCCGCAATTTCCAACCCCGTAGCCCGCCAAATAACCCACTTATTGCCTTCTCTCATTCCTACCATGCACTCCTCAAATCACTGTTTTTTCATCTATTCAATTTCTATCTGGAAAGCCCCATTTCCTCTTCCAACGCTGCCATGACCGTCGCTATCGAGCCCAAAAGCCCCGCCATAGGCTCTGCTCAGCTACCGCCCCATATCCGCTTGTCTAATCTCATTTCCTGGTCCAAAAACGGCTTCATAGCATACACAAACCATTCGGGTTCCTCTCCAGAGCTCTTGCTAACCCACATTGAAAACACCGACGGGAAGTCGTGGCAATTGGCTCCTCCACAAAGTCTCAACTCCAAGCTTGGATACATCTCCTCAGAATTGTCGTTGGTGGTGTGGAGCACTCTCAGTACCGATTTGGCTGTCGCAGATGTTTATGGTAACTTCTACATCCTTTTAGCTGGAGTGGGATTGCTTGAAGAAGAGGTAAAAAAACCTGCAAATTCCACGCCTGCCACTGGTGGCACTACCACCAGTGGATCTGCCCCAAATTCCACTTCAAATGGATCATCTAACGGCACTTCTAATGGTTCGTCCAGTTCTGCCAATGGAACTGCAAATGGCACTGCAAATGGCTCCGGCAAGCAGGGAACTGGCGAAGAAAACTCCCCCAGCTACGAGTTGACCTCCTACAACAATATGGAGTTGATCTATCGCGATGTGGGCTTTTCCCGGCCTCTTTCTGCCGTGGTATGCTTCAAATGGTTGAATATCGAGAAACCCCAGATTGTCAACAAGCCTGCCTCGCTTTCTGGCGAAGGAAACGATATTCGGTACTCCTACAGTGTGGGCCAATCACAGCCGTACGGTATCGCCCACCCCATTTCCACCAAACAGGCGTGTGTGGCCTTGAGAGCAAATGGAGAACTCGTATTATATTTCCAGGGAGAACACAAGGTGGAATACCACAAGACCAGCTTGTTTCTTAGTGAGGAAACGGTCAATTTGGGCAAGTCGGCCGTGGGTTTCAGCAACAACAAGCAGATTATTGTTGTAACCCATGATTATTTGTCGAATAGAATTCTCACTTTCACTGTTTCTATAGATTGGGGCTTTTTGGTGGAATCAGCAAAGAAGCAGAAAACAGACCCCCATTTCCACACTCCCAAGGATGCTCAAAAGCTCCCCAAACTCGCATTGCACAAGGTCCAAGCCATGAACCTCATTCCGTTGTACGGAAATCTGGTACTGGAAACCAACTCTTCTGTGAAGAAAGAAGACCTCATGGAAATCGACCCTTCCCATGAACCAGAGGCAAAAGTCGCCCTGTTTGCCTATGGAGCCTTGACCAGCATAGATATCGTGTCCTCCAATGCTGACAAAGACTCTCGTGCAGATATTCTCATTAGTTATGATTGGCATGATTGCACCAATGGAGTTATCAGCAAAATATACCGTTATCATTTAGTGGAAGAACACGAGCAGATTTCTGAGGCATTTGCCGACTTGGGCATGCGCAAGAAATCGTCTGAAGATGCTGCCCCGGCCAGTTCGTTGCAGACTTTGCGTCTTCAGGACATTTTGTCCCGGTCAGGAAAGGTGAAATCGATAGTTGGGGCGTTGAACGACTATTTTATTCTCATCCAGTACGAGGATAACAGCAAGATCGACGCCATCGACAGGTCCACCATGAAATTGATCAACCAGAACTCCCAAAAAGGACAAATTCCTCGCAGTGTGTCCACGGTATTTGACACTGGCTTCGAATTTGCACCCATTCCTGACGACAGAACCTTGATGGTGGCGGTGTCTCCCAACTTGACCTCGTTGGTTTACATTCCCTTACGGTCCTCTAGTCGGGAATTGACGTTGAAAGTGGTGCAGAAACTGGATTTTTTGGTCTCTTCGTACCGAGACCTATTTATTACTTCTGTTGGATTGGCATATCGCCACGCATATTCCTGCTACACCAATACGTGCTCGGACGATATCCTCATTCTTATCCAGTCTGAAATCAGCAGACTTTATCGCGAAAAGGACCCTAAGGCCCAATTGGTGATTCAAAAATTCATCGAAACCATTATAACCGAAGCTCACAAAGCAATTAACTTTGAGTTGGATAAATTCAGCAAGGAATCGGTGGATAAGCTTCTTTCCAATCCCCCCTTGCAGAAATTGTTGTCGTTACAATTGATACTCGGAGAACTAACACCGAAACACAATAATATGAGTGATATAGCCTGGATTGTGCTAAACCTCAGAAGTGCCTCTTTCGGAATAATGTTCCTGTTATCAAGCATATACCGCCAGATCTCGAAAAAGAAGCCTACAGAAGATAATCTTCAAGACTCGGTTTCTAGAGGTGAATGTATCATGAGCTTGATTGGAAATATGAAGTGGCTCATCGATTTGATGGTATATTTAAATCAAGAATTGATTGAGTTATCCCAAAGCAAAAACCACAACACGAACAGCAAAATCAACATCAAAAACTCCTCGGTGTTACCAATCGTGTTGAGTAAAGTCCCTAGATTATTCTTGATGTATGCCTTATCTTCTATTGGAAAAACTCACGAAATATTGCAGAAACTTCATAAGGACTTGGAGGATTCGAATAAGTTATTCACCCCAATGAAAGAGTCGTTGAACCGGTGCTTCACTATCTGCAACAATGCCCCATTGACTTTGAGCTTGTTTGAAAATTTTTTAAGAGAATGCGATACCATCATCAACAAGGAATTAGCTACAAAATTGGTCGGAAAAGATAGAGATTATGCCCTAAAATTGGAGCAGAAATTAGTATGCCAGGGAGAGATTCCCGATGAGTTAATCACCGTTGCCAGGGCGATAATTGACAGACATAGTGCCAACATTAATCGGGATATGAAGATTTCCGAATTATATTTCTACGATGTGGAATGGCTTAATATTGGGATTAATAAGTCTATTTTATCTATAACCCCATTGGATTACTTCGCAGAATCAACAAATAAAAAAGTGGTGATTCCAAGACTCAAATTTACAGAATCAGAATGCATCGATTCATTGAGGAAAATAGTCATTTCAACTAATACAAAGTCGGACGATAGGTCGGCGCCAATCGCAAGAAATGCGAAAATTAGATGTTGCACCAGGTGTCGATCTGTATCATTAGTGTCCGATCCACATTCTTTTGAAGATTCGAATACCGTTGGTCTCTGGACAATGGTATTCCATAGAACATGCATTTGTGGAAATTCTTGGGTAAACTGTGAAGTCTAGAATGGAGGGTTTCCATTAGGTATAGCGTGAATAGATCGAATAAATCATGATTACGATTAGGATTCAGCTTTGGCAGCTGCTGCTTCATTGGCTGCTTCAGCAGCCTTCATTGCTGCCTTCTTCTTCTTGTTGGCAAGCCATTTCATGGCAAATGGCATGCACGAATTTGTAACCACGATCCATGCAACCAACACACCGATGTAAAGTCCCACTCTGCCCTTCCAGGCATTGAAATATGCCACATGGAACAAGCCGTAGGCATTACGGACGGGAATAGCGTGTCCGTATCTGAAGAATTTGGGGCATAATTCCATAGGTGCCACTGTTGGAGCGACGTTAAGGACAGCGACAAATACCAACACGAAACCGGGAAGAGGTGCCTTGAGGGACCCGACGATGATGGCCAAGATCTCGATGAAACTGCCCAAGGAAGACATGAGCAAGAAGCCAAACATCCAGATCACGAGGAAGCCCAGGTGGCCGAAGGTGGAGTTGGTTTTCATGCCGAAGGCCAAGTTCAAAAGCACGAAAGCCAACGATAACACCAAATACGACACTTGGGTGGCCAAAATCTTGACAAGAAGGAATTTGGGGCCCTTGATCTTGGAGGCGATGTACATCTGGATCTCGATAGTGAAGATGAAGATGAAGAACGTGAACATCACCAAATAAATGATACCAATCTGCAATGGTGCCTGGACAATTTGCTGGGTAATTGGGTGCAAATCATAGACATTGAACGAAGGCATGGTAGTGATGAGGTCTGGAGCAACAGTCAATACGTTCAATGCCTGTTCGGCAGAGACTGCCTTCAACAAGTTGGCAATTAGCGGGCTCATGGACACGTAGGAGTCGAATCCGAGCACTATGTTGTGGGCGATGTTGCTGACGTAGTTGTTGACGGCATTGTAGTCTCTGCCGGTTTCGTAGACCAACTGGAGCAAGGACGAAGGGGAGAATTCGGTGGAGTTGTTCTGCAACGCAGAAACCCACTGCAATGTCGCATTGGGAGTGACGTAGAACGCCGCCCAGTATTTTTGATGGTGAATCTGGCGATAAACCTCGGCAGTAACGTTAATATTGTGGGAAGCAGCAGAAGCAGCGAGAGTGGAGGCATTCCATACATGGAAAGTGCCCAATTGCTGCACCTGGGGCAATTGGGTGAAGTAGTATTCCACCACGGGGCCCACAATGGCGGGAACCTGGCCCACTTGTTCGTCTGCGATGAACACGGCGTAGTGCAAATTGGGATAGCGAGACGTCCGTTGATAGTAGGAGCCCCAGTAAATGCAGAGGGTGATCATGAGGCCGCAGATAAGATAGAAGTAGTTCTCGGCAAACGTCACCAACACCTTGATACGCTCGGCATGGAATTCTTTGTCCCAGAACCCGAATTTTTGGGTAACATTCTGAATAGTGGACACCACAGTGCTTCGACGACGCTGGAGAGGGGCTCCAGTTTCACCAACAAGCGGTTCGGGGGGGTTTTCGTAGTCGGAGAAGCCCGAGTAGCTCAGAAGCTCGGAACGTTGGCGAGTCAAGGTCTCGGTGATCAAGTTGTGGCCAAATATATCGTTGTCCAGATGGGCCAACTCCATGTAGGCCCTCTCTTCTTCAGTGACCAACTGTTCGGGGTCGATGTCCAGAGGGACGAAGTAGTTGGAAGCATTGGTGGAAACACGGCGGAGGAAGTTCTGGCGGGGAAGATTTTCCTGGTCGACCTGGACGGCTTGGGAGGCGTCGTAGGTGGCGACGGAGGAGTCTAATGACAGTGAAGAAGACATTGATGAATAGTAGTAGATGATTTGAAGGGGGAAAGGATCTTGGTAGAATCAGCAGGTCGTATGAGAGTTATAATGGTAGAATCTCGGTAGAACCTCTCGATGTCTTGGTAGAATAATATCTCTGTTTTGATAGCAGAATCAGCAGTACCTCTCGATGCTTTGGTGGCAGAATAGCAGAACAATATCACTGTTATGACAATAGAGTCTCAGTGGATTCTTGGAAGTCTCTCGATGTTTGACAGTAGATTCTCGATATCACTGTGTGAATGAATGTGGAATCACCAGAATCTCGATATCACTGTAGTATAGTAGTAGAATCAGTAGATTCTCTCGATATCACTCTAGTATGGTAGTAGAATCAGTGGATTCAATCAGTGGATTCTCTCGATATCACTCTAGTATGATTGAAACTCTTTCTCTACGTAGCTCTAACGTCTCACCAGAAACTAAATCTCTATCACGTTATCACAGTGTCAATATCACCTAAATACAGCAAAGGAACAATATTCTTCTCTTTTCACCTGATGACAGCCCAAACTTTTGTTCGGGGAAGGGCGCCTAACTCGACGATCGTTCCGGATTCGGAACGGCTTTAACAACAGAAAACTAATAGCAATGGAAAATCCACAAGAAATCTCTTGAATTGCAGCTTCAAACCCTCAAAAACACTCTGATTCCTCCAAATTTACAGTCTCCGTCAAAAAGAATGTGGTAAGTTGGCTGCAGAAAAGAAACTGCCGCTGTTGTTGTTTTTGGCAGTCACGATCATAACAAAGTGGGGTCTGCCGCACGGAAATTTTCTGCAAAATCTCCCGCAAATCGAGGAATTCCTCATTACTACTTCTTCTTTTTGTGAGAATGCAACGGTCGATCGAGCATGTGGACCCGTTGGACCCGGTTGCGGCTGACGGACAGCAGATCCACAGTGGCAGCGGCTCGCTGGTGTATTCCCTCGAAGTCCGGGGCGCGAGCGATGCCCATAGCCAAAATCCCGGCCTGGAGAACGTGGAAGCTGAGAAAACTGGCCAGAAATCGCTGGAATCGGTTCTAGTGGAAGAAAATCTCTCTTCTGGCGTTGAAACCGTCGAAAGCGGCCCAGAAACCGCCAAGAAAGGCCCAGAAACTGCCCCAGAAACCCTCTCCAAAGCAGCCTCCGTCCGCAAGGAAGCCCTTACAGTGATCCTGCGGCTCTGCCAGTCGTATCTCAAGGTGTTCGTGATTTTTTTGGCAATCTTATCTATCTATTGGGGCAGTGTCTACAAACGTGAAACTCGGTTCAAGAATCTCAAGATGTTGGTGGTATCAGAAGACGCTGAGTTCACCGCCCCCAACGGCGTCCAAGTGCCTCCCCTCGTGGGAAACGCCGTTTCCCAAATGTTCGAGCACAACTCCACCGTGGCGTCGTTGGGAAACTGGGACGTGGTGCCGTTGTCCCAGTTCCAAGCATTGGCGAAAAAGCACAACAACACCGTTGCCGCCGAAGTCATGCGCCAGATCCACCACCAGAAGTACTGGGTGGGCATCCACGTCAACGCCAGCACCACCCAGCTCATTTACGACAGCATGCTCTCGGGTAACTACTCGGTATCGGCCGCAGGAGGCTTCTCCCAGCTCATCCAGGTGTACTACGAGTCAGGAAGACACTATTCGGCATTGAATCAGTACATCACGAAAAACATCTACATGGTGCAGACCATCTGGCTCCAGAACTACGCCATTCCCCTGGTCACAAACCCCCTCCTCCTGATGTTGAACTCCACCCAGAAGTCCAATCTTCTCACCAGCAACAACACCTTGACCATTCTCACCAGTCCTCCCAGGTTCCAAATGGTGGATATGCGTCCACCCTTCAGCGCGGCCGTGTTGGGTCCCTCCGAGTTGGGTTTGATCTACCTCATGCTCTTCTCCTTCCATCAGTTCAACTTCTCGATGGAAATTTACACCTACATCCGCACAAAACTCAAGTATAAGCAGTACGTGGTGTGGCGTTTGTTGGCTTCCCAGATCAACTGCTTGGTGTTGTCATTGGTGTACTGCTTGGCCACCATTGCCTTCCAGATCCCCACCAACGTCACATTCGGCCGTGCAGGCTTCTTGGTGTTCTGGATGTTCATGTTCCTCTTTTCTTCCGCATGCGGTGCCATTAGTGAACTCGTGGTCTCCATTCTTTTAGCGTTGGATAAAAAGCTATTCATAGCACCTTGGATGGTGTTCAACGTCGTCATTAATGTGGCCACCACCTTCGCCCCATTTGAACTTTGTCCCAAGTTTTACAGGTATGGATACGCCATGCCCATGTTCAACGCATACGAGGCCTTGAAAGTGGTCTTCTTCAACACATGGAAGGGCCACTTGGGCCGGAATTTGGGTGTTTTGGTCATCTGGATATTCATTCCCAACATTATTCTTATGTTTTTGAATCAATGGCAAAATGCTAGGGTCATAAAGGAAGCCGCTGCTAAGAAGGCAGCCGAGGCCAGTAAGAAAGCGGGAGCTGCTGCTTCTCGAACAGCGCCAGAAACAAGTCATAATGATGCACCCTCCACTGAAAAATGATAAAATAGAGATATCATAAACATTCTTAAACTGTTTCATCCATCACGTCAACCTTTGCGATATTACGAATGGTGCGGCCATACTTCATTAACGATAACGACTCTTGAAGCTGATCCTTCCAGAACTCGATACCGTCGACACCTTCATCGCTTGTCAAATTTTCTAAAGTGTGCACTTTTAATTTCCATACTTCTTCATTGATCAAATTTGTAGCGGTCTCATCAACGAGAAAATTCGAAATGATATTTGGTAGGCTCTTGAAAAGATAAGTCTTTGTGAACGGATATAATGATATTTCAAGAAGTATAGCGAACAAAATATCATTGGACAACTTACTCAAAGATGCGTTATTGAAGTATGTTATCGTAAACTTCTCAAAGATGGGTGGATACTTGATAAAGTTAAGCAAAATGTCGAAGTATTTTGCGTTGTTGAGTAATGAGAGATCCGCAAGTACGTCGTTGTAGATTGAAGGGTTAACCTGAGCAATTACTGCAGGGTTCAATGCGGACAACAACCTGATTTCAAGCTCATCGTACTCGTAAATCTTCATTAAGTTGTAGGACTTTAAAATTTCCGACTGATCAAGCAACTTGGATGCATCGTCTGGTTTGAAATATGAGAGTTCAGCAAACACGGAAATGATCTCGGTTTTCGTGAAATCGAAAACTTCCGGCAGCTTGTAAAGTTTCAAAAGCTCGGTCAAAGTAGGAGTGATGCTGCGATATACCTGGGGCAAATTGTTCCTATCTGCTTCCTGGAGGGTTTTCAAGAAGAATTGGACTAGCAACACGGAAAATAACGGGTCTTCGTCGTTGTACTTCAGCATTTCTTTCTCCGAGAAATTGTAGAGTGCATTGTTCAACCCTGGAACGTACGGTAAGAGGATCAACAAGTAATCGAGAAGTCTTGTCACTAAAGTGGTGTCTGAGTCCTTGAACCGGATATCCGAGTAGAGGAGATCAAAATCAGGCTCGGCCAAGACTTCTCTGAGTGGCGAATCCTCCAACACGATTGACTGCACCAAGGCTTCGATCTGGCTGACGATGCCGATGTGCAACTCCTTCTTTGTCAAATATTGCTTGATTAACAGGTACATGATGTTGTTTTTGGCCAACAATTGGATAGTTTGGGGCTCTTTGGACCGGAGGGAAACGATATCAAGGCATAATCTCGCCACCTGGACGTTTTCTGGCGAGTTGATGCTCTGGACAATAAACTCCTCTGGGTAGCAAGTTAGCACTCGGGAAAAGTCCAAAAACGACAAGATTCGCTGGAGAAGTTGGAAAACCATGCGTCCTGGGTCCATCTGGGGGTATTTGTCGCTGTAAAGCACCTTGTTTATGGCTGGAATCGCGGTTTCGAGGTATTCAGGAGTGATGGTATTGGAAGTTACAGAGGGAATGTATGCATCGATGAGGTCGGCATTCACGGAATTTCCCGTATTTCCCACTTCCTCTAGATGCAGAACAATCGATTGAGACAATGACGACATCGAAAGGGATTGTGATTGGGGCAATGGATGAAGATGATTGTTGTAGTAAAACGGTTGAGATTATTTTGGTGGCAATAAATGCGAGCATCCAAAATAGTCTAGAACAAGTTAGACATGGGAAGAAGAAGGCAAACAGAAAACGGCAAAGGAGAAGAGTGGATAACAGATTAAGAGGATATGAGGAATGTGGTTTCTTCTATATGTGAATATGAGTTTTCTGGAGAAGTTCCGGGAAAGAACGGACCATTTCTGAGCATTTTGTTCAAGATTCTAGAAATTTGCGGCAATGCGATGATTCGATAAAGGAAGCCACCATTGCATCAATTCACACGGTTTTACCGGAAGAAAGGACCATGCCGGAAGCGGGTCAGTGGCTACACACCAGGAACCAGACACTGGAACGCCTAATGTGGAAAACGCAGCAGGTTCTGCAATGTTGATGGAATAAGCGCCTTGTTGATTTGCAAGTGCTGCAAGTTTAGAAACTAATTGGTTCCACGCCAAAAACAGAAGTTGACTGTACCGAGGAACAATGATGATGATTGGCCGCTACAGACTCTCTAATGTCTTGATTTGCTCATTTTTACGGTGGAAATGGAGGCACAACCCGACAGAATACCTTCATTTCATCCGTTTCACCTGCCCTGGTTACCCTGATTGCAACAACTCGATTCCGAAAGTTGCATCCACCATCGTGCCGTCCAATACCACCACCGTGGTTCAAGCGGCTGCAACCAACAGCCCTCTACGATATTGCTCTTATCTTAAACGCTTGTCCCGAACCTGAGCCGATTCCTGGCAATGTTGCCAGGAAATCCGTTGCATCGCCACAAGGTCCCAACAGCCTGGTTTCTCCTTGCTGTCATTGGTTCACATCATGGAAAACGGCGTCCTCAACGCCCCAAATCCTTCTCCAAGCACCCTCCCGCCTCCGTCCCAGAGCCTGCCATATTCACATGGGACGGCCATGCTGTTCACCACCTAACCCCTACGTCATCAGGGGCGTATGGATTGTCCTGACTCCATCGCCACGGTGTTAGCCTCCCGAAAAATCACAATCGCCTACAACCACCGCACTAACGACATGCGTCCGCCTCCATTTGATACCCGAAATTCGAGGGCTGCGCTCTACAGATGATTTCATGTCATGTTTGTGCATGCTGCGTCGAGGTGGAGCACCGGAGTCGGACCGGAACGCGTCAGCGACTCCACTGATGTGCAGTGGGGTCCAGTGGGGTCTAACGGTCCAGACTTCGGGATGCTTGCAAACGGTCCAGACCCTTTCGTCATCTGGGTCCGGAATCCGAAACACTTCTCCGTGTTCCGGCTTCACTGGGGTCCAGATCGTCTCTGGCCGGGGTTTCAGGAACCTGATACCAGGGCCGTTTCAATTGCCGTCCCGCAACCCCCATGGCTCCCGAACCAGCTCCATGCCCGCCTTGTGGTACCTTCGATGCCCTCGTACTGCTGCATCCTGCTGCGGTGCCAGACACTCGCAATTGAGGCCTGTCAACGCCTGCGATGGCTAATGCCGCTGCCAACGTGAAAAATAGGCGAATCAGCCGCAATTTCCCCGTCACACAATAACCGATCTCCCACGGGCCAACATGGTCCCAGTCCGTCAGCACCTGCCCATTGCCAAGCCGTGCGTGGTACTACAAGGCCCAGTTGCACCGTGGTGGATATCGAGACATTCACACTACGCGGACCCGGAACGCACCACCACCAGAAAAAGCCAGATCACCATTAGCCCCGGCACAACAGGAGGCCCAATATGCCCGAACAGGCGGATACGGAAACTGTACGAACAAAATTGGCCAAACAACGAGAATACCCCAAAAGCGCCCATGTCAGGGCACCAATCAGCCCCACAACCCCAACCCTCTCGATCCACCACCAAGGCGCACCAACACCCTTTACCCATGTGAGCAAACGCCTATAACCATCACCGCGGACTAAATACGCTGCAATGCACCCTCCTCTGCTCATCGCTGCCCCACTAGTCGCCCACATGCCGAGACCTGCCTCCCTCCATACGTGCCAGCTTGCCATTTTCCCCGTGTCACTCCACCATGTCTCACCCACTGTCTCGTCTAGCCACATGGTGCGTTAATATTCCCAGTGCTAACCAGATGAAGAGAGTCCGGCACCCCCAGGCTGCAACTTACAATCTAATTACAGCCTATGTGTTTTACCGTGGCACGGCACCATTCCCTGGCAACGGCTAAGCGGGCTCCCGCCTACGCTAGCCCCGGCTTCCCAAGTGGGATAAATTATTCACTCCAGAGACGCATTGTTGGTAACACAATTCTGTTTTTAACAGTACACAATCAAGTGTAAAATATTATTGACGAGGATCCTCATGTGTTACAGGCCAAAAACCCCAGTGCCAGATTCCTCTACAAACACCAGATTTTTTGCCTGAGTTGTTTCACTGTTCTCCAGGTTCTTTTCCCCAGACAGCTCCCTCTCCATCGCATTATTCTGGGTCCCAGGCTCTCACCCCCTCCATTGCCTCGGTGCCATCACACGTCCCGTTTTGGAACTGATTTAGACAGACTCGAAGTTTCGGTGATCGTTCCTGATTCAAAAGTCCACTTTTCTCCCTCCATTCCTTCACACCTTGTTTGTCTCGGCCTCATTTCCATCATCGCCCGGCTCCACCATGTCCTCCGTTGGCACCGTTGACTCGCTAGTCACAGCCGCCTCAACCATCAAGGAAGAGGACCAAGGAGCGCTTACTCCTCCTGACACACCTCCTGCCACATCACCTGTGCTCAGAGACTCGGACGAAGCGGCCAAGTCTGCAGATGCCACGTTCCTGTCCGAGGCAGAGTACGTGGACATCGCCCACAAGCTCTTCCAGGAGGAGTTCGTGTCCATCCAGCCGGAAGAGTACACCCAGTTCTTGGCTGCTGGAGATGAAGAGAGCTCGAAAATCAGATCCCATTACATGGACTTGTTCCAGTGGGACGCCAACTTGTTGAAATCGACGCGTATGTTGTGTGCCAAGTTGTACTTGAAGGGCGAGTCGCAAGAAATCGACCGCATCTTGCTGGCGTTCACCAAGTCCTACATCAAGCAGCACCCCCAGAACGTGTTCTGCACCAAGAACTTCGAGAAAATCTACATTGTCATCTATTCGTTGATCTTGTTGAATACCGCGTTGCACAACTCCGAACTCAACAAGAAGTCCAAAATTTCCCAGGCCGACTACATCAAGAACACATTCACCACCTTCATCCAGCAGAATCCCAAGAGCTCCAAAAAGTTGTCCATCAAGCAACGTATTGTCATTGAACGTGAATTGAGCAATTTCTACGAGGAGTTGTCCAAAAACGAATTACACTTGAAGCAGTCCGAAGACGAAGCCTCTGACAACGCAGCAAGCCTGAGTGCTGCTTCGGCAGGAGCGCGTCGTCTTTCCCGTCATTCGTCCTCCGCGAAGTACAAGAACAGAAATTCTACCTTCAGTGAAAAATCTACTGAAACTGAACACGAACACAAGGATTGCAAGGATATGAACGGTTCCCACACCACCACTACCAATCTTGGTGTTTCTAGTCCCGATGTGTCTGATTCCAGCACTACTCCAGTCCATGTAGACATGCCAGCCTTGTCCAAGCAAGTTTCCAACTCTTCGATTTGGTCTTCCGACAGCACCAACAGAAGAACCTCCCTCGTGATGAAGCGGATGACATCAGGCACATCCTCTGTTTCACAATATGGTGGAAACAATAACAACAACGGTAACAGATCCAACAGAGTGGGTTTCACCAGAGCCTTGGTTTCTGACCAGAACCAGAAATTTTACAAACAGGGTAACAGTTCAAGAGCTTCGAATGTTTCCTCTGCACCATTCACAATCAGAAACCGTCAATCATTGGACTATTTGCGTGGTGCCCCAACCACTAACTTGCAAAACCTACCTGCCAAAGCACAGACCAATACCGTCAATGTTCACGGCAATTTAAACAAGAGAGCGTCCAGATCTTCGATCATTTCCAGGGAATCAGCCGCTTCAGTCAACGGCGACGATGCTATATCTGTTCTTTCTTTCGACACCGTCAATCTCAATACATTGGAGATTGGCGATGAGAACGAATTGCAAGACTTGGGCCCACGTCAGCACTTGGATGATTTTAATGTGGACGACTACCAAGATCACTATGATTTGACTTTGGAATTGCAGGGCTCTCCATATTTAAAGGAAGGTTTATTGAAATTGAAAATTTTGAACAACGATCAACAAGATTCCACTTCAAATGAAATATCTGGAATTACGTCGTCAGCAGCGTCAACCACTTCCACTCAAAATTCAACTAGCAGCCGATTCTTCTCGTTTTTCAGCAGATCCAACAATATCCAAAATTCTCAAAGAAACACAGCTTCCAATGTTGGAACAACTGCAAGCATGAATTCCCATAAGTTTACTGAGAATTTTGTGGTTGTTTCCAAGGGTGAGTTGGCCTTATACTCTTTCGACCAAAAGGTGATTAGAAAGCATCAGCAGCGCTTAAGAAAAATTAAGCAAAAACAGTTGGTTGTCATTACAGAGTTGGACGAGGATGACGAAGAAGATCCAGAAAACGTTGGTGATGGTAACTGGTTGAAGAATGCTGCAAAGATTGGAACCTACAACTTGTGCTCCACTTTTGCTCAATTGGAGAAGTCTCATACTACTCAAAACGGTAAGAAGATGGTCTTGTGGTCTTTGTGCTTCCCAAAGACTTCCAAGAAGCCTGCCAAGAAGTTCATTTTTGAGGCAGGAACTATGGAAATTGCGTTGGAATTCATCAACACTTGTAACTTCTGGGCTGCTAAGATAACTGCCATTCCAACATTAGAAGAAAGTGTTTCCTCCATCGAGTACGGTTGGACCAACCTAGATGGAATTCTTCAGAATAAGGATCAATTCAAGAAAATGAAACATATCATGAAATGGGAATCGTTACCCAAGGGTATCTATCTCAGCAACTACATTGTGGCCAACAGTGAAAATGACACTGATGCTAACCATGAAGGTATGATGAAGCAGTTCGTCAAAACTTTGAATTATTACAACCATTTGAGGAAATTGTACCAAGAGTTTACGAAGTACAAGTTAAAGTTCCTGAAAGACTTGCCTGTCAAACAGTACAGTTGCTCTAACTATACTAAGATTGCAAACAATTATAATGCCAAGGTACAAGAGTACAAGAGCGACTTGACTAAGTACAAGAACTATTTGATTATTCTTGGTTTTGGATTACAATTGAGATTTGATTTGGAGGAACAAGACAGATTAGCAGAACTTGAGCAGCAAGCCCAGGCTGCTGAAGAAGCCACTGAGAATAGCGAGGATACCCAAACTAGCCCGAAACCAGCTGCCGTCATCGAAGACGACGACTTAACTAGATTGGTCAAGGGAGAGATCAGAAAATTGTTTTTTAACATGAAGGATATTGGAAATATCATTCCTACTTTCCAATCTTCGAAGTCTATCAACAACTTGAACAAGTTGCTCCAGGAGGAGAATACAGACAACCAGGTGAATCCTTTGGTGAAATCGCCCAAGACGTTCAAGCTCTCCAACTACCAAGACAACGAAAGTCCGGTGAATCAATTATTGAAGTCCACCAACTCCATAATAGAAGATACCCAGGATGTTGTGCACAGCTACAGCACCAACACTATTAAGGAGGAAGAGGAACCTGAAGAGAATGAAGAGATCGGAGAGGACGAGCACAAGGTGACCGCTTCCCTCATTGAGCAATCACAATCCGAGACTGCCGAAATTGGCACTGCTGAAATTGTTGAATTCAAAGAAGTCGAATCTTCTGAAGACAAGACTTCTGCTGAATTGGAGCCGACCGTAGAACATGTGAAGGGGAACTAGGTGGAGTCAGTCTGAACCACTCTACCTGGAATCGCCCAGCTATCATTATACCCGTTGAATTGTGTTTAATAGTTATACTAACCTTGACATTGCAGGCATTGATTGTTTGTTGGTCTTACCGTGGTCTAGTTCTTTGTTAATATATTAATTGTGTACCATACGTAGGGAACGATTGGATTGGTATGTGGACAACTAAAGCAAGACCAAAGACAGATAGGTTTTATAGTGTACTTTATAGTAATTTCTTTAATATCGAAACCCTGTAGTTAATATAGATTATTGGCAAGCAGCTTGGTTGATTTACTAACGATTCTTCACAAGATTTATCGAAATATAGCATTCAGATTGAAAGTCTAAAGAGGCCGAGGTTTTTCTACCGTATGGTCCATGTGGGGAGAAAGCACTGGCCCACTCTGCAGAACTTGCTAGCTAAAGATTTAAGAACAGATTGGTCAGCTTTCTTCTCGTGAAATAATGTCACCAATAATTAATACTGTCAGTTAAATTAAGAGACAAATTACGAAACAATTGCCTGTAAGATCGAGCAACAATACTGAAAGACTTTAAGGTGGTTCATAGTATTTATCCAATCTGGTTTTGCCACAATAGTCCTGGTACGCCTTCTCACAATAATCTTCAAAATTAAAACTACGCAAAGAAAACTCAAAAAAGTTAGAATACAACCACCAATAAGAATGGACTGCACATTTTCCTCTATCTAGTGAAGCGTTTCGAGTATTAGACAGGTTTCTACTGCCAGAATCAGGACCGTTTAGTCACGTGATATATATTTCCAGAAACAGTTCCAAAACCCGATTCTTAGAGATTATACCCATCAAATATGAAGCTAGAGACTCCCAGTAACCATCCATAATATCCCACACCCTCTTCTCCTTCTTCCGGCGTCATATCGTCACATCATATCCGTCCAAGATCACGTGACTTACACCACTTTTCAGAACACCCCAAACAGCCAGAATTGACCCTGTAACTCCCAAAAAAAACCTATAAATCCTCCTTCCCCATCCTCTCTCCCCACATCTTTCCCTGTCTTCTCTTCCCTCCCCCAACCGTTGTCCCCTCCATTAACCTCCCCCATTTGCCTCTCAAGTCACGTGATCTACTCGCCCATATACCGCCACCCTTTCACTTACAACTTCTTTCCCTACTAATCCACCATGTCTGACCCTTCTTCCATCAACGGTGGTTCCGCCGTGGCCATGGTAGGAAAGAACTGCATAGCCATCGCATCCGACTTGCGTCTTGGAAATCAATCCTTGGGTTTATCCAACAATTTCGAGAAGATCTTTGCCTTCGGCGACAAAACATACTTGGGGTTGACCGGTTTGGCCACTGACGTGACCACGTTGTCAGAAGTGTTTCGTTTCAAGCATAACTTGTACAAATTGAGAGAAGAGAGACAAATCGAGCCCAAAACATTGGCCAACTTGGTGAGTTCTACGTTGTATGAAAGACGGTTTGGTCCTTACTTCGTGGGGCCCATTGTGGCGGGACTCGACTCCAAAACCAGCCAGCCCTTCATCTGTGGCTTCGACTCCATTGGATGCATCGATTTTGCCAAAGATTTCATCGTCAGTGGCACTGCTAGTGACCAGTTGTACGGTATGTGTGAATCTCTCTACGAGCCCAATTTGGAGCCAGAAGACTTGTTTGAGACCATTTCCCAGGCATTGTTGAATGCGGTCGACAGAGACGCGTTGTCGGGCTGGGGAGCTGTGGTGTATGTGGTGACCAAGGACAAGGTGGTCAGGAGGGTTTTGAGAACCAGACAAGACTGAATAGAAATGCACGTTGACGAAAGAGAGCTGTAGAGCGAGGGGTGGAGGAGGAGGAGGAGGAGGAGGAGGAGGAGGAGGAGATGGAAAATGAGGATATTTGCGATGATTTCATGAAATTTTGAGAGAGAATTCATTGGAGTCTGATTTTTTTTGGAATTAACATTATAGTGGTGATAAAATTCGAAAATCTAGTGGAATTTCCATTAGATGGATTCAGGAAAGAAGATCCAGTGTGGTCTACGTGTTTGTGCGTTTCGATTGCTATTTACGACGACTTCCACGCCGCTATATACATGGTGTGGGTTTGGCGGAAGTTGAGTGACATGAAGATATGATTTTGATCGAGAAATCGAATCAGAGAAGGGGAAAGATAAGGAATCAAACTGAGAATGATCAGACAGAGCTGGAGTTTGGAATGGGCTTCTGGATAATTTAATAGGCATTATCCCATTATGAGACTGAATATAATGTATCAGACCCAAAGTATTCGGGCATATATAGCTGCTGTAGCAAGTTTTCTTCGGCAATTACTGCCCCTTTCACCAATATTCTGCACTGTTCATTATCTCTTTTCATCTCCTTATTCTTTGCCATTCTTCAACTCCAACTCCATCACCTTCTTCAAGTAGCCGTTTTTGCCGTAGACTTCCTCCTCACGCTGTCTCTTCTTCTCCTCAAGACGCTTCTGTCTTTCCCGACTGGCCTTGATCCGCTCGTTGGCGTCGTTGACACGAGTGTGGTGCAAACACTTGGAGAGTTCGTTCTTCTCAAAATTGCACACTCCCATGGCCTTCATCAAGAACTCATGTCTGTGGCACTCCTCGAGGGCGTCCATGAGCTTTTCGCAGGTGTCGAATCTGTTTTTGTCGAGCTGGGGATGCATAGCGGGTTTTGAAAGCTTGAAATAATCGAAGGAGAATGGATGTAGATGATTCTGGTGAGAAAGCGGTAGATTATCTGCGATAAAATGCTTCTGATCGTTGCAGTAGATGGATCTGGTGCTAATAGGCGTAAAATCGATGCGATAATGGAGTCAATACGCTTGTTTGACTGGACAGACCGATGTGATGATTGGAATGGAAACAACGACGGAAATTACCTGTTTTAACCGGAAAATTTGACTGGAACAAACGTCAAAATGTAGCTGCTTAATCGAATAACGATAATAACCTGTTTCTGAAGCTATTTTCGGGCCTGGAAACGGTCTAGCTTGGGATTTCTCGCTGGTGATGGACTTTGGTCGGGACTTTGCACTGTCACAATTTGCGATGCAGGGACGGCACAAAAACACTCTCTGGGGGTACGGAACAACTATCTTGAATCGGAACAACTGTTTCCTCGGTATTTCACTACTTTTTCCAGCAGTAGAACGCAATCTTTTGCAGTCTCTAAGAAGAACTAGTGGTTTTCTCGTTTTCACCAAATCCCGCACTAAGTAGCGTGATTCTCACAACGAACATTTATACAAGAACAATACTTCTTCAGCAAAAATGTCCAAAGCTGCCGATGATGTATTGGATTTCATCAATTCCTTACCGGATCTGAGATCAGGAACGCCTAAACCCAAATCTGGAGCTATCAAAGACGAAAAAGACGAGGATTTCTTGGAGTTTTTGGACGAGTTGGCGCAACATGAGAAGAAGAAGCCTTCTATGCCCAAACCCACGTTGAAGTTTGAACCCAAGAAGAATAGTGATGGAGACAAGGCTGGAGCATTGGAAAAGACTCCTAGCAGTGAAAACACCAGCGAAAAAGCCCCAGAATTGACGGAAAACACCCCCAAGGAAGGTAATCAACAAGGAGAACCCACCGCGTCAAGTGCCTCCGAAGAACTCGACATTGACCCCATCGGATCCATCTCCAACTGGTGGAGCAGCGAGGGCTCCTCCAAGGTGTCTTCTCTATGGGGAACCATCGCCTCCAATGCCCAATCCTTGGGAGAACAGACGTACCAGTTAGCGTCCACTACAACGAACCAAATCAACCACCAGCGCCAGAAGTTCTTAGAGGAACAGGACCAGAACGGAACCAGCCCAGAACAGCACATCCACAACATCTCCGGCCGGCTCAATTCCATTCTTTTGACCATGTCCAACCAAATTAAGCAGGGCTTGATTTCGCAGGACGACGAGTTGTTGAACTTGTTGGTTATCTACGACATGTACAACATATCCTACTTGGACCGCTTGGTCTACGACAACTTCAGCCAGGTGATGACCCAGGTCGAAGGAGGCATTCGGGTCAATGTGAATAAGATTAATCATAATGACCACTCTAGCGCTTCAGAAGGCGATTCTAAGGTCAATTTGAACATGTTCTACGGTAAAGTCATTGACGGAGAGAAACTATGCTTTGCCAACTTGGAATCTTCGATCAAGGACTTCGAAAAGTTGGAAAAAGCCCAAAGTGAGGACCAATCGGAAGAAAAGAAGGAGATTGACCAAATTAACAAATCCAACGTGTTTATTTCCGTCCAGCCCATCACTAGCAGATTGGATAACGCAGAGGTGGCCCCTGCTGCAGACGATAAGCCCGTTTTGATCGAGAGCAACAACCTGGACTCGTTTTCCTTCACGATTATTCTCAAAGATATCACCAATGACATCACCATTATCACCAAGTCGCAGCCCTTCCCGCTCAAGTGGGCCAAATGGATGAATGGAGACGGCCTGAAAATACTTGGTGAGAACGATTCAGAAGGCATTGATGCTAGTGAGTGGGTCAAGGACTGGATCCAGAGAGGATTGGACTTGAGTTTCGGTGTCGTGGCTCAAGAATACGTCATCAAGAGAATGGGTATTAACTAGATGGCAAACATTCAAGGAGGCATCTTTATTGAGTTTTTACGATCGGATTAATGATGATTTTACTTGATGTTTATTTCTAGATGAAGCTGCTATAATTGCGACTTCAAGAGCAATACATCATCCCCAGAAGATGCAGATGATGGAACTTGCAAAATTGCGGCATACAAGATGCTGATAGTCTATGGAACCTGTCAATTGTTAGGATGCTATCGGTCTCTGCAGCCCAATTGAGAGCAGAGCACGATCAGTTTCGATCAGTATGTGATTTAGCACTATCAAATATTATCGGAATATATTCCAATAGTATCAGTATGGATATGCTCCAAATAGTATCAGTATCAAAATATTGCAAATAGTATAACTATGAATATATTCCAATAGTATCAGTTATTTCGAATAGTATAAGTATGAACATTTTCCAATACTATCAGTATGAATGAATAGTATTACTATGAATATACTGCAAATGGGATCTGTTGTATAGTCTGGAATATTGTATCAAGGATGATCAATTCATAGGTGATGTTTGCAGAATGCCAGACAAAACGTTGTTAATAGTATAATAGGCCAAAATTATGACATATCTAGTTCAGTACAATATTATTACCAGTAAAAGACTAGAAAAATTCACCAAAAAATATCAGAATCTGACTTCTCTACCGTCTTCAATGTAGCATCATCTCCCTTAACCAGCACACATCAATTACACTTGCCAATCATAAATTCCCCTTGATCATCTAATTATTTCCATCATCATCGGTTTCCTTTTTGCCGAATTTTTCAGCAACTTTTTATCCTCTCCCCTCTGTGATTCCCTTCCAATTATGCCTATTACGGAGGAAACATGTGACGGCACTACCGGAGAAGAGAAGGGAGAAACGAGTCAGTTTGACGAGGGAGAGGCGAGTCAGATTGAACGAGGGGATGCTCGTCAGAATACATATGAACGAAGTTGAGACTTGCACATGAACATCGGGTAATTGAGAAAAATGGAAGAGAAAATACGGTAGAAATAAAGTTTTGGAGAATAGACATCAATCAATTAGAGAAGACCAGAAAACCCCGAAATTAATTGAAAGAGTAGAATTGATAGACTTGCCAGAATTAATAGCTGGAGAGTAATTAGACTTCTTCATACTACGGGGACCACTAGGGTTGTCCAATGCTGGGAAATTAGCTTTAGCAAGGATTTAGACGTATTAGAGACCACCACGGCATCGGAGACGTAGGGTCTACTGGAAATAGGCTTTAGAAAGCGAGAGAACCACCAATTATCAGAGATTAAGTAATAGGAGACTTTGGAATAGGCTTTAGAGGAATTAATGGTGCAGTAGCTATATCAGTCAGACAAAGATGATAGGAGACATATACGTGGTTTCTTTGACAAAGGCTTTAGAGAAATTAGTAACATATCAGTCTCAGACAGAATGAGAGAATAGGAGACTTATGAAGTTCTAGGAATAGGCTTTAGAGAAAATAATGGTGCAGAGGGATTATGGAAGATTAGACCAGACATTAGAGCCGTCGCCTAGGAAACAGGTAGACCTCACAGCAACTCTACAAATTGATAGAGAACAACTTATTAGAGTCAAATGATAGAGACCAACTTATTAGAGACAAATGATAGAGAACAACTTGATAAAACAACTTAATAGGACAAGTTAACTACTCATTAATTGGAGAGACTATATCGTCCGGAGAGGCTCTCACTATTGATAATCAAGGAGATTAGACATACCGACACAATCTCTCTCCTTTTCTCCCGTGAAAATCACAGACTCGGACATCACGAAGCCGTTTTCTCCGTGGTTTCCACAATGTGTCAAAGGCGTTGCAACTTGCGACAGACAAGGGATGGAAAAGGAATAGACAAAAGAATGCAGACACTATGGATGTTCAAGGGATGACATCTCAATTGCTCCGATGTCTTTCCGATAAGCCATGCCGATCCATCGGAGAAACTGTGTAATTAACGCATCTCCTGCAAATCCGTGCATTTGCGTGTATGTGGTCGCCGCAATTTGAGGCGGGAACTCCGAACTCCGAACGGAGTCGATATTTTGTGCCCAAAACGGTGCAATTTGAGAATTCCATGGAAGGTTACTACGCGATAATTTTCATCACATTTTCATATTTTCGCATCGAATATTTTCGCAATCGTTATCAAAACCTCTATCTCTTTTCATTAGCATCATCAACTAGATCACCTTTTTCTTCATAATTATCTCTCTTCGTCTCTCCCCACCCTCTCTCTCTACATCTCTCCCATAAGTTATTATTATTAATCTATAAATTATCCTAGAACAAGTCAGCAAACTCCGCCACGTGTGGATGCACCAAGCTAGGCTGAAGTCGTGTTTCTTGGGCCCCAGGAGCATGCCGCTGACAGTTGACTCCCGGGTTGGCGTTGGAATGTTGTATGCCACACAGCATATAGTGCTGCAAAATGCGATCGAACGACGCCTCGTCGTTGGCCACCAATTTATGGTCGTAATCAATGATCACAGGAAACTCCGTCTTGGTGATCTTGTGGAAGTCTGCCACATCAAGTGGCGCATGTTTGGGCACCCCGAGAAGCCGGCGCACCACATGGGTGTTGTTGGGATGAATGTCGGCGCATTCGCTCACGATGAACTCGTAATCACTGAAGGTAAGCAGTTGGTTGGTCTTGAGCACAAATGAGAACTTGGAGGGATCGAGCTCATCCGAGGGTTGGAGACGAGCCTCGTAACGTGACGAGGTGCAAGGCATGGCCAGGTACTTAGAGAGCTTGGCCAAAAGCTGTGAGGAAATGGGGGAAGCCGGATTGTGGTAGATGGTTAAGGGCAGCTTTGTGATTGCGACAGAAGAATGAGAGGAGGCGGATACAGCAGAGGCGGCGCCTGCGCCGGCTCTGGCCCCTGCCACAAACGATTTGGAGTATTGGTTGAACAAGCTTCTAAACATTGCCGTGGTAGTGGTGAAGAAAATGAAAAGGGCAGTACCCGATATTTATATAAGGCGGCTGCAAGAGAGGGGAGATAAGATCGTATAGCGTCTCCTCTTTTGGTGCGCCTGCAGGCGGTTTTTCCGGACCAACAAACGGAATAGACACGCCACGGTATTTTTGGCATTTTTTGAATTTTCGCGGTGGCGCGGAACATCCCAACACGTTCCCCTCAGTTCTGGCAGTTCCCCTCATGGAGGCTGGCATCAGAGGAGGGGATTCCACGAGAGGAGGGGATGCCACGCGAGGAGGGGTTTGAAACAGAGGCGGTGTGGCTATGCGAGGAGAGAAAAGGCAGACTTTAGGAGGCAGACAGACAGACAGTAAGGGACGTGGGAGACTTGGTGTCTGCAGACACTGGCTTAGAGGCCCAGACTCATATTGTATTCTGTCTGCGTCTAATAAAGAGTCTACATATGCTGTGTCTAATGAGTTTCTATGTATGGGAATCTGATGAGACTGTATAGATGAATGAGATAGGGTGATTCTGTTGTGTCTGTCTGGATCTGCTGGGCGGCTGTGTCTGGACCCCTCCTATGATGTTGACTATTTTGTCTCCCAGTGTCTGTCTCCTCCTTTGCCTCCGTTTATCTGCCTATGCTAGTCTCCTCTTTTGTCTGCTATGCCTCCTACTTCTCCTCTTTTGTCTGCTTCCTACGTCTCCCTTTTGACTGTCTCCTCTTTCTCGTTCCGTGTCGTTCCCGTTTTGGCATTGTTTTCATCTCATCGCAGACGTGGCCTTTGCTTCCCCTCGCCCTGAGTCACAACGGCCGCAGATTCCGGAACGCCCTCCCAACACGGAAAGGCCCCCGTTCCCCCTACAACAGGTTCGTTTAACACAGGTGTAAGGTATAGAATTAACCTCTACTTATCCATATCATAGAGCCTACAACATACGACCTTACTGCATCAATTCTGCAGTCGTACCACACTATTCTACTTCCCGTCTCAGCCTACATGCCAAATTTCGTGAAAAAAACAGCTCTATTCCGCCACTTCTCGCCTCATATACCCTCATTATATTATTCCTATCTCTCTATTCCTCTCTTTAATTCTCTCTTTAATTCTCTCTCTCTAAATTTCATACCCAAAAACATCGGGCCGGCGATGCTCGAGCAATGGCATATTGCGACGGATCTCCGCTAACTTCTCCCTATCGAGTTCTGCCACTCCCAATTCCCAATAATCGCCATCTTCATCTTTATCTCTAGTTCTAGACTCAGAATAATTAGTTAATCGAGTAAGAACTTCTCCCCAGGGAGAAACCACGAGCGACTCGCCATAGCTAACCCTCGCAAGCGGAACGGACTTGGCTGCGGCGTCGTTTTCGGGTTGGGCCGTGCTTGTGTTCTTTATTGAAGTGGAAGCAGTGGAAGTAGTAGAAATTGGAATCTCGGAACGAGCAACTCCGATAGAGGAAGAAGTGGCAGTGGAGGAGGTGATTTTGGCAGTTTCAAGCAAAGGAACAATTGTCGGTGTGGTTGCCACGCCATTGCCGCCTTCAGAGGGGTTTTTGGAGTCGAAAACTGTGGTTTCCAGGGATTTTTCATTGTTGGCATTCGAGCCCGATTTTTCATGCCGATTTTCACGATTTTCATGGGTTATTTCCCCGTTTTCTGCCTCGTTTTCTGCCCCGTTTTCTGCCCCTATATCTGAAGCACTTCCCCTCTTAGGACCAACACCCACAGTGACACCAGAACTGTCTGTCGTGTCGTGTTCTCCGCTTTGTGCAGCCATTACAACATAGCTTTGGGTATCTATGGCTCTTGCTCGGGCCAACACCTCCCAATGGGCCGCTCCGGTCTTGGTGGTGAACGCGGAGGGAAAGGTGATGATGTCAGCCCCTAATTTCCGCAATCTGAGCGCAAGTTCCGGGAAACGGATGTCGTAACAGATAGCTAGACCTATGTTAAAGGGCTCACTTCCTTGGGTGGAAACCGGTGCTACCACCACGTTTCCAGGCTCAACAGAATTGCTCTCCTTCAACGTGGGCCCATTCTTGATTTCCACATCAAAAAGATGGATTTTCTGGTACCTCTCCACAATTTTTCCTTGTGGACTTATCCAGAGTTGATTATTTCTGACTCTCTTGCCTTCTTCCGTGGTTTCGTGCACTCCCACCGCAACAAAAAGCAGCCCAATGGCCTTGATCTCCTCCTGGATCACCTCAATGAACTTTTGCCGCGTTTGCTGGGCCAATTGGAGCGAATGGGCGGCATTTCTCGACATGTAGTCTGTGGCCTCGGGAAGAAAAACCACTTGCACGTTATTGGCTGCGGCCAGACGAAGAATCTTCTTGACAATGCGTGCATTGGCAGCCACGTTCAGTGAGGAACACAACTGTCCCACTGCGATACGGAGAGACATGGTGGAATAGGGACTGTGGTTAGGTTAGTAACAAGGTATATGGTGTTAGATCACGTGATGTTTAGTCACGTGATCTGAATTGCTCGATCAATATTGGTCAGTTGATAGATTTTAGGCATTCAGCGGGTAATTGAACCGTCCCACTGCGAAACCGATGGATGTGATGAAGTAGGGACTTGCTTAAACTGGTAATAGTGATTATGGTGTAGTATCACGTGATCATCTGGTATCACGTGGTTGTAACTACAGTGCCCTTAACCATCCTTGTTCTATGCATGCAATTAGATAAGACACACTAGATCTACAGGAAAAGCGGTAATTGCCGCCAAATGACATCTACTGAAAGCTCTCCTTTCACTTTACAGCCTGAATCTACAAAATGACGATTCCACCACCACGTGTCCCTCAAACGCAACCCTTTCCACTAGAACAATTGCAAAACTAGAAAAACCTGCCAAGCTCAGGTGGCAGAATCCCGATTATAATGCAGCAGAAGCACAATTGGCCGCTACATAGTTCTACACCGTAGTTTCATAACTGCAGGTGTTGACAATAAAAATACAGGTGGCAGAAATTAAACTATGAGCCAAAACTAGCAAAAACTAGGCAATGCCATTCTGCAGTCCTATAATGAATCGGAGTAAACTGCGGAGTGAAATCACTCATCCACTCTGCTACGGGAAGCTAACATGGAAAATCACCGTAGTATTGCTGTTTGGAAATTCTAAACTATTAATGTATGTGCATTGTAAAGCATTACTCTATGAAAAATTGCCAATGCTCACCGAATCAGTCACCGCAGCTCTGATCAGATTGGGGCAATTATCCAAAAATTGCATCCATTTCTCCCCACTCTGACCCTCAACAGCGAGAAGGCCTAATTTATCAGAGAAGTTGAATTCCGCATCGATGCGGTTCGCAATTACCGCTTCCCCAATTAATTATGGTGGTCCCCGCTTTGAATAGTGGGCAACTGGCCAGATTTGCTGGGTGGATCCGGCGAAATCGCCTTTGTTTCTTCTCCACCTTAGGTATTTTCTGGTCTCCACTACATTCCCCACTGAGGTGTCAACTGATCTGAATCCATCACGTGACATGGCCATATATACAGACTGTTAAAAGTAGCTGATAAAACACGGCCCCAAAGGCCCAAACACCGCATACACCTCATAAAACTCACTGCTGTCTGCACTCCCAGCACCACCCAATCTCCCAATCCCATTTTCTCCGTCGAAATTGCTCCCCATGGGAGTTATTTCCCGAACTTCGGGCCGCACCGTCTTATCTCTAGCGAACCGGAACATTTCCACTTTTCCACGTGCATTGTTCCCGTCACAATGCCCCTGAAAGACCTGGAGGGTGGCGAACAACGTGGGAACCACAATCAGGCCGCTCACACGACCCGCATCCAAGAACACAGCATTTTCCGTAGATTTTGCCATTCTAAGTGGAATTTTTCACTCGATTGCTAAAACCACAATGTCCCAGCCAGAAATGCCAGAAATGCCCGTGCCAGTGCTCCAGCAAGCCGTGACACCATGAGAGGTGTGCGGCTGGCACAGCTGCCCACTGTGGCTACTGGCATGGGATGGTGGGGACTGTTTCCTGTTCGGGGTTCGGGGAACCGGAACCAGAACGGTTTCAAGGCAATTAACCCCTGAATCTCCCCACAAACCATGCAAACCCCGTTGAGACGAGGCTCCTTGTCTCCGGGGTTACTAAAATTCTACATCTCAATTCATGTCAAATTCTACCCATTTTAATTCATATCATTATTCATTAATGCTATATAAAATAGTAATTTTACTGGTGTCTCTTGACGGGTCCGGCGGTGTGGATCTCCTCGCTGGAGAAAATGGTGGGCTCGAACGTCTCGAAGTTGTACTCCTCGGCGGCGGCACCAGTGCCGGCGACTTGAGAAGCAGAAGCGGCCAAAACGTCGTCATTAGCCACCAAATTGTGGCCATTGACGTTGTTAAAATTCACACATCTTTGGCGCGAGCTAAAGTTTCTGGCGATGTTGGACTTGAGGCTCTGGTTGACCGGTATCCAGCATCTGGAGGCGGTTTTGTAAGTAGAAATGAGTTTAGCGACCATTCTTTGGGTGGTAGTGAGATTTAGTGAGTGCTAGATAATTCTAGTGAGGTTGCGAATAAATAGTATAGGCTCTGATAACGAAGACAGAAGGAGGAGCTAGTGCAATATGCTAATTAGAATGCTATGCTGAAAGCTCAGAGTGTTTTTGAATCTGGGAGAAAAGTATTTCCAAACAGACGGATCCCCCTGGCTTTATACTCTCCTGCCGTAGATCCGGGGTTGAGTCATCTCGGAGTAACGGAGTCGCACACTATATCCCCAGACCTCGGGTGACCGGGCCCATGTGGTGGGGGCACGCACGTGCTCCGGTGATCCAGACAGTGTGGATAACGCGAGAGGGAGAGATTCCACGGAAACGGCAATTAAGACCCGAGGCACCGTGGGGTCACGGGATGATTCGATCCCGGGAACAAAGGTAAAAGAAAATGACATAGTGAGTCACCAATGATTCGGTAGTATACTCCCAGAGTATCAGTATGGGTAGTAACAATGCCATCTTTCAATCATTAGAGCCACTCTTCCATTATCAGTCCACATATGATTGGGTTCACTATCTCACCTGAGCAATCCGGGGTAGCGGGGCCGGTCCCGGGCCCCGAGGGAAACTACAGGTTGCGCAGCTTCCGTGCGTCCGGCGTGTGCAAAATCACCTCTCGGGGCTGCGGCAACACGCTCACCCCATGGTTCCATGCACCTGACTCACATGTGCTTATATGCAGTACTGTACACGGGCTGCATATTACGTTATCTGATCCACCCTTACTATTCGTGGTACCCCCACGACACGCCTGTTTCACGTGCTTTCCGGGGTCACCATCCCAATTCCACCACCGTTTCCGTTCCGTATCCACCGCTTACCTCTCTGTCCACTCTGTCACATCATGGGAACCGCATGGGAACTCACTTCCCATCTTAGAGACAAGATCTATCGTTATGCTTCCTACAAACAGACTTCCATCTCTCTTCGCCAAATGGTCCAATTCGGACCAAACCCTTCACCAGGGTCCATCTTTTTGGCATCTCAGTTCATTGTGGAGGAATTGCCCATCAGATTAGCCTTAAAAGTTAAGGATCTCGAAAATGCTCCATTGGGTTTGAATCAACTGCCTTCTACCATCAAAGTCAAGAGTTGGTATGCACAGAGCTTCCAGGAATTGACGGATTTGCCCAAGCCAGAGGTGCTGGAGCACCTCCGGCAGTTGCTCTATCCCAAGGGAGTGCAGGCAGCAGCGGCAGCAGCTTCTACCAAAGAACTTCGTGATTTTCCAGATGAGCTGCCCCAGATTCAAGAAACCACCAATGTGGCCACCACAGAATCGTCAAATCCCGCCATAAACAACGTGTTTTCCGACGACGGCATCGTGGTGAGACCCTCGGCATCCAGACTGTCTTCCCATGCATCCCGGGTCCGCAGTGACAGTCCCACTTTTGGCAAAACCTATTTCCATCCATGTCCTACCAACATCGTGTGGCCCAAAGAAGTCTACGATTACAACAAGCTGGTGTTCGATGCGTTGAGCAAAATCAAGAAGCGGCACGATGCAACGGTTGCCACCATGGCCCAGGGGGTCCAGGAGTGGAAACAGGCTCATAAGACAGTTCGGGTGAATTCTCAAATCCAGACGTTTCTTGATCGGTTTTATATGTCTCGAATCGGCATCCGCATGTTGATTGGCCAACAAGTGGCGCTCAACATGGCGCAGACGTCGCCCACCAAGCAGAGGATCTCGCTGTTCTTGAACGGGGCCTCCGGTAACGGGGCCAAAACCGCAAAATCCAATTACGTTGGAGTGGTATGTACCGATTGCAATGTTCACGAAATTGCGGAAGATGCCATTGAGACGGCACAGTACATTTGCGAGGAGTTCTACGGGTTGTTCGAGGCCCCCGAGATCCAGTTGATCGCCCCGCAAAACGACATCAGCTTCATGTATGTTCCAGGACATTTGATCCACATGTTGTTTGAGACATTGAAAAATTCACTTCGGGCCACCATTGAGTTCCATACTCCGCGTTTGAAGGCCCAGATGCTCCGAGACAACCTCAACCTCAAG
The DNA here is from genome assembly GCA_030561465.1 of Suhomyces kunorum. Classification (NCBI taxonomy): domain Eukaryota; kingdom Fungi; phylum Ascomycota; class Pichiomycetes; order Serinales; family Debaryomycetaceae; genus Suhomyces; species Suhomyces kunorum. The sequence continues at coordinate 246,637 of JAKTXF010000013.1, read as the reverse complement.
GAGGAGGACATCGATATCAACGACTTGAAGTTTCCACCCATCAAGGTAATTATTTCTGAGGGTTCAGAGGATATAGCCATTAAAATCAGTGATGAAGGTGGAGGCATTGCACGCAGTGAAGTGCCGTTAATCTGGACATATCTCTACACCACGGTGAGAGAGACCCCTGTGTTGGAACTGGAGTACAACCAGACGTCTTTCAAGGCTCCAATGGCTGGTTTTGGCTATGGTTTGCCCATTTCGCGGTTGTATGCACAGTATTTTGGGGGAGACTTGAAGTTGATCCTGATGGAGGGCTACGGCACCGATGTGTATCTTCATTTGAACCGGTTGAGCAGCTCGTCGGAGCCGTTACCATGAGGCGGCAGACGGCTGCGGCCATCTAGAGTATGATAACGACAAATAGGTTACCAATAAAAGTCTGGGTTACATTGTTAAAGAGTAGTGATGTAGTGAAATTTTTGGAAGAATTGCAGAACTGGAATGCAGGGGATAGAGTAGAATGGTTAGAAGGAGATTCCAGTAAAGTAGCGAGAATAATGAAGAGAGTATGTAGGAAAATGGTCAGCACGCAAAATAGAGTCAATGAATTCTCTAGGTATTTTTTTAAAAGAGTAGATGTGGTAGTCAATGTAAATTCTGCAATATTGCTCTACCATTGATTGCATCCGGTACAAAAGGGTGGGTCCCGATGATTCCATACCGTCAGGTGCAATTCAATAAGCACACCAATTATATAGGAATAATGATAGGCTGGTGAATTAATTCCAGGCAATTAACTACATCACAACTGGGGTGTCGACTGAGTGCAAAAACACATTTCGATTATAAGAAGAACATTCCAAAATCATCAGCATACCAAATTCCAATTAATCTAAGAATCGCATGATTTGAATGAAAGTCAGTGATTTCGATGAGTGCACCACTATGAATCGCGTGATGGTTGTAGAGTGAGGACGGTTTCTAGGACGAAAGGATGGACGAAGGGAAATCCATCAGTATTGGGTGCAAAAGTAATTGTTTAAGGATAACGTGGTTTCAGGAAAAAGCATGGAAATGACCGAATGACAACGGTTCATTCACCACAGTAGGATGCAAAATACACAGTTACAGCTTCCATTTGGTCAATAGAACTCAGTACCCTGCACCAAGTGCAGTAACCGCCATTTTGTCCCAATTGAGCCGGAATATAGAATTATGGGATTCTTTCTTCCATTTTCATGGATGTCTATTCCATAGAATCACGGAACTGGCTCCCCCGGGACTCCGAATTCCACTCGTTTTCCATACCAGAACTGTGGCTACGGATAGAAGGGAGTTTCTACCACGGTACGCCTCAGCTGCATGTGGCGACAGCTAACGGAATAAATTATATGTCCGTCTCGGCTTTACTTTCTATACAGAGTGCGCACTGAATATTGAGCAATAAATTAATTGTACGCTCTATTTATGGGATCTATCAGTGCCAACCCACTTTCCTCCTTGCTCCCGATGTATCTCTGTGGTTTTTCCCGTCAAATTCCCAATCTTGTTTCTACTACTGAATTCTTTCTATTTTAATGCGTGCGAACCGAATCACGGGCCGAATTATGCCATAATTGCGGTATCCGAGCCCAAGAAAATCCCCAGCCAGCTCGTGCAAGACAGCTTCCCCAACGACAATGTCTATTCTGCGCAGAAAGGGCCGTTTCCATGCTTCCTCAGATGCTGGGGAATTTTCGGATGTTCGAGATATAGAAACGGGCCAACTGCGCCGATTTTGACAGCTTTTGACGACGTTTTTGACGTGGTTTGAGGAAGACGCCCAGTACGGTTTTGTGTATGTCTTATTACCCACGGAGCCCACCCCAGACCCTGGCCGGGGGCTTGGGCACCTTCTTCGCCTTGGACTCCGAATGTCTGCTTACGTAATCAGCCCTTATTTCACATGCTTCTATTTCACTCTCGTCTCACGTGTCGAGTCACATGACCCACTATCATCACGCCGCGGCCCCTGCTCCCTTCTCCCCACACCCCCTACCCCATCATGTCACGTGACTTCCTCGGCATTTTCTTCTTTTCCTCTTTCTCCTCCTACCAAATCACCTTTAAAACTAATCATATGTCTGCTCCTAGAACAAAACCCTGGGAAGTCTCTTCAGGAACATCTTCTGCTGCAGCTTCAGGCGGCGACGCATCCATGAACAACATCAACAACATCGGCAGTACCAGTTCTATCGGCACAACAGGCGCTTCCATGGCAGACGCTACAGGTGCCCCCATTCCAGAAAGACCCACTTCATTATCGTCAGATTTCTCTAACATGGCAACTAGCACTCCCTACGGCGCCTCCTCGTCATACGGAACCGGATACGGCTCTCGTATGGGTGGCGGATACGGCTCTTCCATGTATGGTGGCGGCTTGGGGTCCTCAATGTATGGAGGCGGCTACGGCACCTCGGGATACGGAGGCTACGGCGGCTACGGATCCTCCATGTATGGCGGCGGCTTGGGATCCTCGATGTACGGTATGGGAGGTTATGGCGGGATGGGAGGTTATGGCGGTGGAATGTATGGACAGCCAGGTATGGCTGGTCCTGGAGGTTTGGGCGAAGGAACCCAGGCCACATTTCAGCTCATCGAATCGATCATTGGAGCCGTGGGAGGGTTCGCCCAGATGCTCGAGGCCACGTACATGGCCACACATTCGTCATTTTTCACCATGGTGTCGCTCGCAGAGCAGTTCGGCAACCTCAAGAACGCGTTGGGGTCGCTCCTCGGCATCTTTGCATTGATCAAGTTCGTCAAGAAGATTTTCTACAAGCTCACGGGGCAGACTTACAACTACGGACTCAACCTCAAGGAGTTCTCCAAGTTCGAGAAGGGCCAGAAGAAGTTGGAGGAAAACATCAAGAGACAACAAGGCCAACTTGCTGGTACAACGAAGCCCCGGATCTCGTTCAAGCCATTACTCTTGTTCTTGGCCGCGTCCATAGGCTTCCCCTACCTCTTGAGCAAGGCCATCCAGAAGATCAACGAGCAGCAGCAGCGCAAGCAGCAGCAGCAGCTCATGGGCGGTGGCGGCGGCAGCCCCAACGGCCCCAACGGCCAGTTCGACCCGGCAAACTTGCAGTTTGCCAAGGCATTGTACGAGTTTAACCCGGAAAACCCTAGCATGGAGATCGAATTGAAGCCCAACGAGTTGGTGGCCATTTTGTCCAAATTGGACCCCTTGGGCAACGAGAGCAAGTGGTGGAAGGTCAGATCCAGACTGGGCAAGACCGGCTACGTGCCCCTGAACTATCTTTCTGTGATCGAGAGAAAGAACCAGCCCCAGAGACAAGTCGAACCATCTGTGCCTGTGCCTGTGCTGCAGTCTGAAGACTTGAAGGGCTCGATAGACAAGAGCATCAATGCTGGAGAATTCCAGAATTTCTCCAAGTAGGATTGTTTTAGAGGTGCTGCTAGTCAGTGAAGAATCATGAGGTGAGGCAACAGGAGGAGAGTTGTGGATATTTAATGATGTATACTATGTGCTAAGACCACGGGTGTGGAATCAGTATAGGCAACTATCAGTGTATGATAATGCGAAAGAATAGTAGAATTGGAATAATGGTAATGACTCAATTCATATAAATTTGCATAATAACATATGAAACCTGAGCAAGAGATCGTATTCACTGCTACAACGCCCATTTCGTTATGAAGTGATGACTATGTAGTTGATTTCAACTCCTTGAGATTTCTACTGAAGGAATAGAGAAATCATTCACCAGATTGCAATTAATTCCACCAAGAGAAGCATTGTTTTAGAATTCCAAATTGCGCCTTAATATCTACAAGGAAACATCTATTATTTCTGTCGATGTGAGGAGACCCCTTCTAAGTATCCATAAATTCTGCTTAATTAATCTTCAGTATGTACATAGCAGCTTAGGTGGAACGTGATATTTCAAGGTTTCTAAGCAATAATTAGATATAAATTCATGTACACCTATGAAATGCCTTAAAATGTAGTTACCAAGAAATCTATGCTTATAATATACATAGTGGCTATTAATTAATTCCCTATACGAACTCGCTGATAGAATCTGTCCTTTTGCCCCAATCAATATCTCTCAAATCAATTATGAGCACAGAAACAGATCGCTTGGCATCTTCGACGACCCCATCGTCAATCTATCCAATAATGCCCATCCTGTCATCAATCATCAAGAAATAATTATCATACCTTATCTCATCAATTCCATTTCATGAAATATACCATCGACCCCTCTCCTACGGATTGTCATTGGCATAAACTACATGCCAGTTCGACAGTTCTCATCTTATACATTCATTATCATCCTAAACGGCATCATCAGGACGGTTCTGCTCCATCTCCGTCTTGGAGCCCTTGTCCTGGAGGTCCTTGTAGCCCCGGTGATTGTCGGTCACCTTCTTGCGGGCGTCGTGCAGTCCGGGCACAATCTTCTCGGCCTTGTCCATGCCTTCGGCCAAAACCTTTCCGGTCTTCTTGTTGACCTTGTCTGCGGTTTGGGCCAAATTCTCTTTGGTGGGAGAATTATCCTCGGCCATTTGCATGCCCTCGGCCGCCGCTTGGCCGATTTTCTTGTTGGCGGTCTTCAACGCGTCTTTGGCCTTCTCTATCACCCCATAATTGACAGAACTGCTGCTTAAGGGCCTTGCAGAAGAGGCCAAATGGGAGAGCGACTTGGGTTTTGCAGTCGAAAATACGTGCGACTGTCTGTATGCAACCAGGCGGAACATTTTAATAGTGTGAGTGTGGATAGTGGTAGTATAGGTAGTAGTAGTAGCGGATTAATGTGGTTTGTCCAGCTTAGACTCTGATGTCTCTCTGAATATCACAATTGGCTGATGTCATGCCGTCTTATATACCCTTCCTGTTTTCTTGTCTTTGCTCACATCTCCCGCAGCAACTGTTGCTGAATGGATGCAAAATTGCTGCACACTACTCGAATGCGAAAGTGCTCCTACCACCTCAAAACAGGTGTTGCTATGGGTCTGACGAGATTGGGCAGGGATATGCGTGGGGAGTGGTTGTCGTGGTTTCGGGGACGTGGCGGCACCGAGTCCGGGGGTATGACGTGGGAGGCGAGGCGAGATCACGCTTGCGACAGGAATGGGGTGCAGCAATTTGGCTGACATCATTCACGTGGGATAAACGGAGGGTGACAGGAAGGGAGGGTGACATAATGGAAGGTTCCAGAAGATATGTTGCAGTGGAAGTGCGGTTCCACCAGATATGGCAGGTTCAGTAGAAAAGAAACCCAAATTTTAATTAATTATGTCACTACAGCAACAGGTTCGGTATATTTGGGTTCCACTGGGTTCCTGTTGCTCTATTTCTGTTCCTCTATTTCAGATATGCCAGGCTTCACTTTAAGGTTCCAGTGATTTAAGATTATGTAGTAGCACCCATTTGGGCCTCCCACTAGATTCACATTGGTAATTGCACCAGGCAGGGTGTCTCCTCGGAAATTGTGTTCCACCCGATTGGTACCTCCTCTTCAACCACTTCACAATCAAGATATTATCAATTCAGCTCTGGAAACCCTCCAAATTTTCATATTTTCAACCCGATTTTCGAAGTATATTCTCTCCAGTAGATATTAAACCACTTTAAATCACGACTGCTCCGGCCTGATGTAAGGATGTGTTCTATCGGTGGTCCTGCGCCTCTCGGGACCCCCCGAATGTCCTCCCGTCGCCGTGGAGGGCAGTGACGGCCTAAGAGGCGATGCCGAAGGTGCACGCGAAGAAGCCGTCTGATTGACCGGAACGGGCCCCGGAGTGGGCCCCGCGTGCAGGGCAGTAGCTGAGGCCGCCGTGGTCACCGTAGGAGCGGCCCAAGGCGTGGTTTGCCGCGGCCGAAAGTGTCCCAGGGTCCGATTTCTCAAATTGGTTTGAATGCCAATAGGACCTGCACTAACCCCGGCTATGGAGGGCATTGGAATGGGCCGGGGTAGCACAAGATGGGGTTCGCGGGCCTGGGTCCGTGGAACTCCCAAATTGTAAGGAGTAGCCCAGTCCTGGAGCATGAACAGATCTGTTAATGGAGTGATGGAAGGGTTGAAAGGACGACGATAGGGGTTGAAAACATCGGTGGCCAGGGACGCTATGTGTTCTGTGGCCTCGAGTTCGTCGTTGTAGCGGTGTAAAATGGCATGGCGGATAGAATCCATGCGTTTTCGCCTAGGATCCGCTTCCTGAGCATCCACCTCTTCCCGGCATAACGGACACAGCACATGGGACCGGAGCCACTCCACGATGCATGGCTTGCCGAATATGTGGTCGCAAGATGGCATTTTCACCGGTACATGCGGCGCATCGTCGGGTGTTGCTGGAGAGGTGGCTTCTTGGTATCCCGGGAACGATTCCTCGAGCGTGGGGGCCTTTCTGGTGACCAAACTTCGCATGGGAAACCTTGAATAGTGGCAGACCTCGTCAGTGGGCATGAAAATGGCGGGATCGTTGAACTGGGCGCAAGGGCCATGGATAGGGCCCAGCACATCGTCGCACACTTGAGAAGCAGTAGACCCCGAGAAATCGCCATCAACATACGGCTCGTAGCAGATGGGACATTCTGGCTCGTTCAAGTCGCTAGGAGCCACCTCCTTTAAGCTGTCGATAGCGTCCTGAGACGCCAGCTTGGTCTTATGACGGAGACCTGCGAGACCCGAGGCAGAAAGCGCCCTTTCGAGCACGTCTCGGAGCCACAACGGGAGATCTCCGGTGGGATTGTCGCTGCCTAAGTCGACGAAGATGTTGGGGGACAGGTAGTTGCCATCTGGGGCGTCCATGGCTAGTTGGGGCGGGAGTTTTAACGGGTGGGACGAGATTAGTGAGATAGCCTGGGAGGGCAAAATGTTGTGTTTGGGTGTTTCTGGGGCAGAAACGGCGGGAAAAACGGGGATTTGGTGGGGAGGGTGTGGTAGAGAAGACGGTGGGGGCGCAATATCAACACAGGAGTAGGTGGGGGCGGAAAACGGGACGGGAAAGAGAGGCCAGGTGGAACAAGCAGGATTTGATTTGTTCAAGAGGTCGCGTGTTCGGGATCACGTGATGCGTGGGGTCCAAAAACTCTATAGAATAACACTAGGAAAAACGTACCGACAAATGCCGCCGGAGACGGCGGTACAGGATGTATTGGCGGCTACTTATACACAGCGGGATTAGGGGAAGTGGGCGGTGCCGTTTTGTCCCGAAGTTCTCGCCAGCTTGGGCGTCCAAAGCATGACTGTGGTGAAAGAGGAATGCCGCATTGGGACAAAAGCTAGGGACTGCATCAGAATAGGAAGGGAAAGGGAATGGAACAGGAACGCAATAGGAAGGGCGCAGAAACGGGGCAAAAGAGGCGGCGTGACGGCGGAACTTCTGCAACTTAAGGAACCGGCTTTTCAGGTTTCGCTCCGGCCGAGTGGTGGCTGGGGCAAGGCCAAAGCTCGCAATCTCGTAAAAGGAATAAACGAGGTGACAAATTCGGATATGGCGATAGTGGCGGATTGGAAGGGGAGATGACTGTGGATGGGTGCAAATAGGGTGTGGAATAGTTAATTCTGTGAATTTTCCATGTTGAGACTGTAGTTTATAGAGCTCTATTCCCAATTGAGATGGTAGTTCATAGAGTTCTTTGATACCGGTTGAGACACTAGTTAATATCACTCCTCTCCGTTAGAATTATTCCACTATCGATGGGGGGTTATTATTGCCATTCTGAATGGATAGGACTAGTTCGATGTAGCTCATACGGTATGCAAGGTACCAGATTGGAAGCAGTTCAAATCGTTCTATCATATCCCAGTGTTGATAACCGTTCTACGAAGTTCATAATCCAGGCTTCGAATAGATAGTTCTCTGCATTTTTGGCCATAATAGCGGTTTTTCGGCAATACCAGTCTCGAATAAAATACCCTTCTGTGTATTGGTTTTTGTTCCAGATTTGTTGGTTGGTAATACCGTTCTGCGAATTGGCTACTACCACCAACTTGGATTTCGGTGGTGTGGTACCTTCGCTGCGTATTGGCCAATTTCGGTGGTAGGTAATGTCTCCTCTTTTTAGCCATATTTACCTTTTTCACGGTAGATGACCGGGTTCGTACAATACCATCTGTGCAAAACACCGGTCTCCTAGAAGACAATGCCGTTATCTGACTATTCTAAAATAACGGTTTTCAGATTGAACTGTTTCCTGTATTTGACAATAATACCGGTTCTGTACCATGTTCGAAAATGATAATACCGCCTTCCCAGGACCTTATGCTCTCCCTAAGATCGGGTCTATAGGGTTCTTTGCATATTTGTCAGAATACTCTCTTCCCTTTCTAGCAGCTTTCCTATCAGAAGACAGAATCATGGACTTTTGGCCAATCAATGCGCTGGTTCCACTTATCTGTAAATTTGGGGATAATGGAGTTTCTCCGTGGAATAAAACCGGATAGTCTGCATTAATACAGATCAATTGTTGCCAATTTGCAGCTGTTCTCTGTGGATTTGGCATAATACCGTATCTCTTCGGTTTAGCACGGATTTATCTGAATATTGGACCATCATACCGTCTCTTTAGATCGGCATTAATTCAGATGAATGTTCCATTTCTCTTTGGATCTGCATGGATTCATCTGAATATACAATCTGTCGATTAAACCCTTATCTCTCCATAGTTGACCATTAATTTCCAATAATCTCAGTTCTCTCCATATTTGATGTTCTACCGTTTATCTCCTGAATAATCCCCTTCTCTCCATATTCTGTCCGTTTTTCTATGGAACAATCCCTATTCTCTCTTCCCATCTTTCTGTTTTACTATCGAACAACTCGCGTTCTTTCATTTCATTTCTCACAAGTACTGTGCCCGCAAGTCGGTGACCATGCGCTGCTTGTCGGCCGGCAACGAGGAGATCTGGTCCCCCGGCAACGATAGCACCTGTGCAATCAACTCGGCCTGATCTGGTGCCATTGCCGCAAGTTTGCTCTGAGTGCCAGGAGGAAGATGTGGCCATTTCAGCGATGTCTGGGCAAAGGGCTGTCCGTATCCTTGAGGGAATTGCTGTTGGGGAGCCTGTGCAGGTGCTGGAGGAGCGGCAGAAGCGGATTTCATGGCATCTGCGATGACTTCTTCATCGATGAATCCCATCAAAAGCAACGCCTGAGCAGCCGTGGACGCCAAATGTGGCGACAACAGGAACACCTCGAATGCTCGGGCCGCTTCGGGGCCCGAGACAATGCTCTTAAGGGTGGAAACGAACTCGATGAGCTGTGCTGGAGGAATCTTGCTGAGAGTGTCGTTAATCTTGTCTGGAGTGGCAAATGGGAGCTGTGCTGGGGCCGGGGGGAACTTCAATGGCACGAGGGGCGCCATGGAGGCGTTGTTTTGTCCCTGAGGCGCCATTTGGCCGTGGTTCATGCCTCCCATTGGACCCATAGGGCCATGATTAAGGCCACTACCGGGTCCCATGGGAGCAAAACCGCCTTGATTAAACCCGCTGGGGCCAGAGGAAGCCCCTCCAGTCATTTCTGGCGGCAAAATCACGTAGCTGGGCAATTTACTTCGGTCCAATTGGAGAACTGGTTTCTGTTCCAGAGGAGCAGACAGTTTGAGGAAGCCCTCTTTGGAGGATTCGATACGGAGTCGTTTCACCTGACCACCGTTGACCAATTTGACCTGATTCAAAAGGTGGATGGCCCGTTGGGCCTCGGGTTTGGTCTGGTACTCCACGAAACAGAAACCCTTATTCTTGCCAGCATAGTCGTATCCGAGTCGAACTTCCACCACTTTTCCCGAGCCGCAAACTAAGGCCTTGACCACGGTTTCGTCCCAGTCATAAGGAATCTGCCCGATGTAGAGCACACTGGATGCTACGCCTGGTATTTTCTTTGCCATGTAGTTGATTTGAAGATGTTTTTTTTGAGATGCGGATTTGGGTAAGATGAGGATGGGGAGAGGAGATGGGGGAGTTATGGGTGAAAGGGGAAGAGAAGTGGGACATTTTATGAAATTTAAGTTTAGAGTGAGTGATTCTCTATCTAATGGTGTTGTTTTCGTGTGATAGAGGCGGTTGGTGAGGGTTATAGGGCAAGAAGTTGGTTGGTTAGGGTTGAAGGTAAGATTTGGGGGTTATTTAATAAATAGAGATGATGTTTCCGTGGTTTTGTCGATTGCAGGAGTTCAATAGATGAGTGGAGTTGAATGGGGAGTTTTCTGGGGATTTCTGGGTGGTTCTGGAATTTTCCAGGCATTTTTTGGGCAATATGGACGGAGGAACCAGATGGGGACGTCTACGGGGGGAATTGAAGGGCACAATGGTGTTTATTAGGTCAGAAATGGTGTGTCGGGTGAGTTTTTCCCTTTCTGATATTTATTTCAGTCCAACTGTGAATGTCTCCCATGGAGTACATCCAATCAGAATCTGGCAATAACTGAGTGAATATTTGTTATTGTGATATTCATAACTAAATGCTCTAGAATCCCCATACTCATAAAGATATTCTTATGCTAGTTAGTTACTGTGAAAAGTTTCGAATGTCATCGTAATTGAATAACTTATTTTCATCGTAAGGCTGAACTCGATATGGAGCGCATGAGAACAAGGCAGACTACAATTGAGGATTCTAAAGCAGCCAGCGTATCTGCAGCTCACCTATACCACCGTTCACGGTTTCTGCTGTTATTTATGAGGAATCAGGGTTAGTCTGCATCATTTACTTGGATTTAGCCATATCGCTCTACAATTACCAAATTGAATCAACACTATTTAATTACCAAGCTCCGATATCTCTTCCCATTGAACTATTTCTACTATTAAGCTATTAAATACCATATCTTCTTATCCTGGCCTGTCCGTTCAACGTAACCACTTTTCAATCAAAATAATGGCCAAACCCTCACCAACAAGATCATTCAATCTAGTGAAAATTTCAATATTCTATCTAAAATGAAGTTCACTGCTGGAACTTCTTCTCCTACTGCATCCACCGTAAGAAACCTCTATGTAAGTCTACAATTACCTCATTCCATCAGACTCTATCCCCTTTTTCATTACACTTGTATTACTGATCGTTTATTCAATAACTCTATGCCACCCTTTCGGCACCACTCAACTTGACGGCGGCCCCGTACTTCTGCAATTTGGTCAACAAGTTGTCTCCCTGCTTGATCAAAAGATGGTACTGACTGTTCTTGTTGTCGGGCCGGTTGGTTTCTATGATGCCGTTCACCTTGTCGATGGTGCAGTTCAACTTCTTGTTGGGGATGAATTTGCACAAGTCCTGGTCCAAGAACTCCTCGCTGATGTTGAAGTTGTGGGCCATGGACTTCAAGCTTAAGGATTTGTAACTTTCCAACAACTGGCCGTAGGCCTTGCACCGCATCTCCCGCAAGAAGTAGCTGGCGTGCTGGCGCAAGTACTTGTTGGGAAGCAAGAGGGCGTCGTTGGATTCCAACAAGTATTGGAAAAAGTATTGATATTCACAGGTGTACAACGAGTTTGTGAGGTTCAACAACGGCTCCAACGAGGGTGCCGATGAGTAGATCGACAAGATTTCGGGCGATTCGATGATCTTCAACCGCAAGTCCACTCTTCCAAGCGTCAAAACACCGCACACAATGGCGTAGTATGCCACTTGCTCGTAGGTGCAGAGCTCGGTAGAAGTAAAGGTGGCCAACGAGTCGATCAACAACTTGGCCGCGTCGCCGAAGTTCCGCGTGGCCATCAAGTAGATGCCGTTGTATGTCTTGTATCTGTTTCTGCGCTCCCAGTCGCCGCCCTTGTCGATCAATGCCTTGGTCTGTTCCAAGTACTTGGACACTGCTTCGTAGTCGTTGAAGAAGAACTCGATCCGGGTCAACGTTAACAAGATATCGATCTTGCTGCCGGTGCTCTGGGGCAATTCGAGGGCCTTTTTGTATGTTTCCACCGCGGGTTTGCGGTCCACGATTCTGGTGTAATGTTCAGCAAGTCTAAGAGTAGTGGACAACACGTCCAACTCGGTTTCGTCCTCTCCTTCTGCTTCTTTGACTCTCTGCTTAAGCACAGTCACTTCCTCTTCGTTTTTCTTCACTAGTTTCTCATATAATGCGTTGTCGAAGGGAAAATCGGGCACTTCTTCATGGAGGTATTTGTAGTAGGGCGCCATGTTGTCTTCGTCAATTAGGGCGGTCATGGAGGCAAAGACGTCGGATCTTTCTTTGCCGGCAATGCCGGTGCCGAGACGGAACTGTTGTTCCGATAACACGTGGTTGGGGATCTTGGGGGTGTCGGTTTCGAACTCCATGGTGAGTGGTTAGTGTGTTGAGGTGGATTTGAAGGCAAATGAAGATGAGTCACGTGCGTGAGCGCGTGACTTGTCATGTGATTAGAAACGTGATACTGATCACAATGCGTGCTATGTGATGCTTGTCATGTGATCTTGCACGTGATATACCATCTGATTGTTGTCCATCGCCTGTTCTACGTCACATGACCGTATCATATGCTCCTCCACAACTTCCCCTCTTACCCAGACGCCCCTATTCTCCCCTCCCGCCTGCACTCTCTCATTGGCCCCGCTACTGATACAATCCGCCTCCCGCATATCCCTCGGCATGTGCACCTAATGCAAGGGCCGAATTCGCCTTGTCCTGCAGCGGGCTCGGGAAATGCAACTATTCCCACCCCGCCCCCACACATCTCTCTACAATATGCAGGCATCCTAAGTGGGGTACTAGGGTTCTATATAAGGACCCGGTTTCGGCACAAACTGCTTTCCTTTCCCTGACCACCGTTGTCAATCCCCTTCAGCCGCATCACCATGAGTGTAAAAGACGAAATTCCCGCCATCTTTCTCGACAAAATCTCCCCTAGGGGTCTTGAACATATTCAGAAGACCAAAGACTTCGTCGAGCAATGGTGTATTCCAGCAGATCACATCTATTTCGAGGAACTTAACAGTCACGGTGCTGCTCGTTGGGACAAGATCCCTCCTGTGGTTGAAAAGCTCAAGACAAAGGCCCGTGAATTGGGACTTTGGAACATGTTCTTGTCCAGACACTATACCGAAGGACCCCAGTTTACCAACTTGGAATACGGTCTTATGGCCGGGTATTTGGGCAGATCGTTCACTGCACCCGAGGCCACCAACACTGCGGCGCCAGATACGGGAAATATGGAGCTTATTGCCAAATATGGTACTCCTTGGCAGAAGAACACTTACTTGAAGCCATTGATGGATGGAGAGATCAGATCAGCGTTCTTGATGACGGAAAGAGGCGTGTCGTCTTCCAATGCGTTGAACATCTCGTGTTCCGCCAAAAAGAATGCCAGAGGCAACTGGGTTCTCAATGGTCTTAAGTGGTTTGCTTCTGGTGCAGGAGACCCTAGAACTGCAGTCTGGTTGGTGATGTGCAAGACCCAAGAAAGCAAGGAAACTCCCTACACCAACCACACGGTGTTGGTGTTGGATGCCAAGAAGGCATTAGCTTCGGGAAAGGCGTTCAATCGCCGTCCTCTCGAGGTTTTTGGCTTCGATGATGCTCCTCATGGACATTGCGAAATCGAATTTATCGACTACGAAGTGTCTGCCGAGGAGATGCCTCATTCGGTATTGGCCGGAGAGGGCCGTGGCTTCGAATTAATCCAATCCCGCTTGGGTCCCGGCAGAATCCACCATTGTATGCGTCTTCTTGGTGCTGGTGAGTTTGCATTAATGCGGACTCAACATCGGGCCAATTACAGAACCATTTTCGGCAAGCCCATGAAAAATTGGGAGTCGTTCATCACCCAGTACGCCCAGTTCAAAATTGACCTTCAAAGATGCCGTTTGTTGGTGTTGAACGCCGCTCACAAGATTGACATTTCCAATGCCAAAGAAGCCCAGCAAGAAATCGCCATGGCCAAAATTGAGACCCCTCGTACGGTGTTGAAGTTGCTCGATTGGGGCATCCAGATGTACGGAGCAGAGGGAGTATCTCAGGACACTGAGCTTGCCAGAATGTACGCTCATGCCAGAACTTTGCGGATTGCAGATGGTCCAGATGAGGCCCATTTGTTCCAATTGGCCAGACACGAGCAACTGCGTTCTGGAGAGGTGAACGAGTTCTTTGCCGAGGCTGAGACCCAGCGGGCCAAGATCAGAAAGCTCGCCAGATTGTGAAAAAGGAGCGGATCATGCATTGAATGAGAAGTTGTACGTGAAAAATTGACATTATGGCTATAAATTGATGTAGAAGTGTAGATTTGGATTTGAAATGACATCGATTACCGGTAAATGTCGGATTTGGGGATGCTCAATTACTCAATTATTCGGTTAATTGATCAGTTATTCAATTAATTGTCGAATTTAGTGAATTGATTAATCTCAGGAAATTGCCGAATTTAGAGAATAGATCATCTGGAAAATTGTCTGGGATTCTGAGAACAGTTTACTAGAGATGAAGCCGAATTATGCATGAATTGTTTCTACCGATATCAATCGAATTATGTACTAACGTCAAATGCTTGTACTTTCAATTACAATCAATGGCTAGAAATGTAGTCCATTGTGTGGATGAGGGGAGTGACACGTTGTGGAACATGGCACGAGACAGACTGCGGTGAATTGTTCAGTACAGTTCAGATGCATAGAAACATGTATTAATTGTTGAAGCCTTCACATGAATATTATAATGGCAAGCAATTGTATTTTATGTGGAAGTAATGCATTGACTCCGGTGTGAATATTGTCAGGCTTAGACTTTCTTGAATTGTTCAGTTACCTATAACATGAAGTCAAATCATACATTAATTATAATTGCATTAAAATCTTTATCTTCGCCTGAAAATTAGATTCTAGATCTATAATATGGTGAAGGATCAAAGAATAGATAGTTCGGAGATTCGGCTTCCGTATCGTTCCGAACTGTTCTGATTAGGACAGTTTGTTTCTACGATGCAGTCACAATTCCTTCTATTAGAGCATGAACTGATTTCAAGCCAATTCTATTTCTATCCATCCTTGACGTTTTTGACTGTGGTACAAGAGCTCTGTTATACATCTTAGTCTCCTTTAGATTATCAGCGTCAGGAATTTAGCTCTAGTGGTCAATTCAAGATTAATCTTCAATCAATTGCACAATTTCCAAACTTGAGAATCATCAATTGGTGCCGAATCTCTTCAGAATACCTCAATTGGACAATCAATGCAGAAGAATAAACTTCAATCGGATCAAGTTCCTTCAAAAGACCGCAATTGACAAAAAACAGCGCTCTTCAAGCTTCAATTGACTTTACCACTTCTTCAACCTCCTTTTCTATCGAATCGGCCCATTTCCTACACTCCAGAGACACGTACGCTCATTAGTATTATACAAGTAGCACCAGCCTGGCTAGTACAAGTCCGACTTGGTAAAGTCGTTGATGAGGCCCTTGGCAAACAACCGCTTGCTTCTCTCCTTCTCCGTAGCAATGGTATGGGCATGTACCTGCTTCAATTCAGCTTCGGCCACGTCAAATGGAATCTGTTCCAATTGCTCGAGATGGTCGTCTTCTCTGTCGATGTCGAGTTCTCCCATCATCACCACGTTCTCACCTCTAACCATGAACACTCCTCTATAAGCTTCAGCAAACCGAACAGTACCCTTGCTTTCGTCCTCTCCCTTCAAATAAATACGCTCCACCGCGTCTTGCAACACCAAGTTGGCAAACTGATCGAAAGTTCTCAATATTCCGAAGATATTGCGGCCATCTCTCAACAACACGAAGGTCTTTCTATCGACTGATCCCACGATGGCAGCAGCGGTTGTGAAGGTGTAGGATTCTAAATATAAGTCTTCGACGTTATGACCCATGGACTCCTGCGGTCCGGATGTTTGAGCAGCCTGCTGCTGGTGTGGTTGAGGGGGGGAGGCAGACATGGCGTGTTTAAGAGAGAAGTGAGTTTTTGTTGAAAGTTTTTTGATATTGGTGAAGTGCGCACGACCTTTTGGGGAAGGAAGGGAAAGGAAAGGGAGGACAGGAGAGACGAGGAGGTGGCGATTGGAGATTGGAGAGGTGGGGATATGGTGGGGGATGAAATTGGGTGAATTTTCAGAATTTTGGGGATTTCTAGTAATTTTTTGGGGGAGAATTTGTTTAATTCGTGAATGAGATTCAGGGAGAACCAGATCAAGTCAGGGAGTGGATACGCTACAATTGATGCTACGAACGGGTATTTTAGGGTTGATACTGGTTTAAAGTTTCCTTGGAATTGGTAGATTTAGGGTATATTCCATTTTTGCAAGAATATGAGGAAGAACGAAAAATTGACCTGAATAAGAAATTCTCCAGAATGGTTGAAGTTTCTAGGAGTGTATCTTGCAGAAAGTGTTGTAAAATGGTAATTTTTCGGATACAAGCCTGTTTAATTAGTCTCGGGGGTTTTCTACATTATGAAAATGGAGGGAAGTATGGCCCGCAACAATTCATCGGTGTGCCATTCCGGGCCTGAAACACACTCAAAATAATCCACGGAGAACTCTATAGTCTTTCCTCCCCATTATCTATCCCTAATCTCCCTAACCCTGCCGGGTTTATAATTTTTCATTAATTATCCTCTACACTCTTCACAAATTCACCATTCAGTGAAAACGACCTCTCACAAGAAACCAACACCAAGAATCCCCGTATCTCCCATTTCCTCTATTCTATCCCTTTCCACCTTTACTTAACCGTTCTGACGCCCCTTCCCTTAATTATCTCCAAATTAGCCCCAAATTTCACCAATTTTCACCAAATCCAATTTTCACCAAAATCATCCCAATCCCAACTAACAAAGTCTCCAGATCCTTTCCAATACCCCCTGCATAGTCTCCCCCTCATCCGTTTCTCCCCTCCTTATCCCCCCATCCACTTCTCCCTCTATCTTTCTCCCTCTATCCATCTCCATCTCATCTCGCTATATGCACGCCAAAAAGATTTCTTCTCCCCATGTCTTTCTACTCCTACAAAGACCACATCCAAGAAGGCGACTTGGTGCTTGCCTTCATCAGCAGAGGCAACATCAAACCCATCACCGTCACCAGAGGAGCTCAGTTGAACACCAGATATGGCCATTATGAACATGACAAGATGATAGGACTCCGGTATGGAGAACAGATGGCAGGCATTAATGACCACGGTTTCATCCATTTGTTGCATCCAACCCCGGAAATGTGGACTCTCTCGTTGCCCCACAGAACCCAGATCGTGTATACGCCAGACTCCTCGTATATCATGCAAAGAATGGGGGTTTTACCTGGTTCTAGAGTTATCGAAGCAGGTACCGGTTCGGGGTCATTTTCCCACTCTTTTGCCCGTACAATCGGGATTGACGGACGTCTTTTCACCTATGAATTCCACGAGCCCCGTTATTTGGAGGCCAAGAAGGAACTAGAGGGCCATGGCTTGGTGAACACCCATATTACCCATCGTGATGTGTGCAACGATGGGTTTGACATCGAGGTCCCCAAAGACTTTGGCCTGGAGGTGGACTGCGATGCCGTATTTCTCGACCTTCCTGCTCCCTGGTCCGCCATTCCACACCTTCCTAAGGTCATTAGTTCTTCGCGAGTAGTAGGCATCTGCTGCTTCTCGCCCTGCATCGAACAGGTGACCAAAACGGTCCAGGCGTTGGAGGAACACGGCTGGTCCAACATCGAGATGGTAGAAGTGGCCGGAAGACGGTGGGAGGCAAGAAAAGACATGGTTCGGGACGTCAAGGACGTGGTAAAGAGATTAAAGGATATTCAGTCGAGAAAAAACCAGGGCATCGAAAACAGACGCCACGCCAAGGTGGCGGGCGACAAGCGCGACCACACTGAGGTGCTGCCGGAACCAACCGAGCCGTCCAAGTTCCAGAACCTCGGAAAAGGCTTTAATCCATTTGGTAAAGGAATCAGAATTAGAGAGGGAGACGAGCAATTCGTATGGAGAAACGTCACCAAAATCGAGTCCGAGGTCAAGAGCCACACATCCTATCTCACCTTTGCATCCAAGCTACCTCCTTCCGACAAATAGACGTTTTTACTTCTCGTGCTTCTTTATCGTAGACTTCCATAATGGGTCGTGCGCAGAGGCGAAAATCTACCTCACCTACCAAAGTGAGCATTGCCTTTGCAAAGTGACTCTCTAACTCATCATCAATCAAACATGAGTGGCCAGCCAATTGGTACGTTCACGTCCTTTACGGGCTCCTATTGAGGAGGTCTTGCCATGGGTTCCAAGAACGGAAGCTTTTCCTTGCAGATTCAGCCGCAGAGTCCAGATTCAACATGGTGATCTTCATCAGCAGTGAACACACCGCTTGACCCTGAAAGCAATCCCACGCCAGATTCTGTGCATTCCGGCCAATCAGGTCCCATCTTACTGCGTTGCCGATGAATTCCGGGGTTTTTCTCCCCTGGAACCGCTAAATCTCCATACTAACCGCTAGTCCTCGACCAGGGAACCGGATTTGTCAAGATCGGAAGGGCAGGGACCAACTTCCCTGACCACACCTTCCCTTCCATAGTGGGAAGACCCATTTTGAGAGCAGAAGAAAGAAATATCCTCCTACCCTCCGACATCGAAATTAAAGATATCATGTGTGGCAGTGAAGCCAGTGAAGTCAGATCGTTGTTACAGATCAGCTACCCTATGGAAAACGGTATCATCAAGAATTGGGAAGATATGGAGCATTTGTGGGACTATGCCTTCTACGAAAAGTTAAAACAGCCCACCCAGGGAGAAAAGATCTTGTTGACCGAACCTCCCATGAACCCATTGAAGAACAGAGAAACCATGTGTGACGTGATGTTTGAAAAGTACCAATTCGGAGGCGTTTACGTGGCCATCCAGGCGGTGTTGGCATTGTATGCCCAGGGTTTAAGCTCCGGTGTGGTGGTCGACTCCGGTGATGGTGTCACCCACATTGTTCCTGTGTACGAGTCGGTGGTGTTGAACCACTTGACCAGAAGATTGGATGTCGCCGGAAGAGACGTCACCAGAAACTTGATCAACCTCTTATTGCGTCGGGGGTATGCATTTAATAGAACTGCCGATTTCGAAACCGTACGTCAAATCAAAGAAAAGTTGTGCTACGTATCATATGACTTGGACTTGGACACTAAGTTGGCCCAAGAGACCACCACTTTGGTGGAGTCGTACGAGTTACCCGATGGAAGAGTCATCAAGGTGGGATCCGAGAGATTCGAGGCGCCAGAATGTTTATTCCAACCTCATTTAGTGGATGTTGAACAACCCGGAGTTGGAGAGACATTATTCAATACTATCCAGAGTGCTGATGTCGACGTCAGATCGTCCTTGTTCAAGGCAATTGTTTTGTCCGGTGGTTCCTCCATGTACCCAGGCTTGCCTTCGAGATTAGAGAAGGAATTGAAGCAGCAATGGTTGACCAAGGTATTGAAGGGAGATGCATCCAGATTGGACAAATTCAAGGTCAGAATTGAAGACCCTCCAAGAAGAAGACACATGGTGTTCATCGGTGGTGCCGTGTTGGCCAACATCATGGCCGATAAGGACCATATGTGGATTTCCAAGCAAGAATGGGAAGAACAGGGACCAAGAGTGTTGGAGAAGTTGGGACCACGTTAGAAACTTCTTCCTGCAAATATGACGTAAAAGTACACGATTAGCAAAAGTTTTACCTGGTGTAGTTAACAGTGGCACTAGGGCCGAATTGTATTATCTATTTAACCATAGTTTAAATTTTCTATTTGTTTCAACACTGAATCGACCAAAGTGTCATAAACATCGGTACTCATGGGACCACCGCCACTAATTCTCTTATTATATCCGTAATTGACCGCCAGGTGTACCAAATCTCTGATAAAACTCTCACTGACAATTTTTGGTTTCAAGAAGTCACAATTAATGCATTGGTCAATGGTCCATCTCTCGTTGGGATTTCTGGCCAAACAATTCTGCATCAATTCAATGGCACTTTGAGGCACCATTATTCCACCAATGCCTTTGGAAGGAAATACAATTTTAACTTGTGGATTCATAATAGCCATAATCCTTTGGTTTCCTGAGTATCCACCATATGGAGGCCGACCGTATATCATTTGATACACAATACATCCACAAGACCACACATCAGATGGTTTTCCAACTTTCCATGTGTTTCTTTGAGAACTTTTACTGTTGCTGTCAGAAATTGGTAATCCGGGGAATGTTTGATTCACTTCCACCAATGCTTCGGGTGCCATATAATTCGGCGTACCTATCTGTGATTCTCTGTAGATATTAGCTGTGTGGTCGGGAACTGCGTTTGCTATGCCGAAATCAATAATTTTTAGAATACCTCTAACGAATAAAAAGTTAGCAGGCTTCAAGTCACTATGAACGATTCCTGCTTCATGCACAGCCTTCACACATTTGAGAATTTCGATTGAGTAATATTTGACAAAATGTAAGTCCATCGGAGTATTCATATTCAATTTGGTTTGAATTACATGGGCAAGATCGAGATCTCCACATTCCATCACCAAATAGATTGAGCCCTCGCCGATAGCATGATCCACGAGCTTGACTACTCTATCTGAGTGTTTAAGTTTAAGTAATAAGTCGATCTCACCCTTGAATCCACGAACACACAAATCGTCAAATTGGTCAAATGTCACTTTCTTGATAGCATACAATCGATTGTTGGCATAGGCTTTCACTTTATAGACCTTTGAGGTACCTCCTCTACCAAGCAACTCAAGCTTTTCATATTGATTTCCGTTGATAATAATGCATTTCTTTTTGGTTTCTTCTGATTTGGGTGGTGCATGGTTTTGTTCAGCAAATGGTCTCGCTTGAGGGAATACCTGATTTCCTACCTGGTTAAAGCCATTATTTTTCGCATTCTGAATCTTGTCATCGATTTCAGGTCTGTGCCGGTATCCATTATGGTCGTTTTCTTGTCTGGTTTTGGGGATCTTGGGTTTTCTGAAACTATCGATTTCATTCGAATTGAAAGAATTAACTGGGATGCTATGCAATGGGACTCTGTCCTGTTGTTTTGGTAAATGCTCTTTGTTCATGTCGAGTTCATGATCTCTCATGACCAGAAATGGTTTATTTCCCATCTCTGATAATTGAGCATAATCACTGACTTTCGTTTCCTTGTTGGCCGTGTTCAATTGAAGCTGAAGTTCATTGACAGCTTTCTGCTCGTCAATGCGTCTTCTGAGTTCAACTTCCTTAGACTTTTCCAACAAATCGAGTTCGTGGAAAAGAGGTTCTGAGTCGATGATATTCTCTTCAGCAGGTTCTACCAACTTACCAACACCAGCACTGAAATCATTAGCCCGCTTGGGAGAGAACTTGTCGAGTGAAAACACGGGTGGAGGAGCAGAATCGGTGGGATTTAAATTAGTGGTCGACGTACTTGATCCATTGAGTTCGGTTTTAGCTTCAATTTTACCGTAATTGTCACTCAATCTCGATGCACGTTTGGGAGGACCCAAAATCTTGCCAAATCGGCGAGTTCCCCGGATTCGCTTAATGGTGTGGACGTTGGACGACAGGGCAGAGCTGTCGTCATTGGAGAACCTGCTACTTCCTGGAGTGGTGGCAGGTGTTTTCGATGCTAAGTTTTGAGGTGGCGACAGCCCGTCCATCAAGTCGTCTTCGGAGGCCGTAGTTTGGGTGTGGATGCTGTGGTTGAAGGAATTGTGCGAAGCCTGGTTGTTATGCGATTCGTGGAATGAGGAGTGGAACGACGATGCTGAGGTGTTTGATTCTTGAGGAAGGTCTCGAGGGGTTTCTTTGGCCTGGAACGGCGAGTCACGATCGGATTCTTTGAAATGGACTGAAAGACGGCTTTTCAAGGCACTGACACGGCGTTCGGGAAAGTCCAACTCGTAGATTCCAGTGATGTTTGCGATGTTGTCTGAGTTTCGGGTGTTTCCAGGCGATGCTTTGGTTCTGTCGTTGAGTAATGCAATGCTGTAAGAGCTCAATGCTGGGGGAAGGAAGGTGCTGTCGTCGTCATTGGAGAAATGTCGCTTGTGGTTGGCCGAGTCTGGATTTGGCTCCATTGGAGGCCCGGTAAGATTATATGACATCGCTCATGGAGGGGCTTTCCGGAGGGCTAGAACGGTGGAAATAGTACGAAAAGAAAGCTCTATGCACGGAAAGGACGATGCAATGCAGATGAATGTGTGAAACGGGGTGAGTGGAGAATTGGGGACACGATGGAGGTGGAGGTGGCGCGTCTCGTTTGTTGTTTACAAACGGAAGGTGTATTCTGTGCCTGCATATAATCATATAGTGAGAAGGAAAAAAAACAGAAATGCTCCACGGCAGGTTCGAACTGTCGACCTTCAGATGACACAACAAATTTGCTATGAGACTGACGCTCTGCCAACTGAGCTAGTGAAGCAATTTCTGAAAGTTATGGGAACGGACACGTTGAGGAGGAGTTGGATAAGAAGGTGGGAACGAGAAGATTAGGTGGAGGAAAAGGGGAGATTACAGGCTTTGATTTGTTTGGTCAGAATGGAATACTAGGTGTTTTTAAAAGAAAATCTTTTCTACGTCTGGGTATGAATTTATCAATATGGTTTCTAATATTTAGAGTACTCTTTCCAATTTTTGATAATTCTAGAAAATATTGCTTAAAAGAGAATAGAAATTTCACTATCTCCACACGAGATACAAAGAAGTGGAAGACATAGGAGAGCTATTTTAACCTGTAAGGGGGAGTAATGGCAGAATTGGGTAGTTCCTTTAGCGCTGACATAAGATCTATCATTTGCTTACGTAAGCTCCCCATCTAGCCGTTGCTGCAGCGAACCACGAAGCTCCCACACCACTGCTACGGAACCAGTACTTCCATGAAGGTGTCCGGCCCTTCCCAGTAGTGAAGAATTATCGAAAGTATGTCACCAGCGAGTTTTGTCCTCTAGAACCACCATTTGTGGTCCGTTTGCGGCGAAATTTGCACGGTTCCATCCCCGGGCTATTTTCCACACCCTCCACTACTCTTTTGGGATACCTACCACCACGTTTCCCGTTTCTTCGGGGTCCGGAAGGCAGAGTCAGGTCCGCCTGAATACGGCAGGTCTCAATGAACATTATTGGTAGTGCAACCACCAATGCTGGCCCGATACGACGGAGTTATCCCCTGCATGCAGCCTGCAGATGCACTTGCCCAAATAGGCAAGTGCCGGTCGCAAAGGAAGCAGTGACGAGAGCATTTCAAGGGCAGTCCAATGGCCGCAAAGGTCAAAAAAACAACTGCTTATCACTCTGTAATGAATCACAACCTTTAAAATGAACAAAATCCCATTTTTTGCGTCCTTCTACCCCCATTTTTGCCCATTTTACTGGACCCTCTACTTTGGCCCTATATTAGTGCGATAGGCCATATCAGGGCACTTCCACTCACAACAAACACGCTCTCATTGCACTACAACCGCATCCAACACTCCAAACCCCGACATCCGACCCCTATGAACTTTTTTCCTCTTCCAAAACCACCACCTAAACCCCCATACCCCTCCCTTTCCTCCCTCGATACCTCTATCTACTCTATCCATCCCATCTCGCTCCTGCACACATCCCCCCACGTGTAGCCCCCACTCTCGTAATTAGCAGCACTCCAGCACAAGATAAAATCCCTACATCGGCATCTTTTCCTCCACATCATGTCTTCTACCACCAAGAGAATTGCATTACCCGCCAGAGTGGAACCCAAGGTGTTCTTTGCCAACGAGAGAACCTTTCTCTCGTGGTTGAACTTCACGGTTATCTTGGGTTCCTTGGGTGTGGGTTTGTTGAACTTTGGTGACTCGGTAGGTAGAATCTCTGCCGGTTTATTCACGTTTATTGCCATGTTGACCATGGTTTATGCATTGGTTACCTATCACTGGAGAGCAAAGGCCATCAGATTGAGAGGTTCTGGACCATATGATGACAGATTCGGTCCTACGATGTTGTGTGTGTTTTTGTTGGTGGCCGTGGTGGTGAACTTTGTGTTGAGAGTCCGGGCTTAAAAGTACTACAGTTGATAATATACGAAAGGAAACCGGGTGTAGAGAGGGGGGGAGAGGGGTTGATGGGGGTTGATGGGGTTTTTTTGGGGTTTTAGCGTTGAAAGGAGGGACAAGCAGTGAAATATTTGAAGTGTTAAAAGTGAGAGGGAATGAAAAGGGGAAGGAAAGTGAATATTCTACGGGTTATGGTTGTGTGGCGTTGATGAATGCTTACGCCACAAGGTTGATTTCTATCGAGATTGAGAAGCTGAACTGTAGCAATGATGAGGAGGACCCCACATGGGAACTTTCAAAGGACTCCAATGGAAACTCTCAAGGACGATGGAGGCTCTCAAAGGATGGAAGCTCACAAGGACGATGGAAGCTCTCAAAGGACTCTGGAATCTTTCCAAGAACCCCGATATCACAGGACTTATATGGAATTGTCCACAGTGCTGTATTTAACTGCGCTAAATTGAAATTTCAATGGACTCCAATGATGACAGACTTTCTCGTCACGAACCCAGTCAACCCTTGCTGAGCGTTCTGTACCTTTTATCTGTATAATCCGAATATGCTGTGTGGGTAACTCTATTGCAATATGCTCCACTAACCAGAAAATATCCCGAAACTGTCATTGTAGAGAGATGAATCCACTTACCTCCGAAGTTCTAGTGAAATTGCACTGTAACCACAATTGACAAGACTCAATGCAATGGTGCTAAACTCAATTGACCAGGATGGAATCAGAACTAGCATCTAACGCGATTGGCCAGTTTAACATGGAATACTCCCGTTCCTGTAATAATTCCATCGTATGGAATTTACCCAGTATTATGTCAAATGACCAGTATTAATGCAATTGACCAGTATTGGCTCCATCAAGACTGAGTTCTTGAAACAATTGACTAGTATAATGACTCCATGAACAATTGCGTCCCCAACACTATTGTCTAATATAGTATCGCATAGCCAACCGGGTGCTTCAATAGAAAGAGTGAGGTAAGCAGCACTTTCTGCCCGATTTCTCCCAAAATTGAGCATTTAAAGCTTCTCTTAGTCTCCATTTTTCACCTCTCCATAATTCCAGTTCTCCTTGCTTCGCTGCTCTTCTCTTTTCTCTCACCCATACCGTCGCTTCATCTCCCGGTACCGCAGGAGAAAGTACAACGCCTCCAATTCCCGGGTGATGTATTCTCCCCGTTCCAATGCCTTTTCCAAGTCCGTTTCTGAGGCCACTTCAGTTTCGTGGAATCTCTGTTTCAACACCCTTCGAAACTTGGCGTACCCCCCTGATCTTTCCGGATATTCTCGCCCCATATACAACATATTTCGGTACAAATGGCGGATTCTGGGGTCCATTGCATGCAATAGAAATATCCTTAATTGTCATTTCACATTTCACTTTTCGCATTCAATAAATTATTCGAATATATAATCGCATTAATCATTAAAATCATATATCTACTCCACTTCTCTTCCTCCAAATGCCCGACAGATACCACCCTTCTCGGGCAGTGGCATTGTATGTGGCCCAGTTCGACGTGCGGACCGGCTACAAGATCGTGTGGTCTCGTTCCGCGGTTCCAGGCCTCTCTGTTCTGGGGCTAGACTACAAATCGTTGCCCTCAGGAATCCACGAACACAAGCGTGCCACCGTCCTTCTTAGTCACCATTTCCAGGGAAAACTCTACTACGGGTTGAGTCGGTTCCGCCAGAGTATTTCTGGTGAAAACAGCGGCGAGAATGGAGCAATAGACCGCTCTGCAGTGCACATGTTCGCAGTTGGCGTGGTTTGCGACCCTACCACGGCGGGATCGGACTGGAAGCCCAACGAATTCGTCAACAATGGCTGGGAATACACCGAGGATCTTGACAAGACGCTTGTGCGGTTTCTTCAGGAAGAAAACTACGAGAATTTTGCCCTTTTTGATGCTTTGTTCGATAAACTCACTGCCTCCAACACCAACCTCTTGGGAGTGGCACCGACCCAGCCGAACATCAACCACCATCTCTTGACCAAGTTGCCTGCGTTCGTGGACTTGCTTGGCCCGTTGGTGTTTCTCCTCTTCAAGCAGACCCTCCTCCGCAAGCGTATCATGTTCTTCAACCGCAACCACGCGGTGAATCCCGACTATGGCACCGTCAATGCCTTCACCTACGTTCTTTCCCTTCTCACGGTGATTCCCCAGAATATCGACACCGTTTTCATTGACGAGAAGAACAACTCGTTCTCTCAACCCATCTATAACGTGGGCCTCCCCGATTTGGAAGGACCACTCCTAGAGACCAAGGCGTTCGTGGGTTCCACCAACGACGACATCCTCTTGTACCAGAAGAATCTCTTTGACATCGCCGTGGTGGTAAACGACGCAGATCACGAACATCCGGCTGCTTATGGTGTTCAAAACGTTTCGGTACCCTTGGACCCCCGCAAGGCCCTCAGAGCCACAGTCAAGGACTACAATAAGTTTAAGGCGATCCACAATGCCCTCCACAAACTGGAATCCGGTTCCAGTGAATTAACTCGCCAATTTACCAATTTTTCCAACATTTCTACCGATGATCTCAATTCGGTACACACGAAAATCTCCACGTCCTCGTTGAACGACTACGACGATGAGGTGGTGGATGAGCCCATCTGGTGGCTCAACGAAGCCACGCAGCCGGTCTCCTGGCGAGAATCCATCTGGTCAGCGTTTTCCTGGTTTGCCAGTGCTGGACAGGTGGTGAACAATTCCCACAACAAGCCCGTGAGCAGCAATGAGAACAACGGCAGCGTGGATCTTATGCAATTGGTCAATATCGTGGGCTATTTCCACAGTCTCACCAAGAAATGGATTTTCTTGATCAACGAGATTGTGATGGAACAGTTAGAAGAGCAGAAACAGGATCGTCCCAGCAGCACGGACGAACAGGACGAAGATGCTTCGCTCTTCTCGTCCTTGACCTCAAACCACAAGATCAACTTGGAACTCACCTACCAGGACGTGGTGGACATGGAACTCGATCCGTACTACGAGCAAGATATCGAGTTTGTCAAAGAGTTTGTGATGTTGTACTGGGGCTCGTTGGTGGAAAACGTGGATATTGGCTTGGGCTTCACCGGAATTTGTTGTTAAACCGAATAGGGCTCTTTTGAATTCAAGCTGAAAGATACATCTGATACAGAATTGAGATATTAGAATGTTCTGACCAAATCCGATTTCAATGTTGAACAATACTGACAAGTTTGATTCTGGTAATGAAGAATAGTCAAAAAATCAGATTCTAGTATACTGAACAAGTACATTCCATTCTGAATGTTTCCGATTAAAGTGTTGAAAATTGTGGACAACTCCGATTCTGTGCAACATGGATGCTACTTTTAGGCTCCACCGCACGGATAGCGGCCCAAACTGTTTCGATTTGCCCTGGTTATACCATTTCATGCAAATCATCTAATTGTGGAGCCTGGAACCGATCTTTGAAATTGATGGCAGGAGCCAAGGACAATTTCACTGGCACAATTCCAGGAAACCCGCAACCTCCCTGGAGAGACGCGTTGTGGGATTGTCTTCTAGTTGCTGTTGTTGCAGGAGGATATTTGCAAGGATTCTGGATAAATCCATACTTCAGGACGTTTCATTGAATTTCATATTTCACCCGAAAGTTCACTACAATTCGCGAAAATGAGGTTTGTCGCGGTAGACAGCTGTTGCTGCCCACACCAATCAATACTATATGATACCCTTATGAGCCATATGATGCATATTGATCCTTGGTGAAACATCAACAATGATGTCTATATCCTATGGATCTGTAGAAAATCACCAACGCGTCTCCCGGCCATAAATCACTGGATCTAACGGCATATAATGAGATCCCGAAACCTTCCGTTCTATCTGCGTAGATAAATAAAGAAAACGAGAAAACCGTTAAATAAACGATCCCGAACGTGCCATTTGCCCGTAGGAATCAACGGAACAAAGGGTCCGGGATTAGAGTTTCGCCGCAGCCAAGGCATTCTAGACCAAGAGACAGCACCACAATTGCCTCAATAATGGAGAATAATGATCTCACATGGGCAATTCTCCAGTAAAGAAGATATCCAATAAGGGAATTAGATATCTCAGTTAATAAAGTGTGGGATACGTCTCGCACAGAGTTGTTTGTTCTATAAATCAGACATCCACAGCATGAATTGTTTGTTTATTCACTAAACCATTATTGGCGACAGCTCCAGCAGGGAGTGATTCTCGCTAATTCTCGCCAATTCTCTGATTCCCTCACTAAAACTCTCCCTAATTGTGTCTCACCCCACGGCATTCTCTCGCTAGTCGCGGTGGAAATAGTCTATATCCACGTTCTCGCCACATTTCCCCCCTACCTCCAGAACCGTCTCCACACCCTGTATTGCCCCAAAACCGTGTATTCCCATTACCGTCACCCAATTCCCTACCTAACCTCCTTAAATTTTCCCCATTCTCTCCCCAAACCTCCATTTCCCTCCATTTCCCTTCTTCTCTCCGTATTCTTTCCCTAACTTGCCCTCGCCCCGTCACTATTCTCTCCCCAGCTCCCTATTCTCTCCCTACGACTCCCCTCAGTACCACCACACGACCACCACACCGCCTCCCCAAAGTACTACACTAAGGTCCTAAAACCCCCCCATGAGACCCCAAAACTCCGCCAAATTCACCCAATTAGCAGCCTTAACTCACAGCTTCAACCCCCATTCCCCAGATTTCCCCATTCCCCTCTCCTTCGCCGCCTTTTCCGCTCCCCTTTCCCTGCCTCTCTCCCTCCTGTAACCAGTACGTGGAAGAATCAAAACGAGCGAAAATCAACTAAACAAAAAACTCCTACCTACCACCTACCCCGTAACTGGACGTTGGCCATAGTGTCTGGAGGTATCGAAACACGTGGACACAGAGTTGGTTCTACGTGATTGTGTGAACTCGGGTCCTTTCTTCGACCCAGTCTTTCCCCAGCACCTCCTGTTCCTTGCCCTGTGGGCAGTGTTGACAACAACACCCGCTGTCCCTACCGCTTGATTGGCACTCCCCCTTACTGCCATGAAGGGCCAGAACACCAACCGTGGAAACGGTTCCTCCAAGCTCTCCCACCGCCGCACAAACTCCCGCTACGGCAATTCCAACGGTTCTCCTAGTGCTGACGAAGGCACCGAACGATTGGTGTACCTTGTGGCCAAAGCCGTGGGTAAACGCGTTATTGTCAAGATCTCCAACGGATCGCGCTACCAGGGCCTCCTTGTGGCCGGAGACTTGGCCAGCTCCGGCAACGCGCCGTTGTCGGTGGTGGTGATGAACCCTACCTTGGTGAGCAAGGGCGTGATTGCGGAAAAGAGCAATCTTGACGGCGACAAGGATCTTCCCAACAAGCTTGTGATCAAGGCCAAGGACTTGATCGACTTGGAGGTGACCGACGTCGACTTGAACGGCAAGTCGTCCCCGTTGCACTCCGAGACCACTCCTGCTGCGCCCCGCAACGAGTTCAAGACCGACGCCGACATCTCCTCGCGGTTCCAATTGAAGGAACGCGACTTGCAGCGGTGGGTCCCTGACGAGGACGACGCCAAAAACCCCGCATTGACCTTGGACGACGCCTCGGCCGGCTCCTCGGGCCAATGGGACCAGTTCAAGGTCAACGAGGAGAAGTTTGGCGTGGAGGCTTCCTACGACGAGCATTTATACACCACCAGAGTCAACACTTCCGCCTCCGATTACCACGAGAGATTGGCCCGTGCTGACAGATTGGCCAAGGAGATCGAGGGCCAGACCACGTCTGACCGCCACATTTTGGAGGAAAGAGGCATCACTGTTGATGACAGCGGTTTGGACGAGGAAGACAAGTATTCCGGTGTGGACAGAAGAGGCGACGAGTTGATGGCTGCATTGAGAAGTGCAACCCTCTCCAGCGACGGACAAAGTGGCACACGGTCCATTTCTCCCGGAAAGTACGTTCCCCCAAGACAGAGGGCCGCCCACTACCACAACGATCCGGCAATTATCTCGAGTTCTGCTGCCTCCAATCCCAAGTCGGCTGCAAGTACCCCTCCAGCTGCTTCATCCGATCCAGCGAAGGAAGCGCAGACACCGGAGCCTGCCGCTACTCCAGAACCTCCGGTGCCCTCAGCATCTGCCAAATTGCCACCACCCAAACCGGACTCAATTCCTGCAAAGCCCCAGGTTCCTCAGCACAATGAGTCGTTCAGATTGAACGCCCAAAGTGAAATCAACTCATTGCGTGAATTCAGTGCCAATTTCAAGATTCCACACAAGATGCCAACCGACTTGTTGCCCATTCTCTCGAAAGACAAGTTAAAGCAAGATGAAATCTTGAAGAAACAGCTAGAAGCTCAACGCAATAAACAGAAAAAGGAGCAGGCTGCACAACAAGCTGCACAAGTTCTTGCTCAACAAGCGCAAGCTCCAAAGAAGAAGGTAGAGCCTACCAAGCCTGCCTTCAAATTGAACCCAAAGGCTGTGGCGTTTACCCCTTCCAGCAAGCACGTGCAAATATCCCCCAACCCACCCAAAGCAAACTTCCACAGATCTTCTAACAACCCTTCACCAAGAATGAATAACTCGAGACCATACTCTGGTTCCGGATCCAATGGTTCAAACAATGGATCTTCTCGCAGACATCATCAAATCTCGCCAGCCGAGTTCTTTGGAGGAGCAGACAGGATTCCAACCAAAGAAAGTCAAGAAAAGAAGGTTGCTGATTTCAAGTTTGCATTCAACTTATTCATCACATGTAAGAAGGGTCTGAAGGGGCCAGTTGTTTACGAGAAAACGTTCAAGACGCCACCAACTTGGGAGTCGAACTTCGATGACACCCACGATAAGTTGTTCCCATCGATCAGTTCATTAAACAAGGGACCAGGTATGATAATACCTGGGTCGCAATTCATGGCAAGTCCTTTGATGGGAAACCCACCAATACCGGCAGGGTATCCTGCACCTAATGGCAAGTACCCGATGTCGAGCCACCAACAACAGGCCGTTGCTGCTGCCATTCATTTCCAGCAGCAGCAGCAGTTCCACGCTGCGATGATGTATCAGCAGCAATTCCCAGGAGCAGTTCCACCGGGCCAGCCACCGGTGCCTATGTATCCTGGAGGAGACCCACAGTTTTTGCCTCCAGGGGGTTTTATTCCTCCGCCAGGGGGCTTTGTTCCCGGGGGTAGTCCAGTCAATGGCAATATGATGATGGGAGGAGGTAGTCCCTATTCTGGAGGGAGCCATCACAACTACAACAATCATCACCACGGAAATGGGAGAAGGTTTAATATCCAAAGTTCATCAAAACGCGGAGGTCATAGTTGAGGGGGAAAAAAACAAGAACGAAACGAAGTAGTTGTCGGAGAATTCGTGTCTTATTGCTAGCGCAACCTGGAACGGTTGGCTTGCATTGAATTGGCGAAGACACAGATCTGCCGTCATTGGTTCAGGGGACCAGGAGACTAGGGTTTTTGAATAAACGAATTCTAGAGCGGATGCAAAGTGTAGGAGTGGCATGTAGTATTTAAAGTCGATGTCAAATAGGAAACTTCGTGGAAAAGAGGACAAATATATTAGAGCCCCAGCATAGGAAAGCAGTATTTGCGATCGATCGGAATGTCATTAATGCATACATTGTATACCAAATAAGATCATGGTCGAAATTAACTGGAATCAGAAGATACCAAATTTGTGAAAGTTTTTGGATCAGTTTCATCTACACACCTGAATTCTGGCTAGAGTACTTTCTGAACCTCCGAGCGATTGATATGCACACATTACCTACCCTACATATGCAATTCACTTTATAATAATTCACAATATACACTGTGGTCATAGTTAGAGAAATCTGTAAATATATATAAAAATTCACGAATGACTCCAAAATCCACCAAACACACAGAAACCACTATTCTAGCGCCCCTGCCCGATCCAGCCATTTCTACACTACTTCTCCCCCATTCTACCCTGATAGAGCGATTCTACTCAATGTATCACCGGATTCACGTCAGACCACTATTTCAGCCAATTGCAGCCCAAAAACGCCGCCAAAAAGCCCGTTCTGCTCTCCATAACAAGAACAGCCTGAATCTGCTTTTAAATCATCCCAATTGACACTGTCTCACCCGCAATTCGCAGCCCTTTCCCCCCAAACCCATTTCTCGCCCTAACCAGTCGCACCCGAATATCCCATTTTCTCCCTCAACAAACACCTTACTGCAACAACTTCACCTCCATGTCTGACATCGCCCTCTCCAAGATCGCCAATCTTATCAAGGTCGAGGACGACTTGGTCAAGGTGGCTTCACTTCGGCAGCAATTTATCAAGGAAAAGACCTCGATTGATGTCAAACTCTCCACCACTACTCAGCTTCAGATCGACTCCATTATGGCCAACTTGACTCGTCTCAGTAACGCCGCCCTCAAGCTCAATTCCATTAAACAAAACATCAGCGACATCAACCAGGTGTACGACGACTCCATCACACACATCAAGGACTACGCCGTCATCAAGAAAATGACCCAGGTTAACCAGTTTCTCGCGCTTGTTATGAACCTCTACCACGATATCTCCCAATTCAAGGGCTTTTTGGACGGCATCAACATCATGATGGAGGCGGAAACCGCATCTCTTCAGGAGAGCTTGGTATATCCACTTACAAACTTCTTTACCATCCATTATCTATTGACGCAGGCCCGCAATTTCCAGGACTATCTCCAGCTCGACATGGCCCAGGTTTCCGACGACTTGAAGTCGATTATCCAGCGCATTGTGGCCCCTATTGCTAAATCGGTCCGTCTCTTCGACGAACTCTTGGTGGAAATCATCACTTCCTTAACGGAATCCGTCAAAGACGGCAATCTCGAGCTCATTTTCAAGTTGATCAAAGTGCTCGAATTGGAGACCAACGAGGACACCAAGTTCTCGTTGATGGAGAACCTCGGCATCAACTCGTCCAAGGAGTTGCGCTCTGCAAACTACTCCAATTTCAGAGGCAGCCGCAGAAACTACAAGAAGTTCTTCTACGACAAGTTGGAGGAAAGTCTCGACGAAACCTTCCGAGGTTGCGTTGACCACTTCTCCCACGACCGAATGGCGGTGTACGACAATTTGGAGTGGCTAGAGGACGAATTGTTGTTTGTCAACGAGAAATTGGGACCGTTGTTCCCACAAACCTGGGAGGTTTCCACCTTCATCCAAAACGTCTACTACAACCGTCTCCATAAATTCACCATGGACGTGATCAAGACTGATCCACCGGCAGAAGCCTTGATGCGGATTTTGGCCTACGATTCTCACTACGGCAAGTTCATATCCCAGTTGCAGGGCGACGAGGAGGAGAGAAGAAAGTCCTTGAAGAACGGAGTCAATTCCAAGCGCAAGTCCCTCATAAAGAAGGACCAGAAGTCCATCATTGGCGAGGACTTGAAGAACATGGTATTGGAGGATTATCTGAAGGTGATAACCATCAAAATGGAGGAATGGAACAAGAATTTGATGCAACAAGAAACCACCACGTTCCAGGAGAGAGATTCCCCTCCAGATATCTACAATTATCACCAAGTCATCGAGGACTATGACGCCAACGACCACATCATCCAACTCGACGTGGATACAGATGTCTACGTGTTGCCTGACTTCAAAACTCCTTTGACCATGCTTAAGGAACAGTCTGACGTGGCTGCCGAATCGGGATACTCCAAGATCTTGGTGGGCGTAATTGAAAACTGGTCCAAGGGATACAACCTCAGAATTGACAACTACAGAAACATCATCGAGGAGGAATACTTGAGATACATGGCAGTGTACAATAATGACAAATATTTGGTTACCGAGAGCAAATTCAGAAGAATGTTCAAGAAAAAACCCCAGGAGAACGCCATTGACGTTGAAAACATGACTCCAGAGGAAGCAGCCGCCATTTCGCATCCTGGTTTCATCGAATACTTGGCTGCATTGGGAAACACCTACGAACTCAATACTGATAGATTACAGGACAAGTTCTTGCCATTTTACAAGGATAAAGTCCATGTCAATTACCACGACCGCATAATAAAGGCTTTCGAAGACACCCTCAACCCCAGCACCGAGTTGATCTCGCAGATTATCCGTTACATTGTCGATATCACCGTGAACGACACCTATAGTGCGTTATCGCAGGTATTCACCAAATCGTGGTACGAGGATGGCAGCGCCGGTCCCCAGAATGAAACGGTGTTCATGGTGACGAAGATTGTGGAGTCTATCAGCGAGGTAATGGAGGAACTTCGCAGTTACACCTCGTACGACATCTACCAGGTGACATTTAATATTTTATTGGATACGTTCATTTCGTCATATATTCGGTTTGGCTATGCCAATATCTTGAAGGGAAGTGGCAAGAAGATCGATCCCACTGCCATCAAGAAGTACAAGTCGTTTTCTGAGGCCATTTCCAGAGATACCACCATACTTTACGGGAGTTTCGAGCCGTTATTGACCCGGAAAGATCGCGAATACTTGTTCAGCAGTTTAAGTGCCATTGAATTCTTGAGCGACCTAGCCACATGTACCGAACCCATGAAAGTGATACCGGAGATCTGGGAGAACGACATTCTCAACGTGTTTTACTACTGTTCGGTGGACTACGTTAAGGGAATCTGCTTGTGCCGCAAGGATATGGACAAGGCCCAAGTCAACGAGTTGATTCCATTGTTGGAGGAAATCAAGAAGAACCACCACCTCAGGGTGGAGCCACCCAGCTTCCCGGTGGGCACGTTGACGGATTTCCAATATGAATCATGATGCGTTAATATTGTACACTAATATACATCCGGGATTAGCACTTGAAGGAAGTAAAGGACCACATTAGTAGAAAGATCTCAATAGAACGATCCCGATAATAATCGGGACTTTTTAATGAAAGGATACCAATTAATGGATATCTGTTAAGAGCAGGATCAAATTAGTTTTGTATCTCCATTAATAGCAGCCCAATTCGATCAGAATGCCAATTAATAGCAGGACCCGATATAACTCGATCAATGGAAGAGCTCTATCAGTATCATTAGTCAAGGAGTTCCAATTAATTCCAATCCTCGAGGAAAGTCCCCTATTAATTTTTGTCTATTAATACCATTCGTGGTCCGAATTGGGTCAATTATAATCTCATTCCTCGTCAGAAGAGTAGCCACCCAACGCTGCTTGTAAAGTCGTTGTATTAGAGGGCCTTGAAGCGACAGATTCCGCCTCTTTTTGATTCGTTTTGGCTGGAGGCCGCTTGATAATGAATTTCTTATCTATGCTCTTGCGAACAAACAAAGGAGATACCCCAATTTTCACAGTCTCTGGGGCCCTTGCTGGAGACTCATTCCCTTCCAGAACCTGCTCCACCCTCTCCTTTCTCTTCTCAAACGCTTTTCGCACAATTTCGTCGTCTTCCCGGTCATGAAGGTCCTGCTTCATTTCCTCGAGGTCTGCGATTTCATTCTCTAATTTCTTCCTAGCTTCTTCTGCCAACGCCCCATCGCCGCCTTTGGCCTGCAATTGGGCATTGCGGAAATGGAGCTCCTCCAACTGGTCGTTGATCATCTGTTGACGCTGTTGGAGGTGGAGTTTCTTCTCCAAATTATCCATGATGTCTCCTTCACCTGTGCGAAGAGACTCTGTCTTTTGCCAGAAAGGGTTCTTTTTGCGCTGTTCCTTCAACGTTTGGAACGCCTGGTTGTCCTTCTCTTCACGCTCAAGTCGTTGGAGAAGCTCGTCTTCTGTTTCTTCTGGCTGTGGCGTCTTTGTCTTTGTCTTTGCCTCGAAGTTCCTTACCGCACCTTCTTCAGGAGTATAGCCTGCGGTCTGGGGATTGGTCTTGAAGGTGATCTTGTTGTTGCAACGGGGACACGATATGTGGAAACGGATGATCTTGGTGCTGAGATACTTTTCCAGTGTGACTTCTTTGCGGGCATTGAAGGAACGACGTTGTGCAATATATTCGTTGCATTTGAGGCATCGCATGGAATACGGCGCCATCATGCGGATTTTGATGTCGGGAGTGCCGCCATGGGTCTTGCGGCGTTTGGGCACGAGACTGGGGTCATAGTCCGGCGGATAGTACTTGTTGATAGCCTTTCTCTCGGACATAGAAGAGAGGTAAGAAGAGAAGATTTATTTAGTTGCGAATTTTAGTTGAATTTAGGTGCGAATAAAGCGAGGGATTGATAGAAGAGTTGAAAGAAGGTGATGAAAGATGCGGATGAAAGGAGGGTAATGGGATATGTAGGTGAAGGTAATGTGACAGGTGTGATGGGACGTGGTGATAGTTATGAGGAGAATTTTGTGGATGACATACATGTGAAAAATGTGATGGTGAAATACATGAGAACGGGGCTGGAAGATATAGTAAGAAGTGGGTGATAAATTGTGAACAGATGATCGAGTTGAGTTGAGACGCTAGAATTGAGTATAGACGTTAGAATTGTGATTAGATTGTAGAATTGTGATTAGACTATAGAATTGTCATTAGACTATAGAATTGTGTAGCGACTTTAGAATCTAGTTGTGAAGTCAGAATTGAAGTGGGACGTTTAGTGTGAGAATTGTGTTGAAACTCATGATCCAACAGTATGCATCCGAATTTCTCACTACAATCAGCACATGGCAGAGGGGTTCGAATTCCATTCCACTGCCTCTGCATTCTTCCTTTAATAACTCATCCTCCCTTCAGCACTATTCAGCATTCAGTTTAAAATACTGCTCATACTATTTATCATCCATTCCATCATCTGTTCATCCCTCTACTACCACTACAGATCCCATAATACACATAATTTATTAAGATGCATCCCAACACTAACTAACTACTACACTCCATGGACTATTAGACACCAGGAAATGAATAGAACATAGTAGAACTTACGTTGCTTAATCAGCGTTTCTCTTGGCAGCTCTCTTAGCAGCTCTCTTTTGGGTACCGAAGATCTTCTTGTCTCTGTTCTTCTTTTGCTTTCTTTGTTGTCTAGCAGCCTTCTCAGCCTTGGTAGCAAGACCGTATCTGACCAATCTGTAGTTTGGCTCGAATCTCTTGGCGTCGGCAACGGATTGGTAGATCAAACCGAAACCAGTAGACTTGCCTCCACCGAACTGGGTTCTGAAGTCGAAGACGGAAACAGCGTCCTTGTCAGCCTTGTAGATCTCGGCCAATTTTTCACGCAATTCGTCCTTGGAGACGTTGGCTCTGTTTGGGTGCAAGACGTCGATGACGAATTGTCTTCTGGCCAACAATGGGTTGGAAATAACCTTACGAGTTCTGATGGTAATGGCGTCACTCTAGATGTTAGTAGTGCTATGGCATGTGCGAGTCGTCCAGTTGGCGTATCATGCTAGTATGATGGAAAATATGTGCCAGTGAAGCTCACTGGCATTTGGAGGAAATATTGCTGTTTTCTGTACTCTTGGGGCTCAACTGAATCTCTTTCACCAACAATCATGACATTGGAGGATCTCCAACATCGTCGACTCTAACGATTCATTTCGAAGTATTTGACGGGACAGAGACACTGGGGACGACTTGCTGTGTGTGGAACTCTGCATGGATGGGAATCCATGGGATCTAACATACCATTTTGCTGATATCAGTATGGTCTTGTAACTGGAAAACTGTATGAAAACTTTTTTGAAAAACTTTTAACGGTAAGAGGCCTGAGTGCAGGTCGCGAGGGTGGGTCTCTACGCAGGAGGGAGTGTGTGGAAGCAAAATGGCAGGTCGTGTGCGGAGAGGAGGTGTGCAGGTAGGGATGGGAGAGAGCGGGAGTGAGGGCTTAAGCCCTAAGGGAAATAAAGGCACGTGATTGATGTGAAAGGTGTTATGGTGCAGGTAAAGGATTAGGTGAAGTGTATGGGCAGGGCCCTAGGGAGAGTCACTATGGGATAAAATAAAGGGAATGGGTAGAGCTACCAAATAGTCCATATTTGTTTCCAAGAGTGCTTATTACGATGATATCGTGGTAATAAACCGCTACAACGGCACTGTGTACTATTTGTTAAGAGACTTAATCGAAAGGATGAAGCTTTCACTTGAAGCAGCTGCATTAGTTGTGGGGTTTCTCTTACATCCCCATCTTACCCATCTGGATTCATACTCGATTTTTCATCTATTGTAGTGGCTCCGGATATAGGATTTGCACTCGATCATTCTCGCCTATTGTCCTAAGCCGTGATTTTCAGCCAACTCCGATGCAATTCGTAACCATTATAAGCAATTTACGAGTGGGCAAGATTCGACGCATTAAGAAGTCATCAGTCATCATACAAGTAGATATGAATGAAGAACTCATGCATTGAGAAGCCATTTTGTCAAGAATACGCTACATAGACACAGTATCTCAGGTAACTTTGCCGCACTATTTTTTGCACCCAAATTTCATATCACCGAAATAACCACCAAATCCTCCTTAACTATTTCATCTGTTCATCGAAAGCGTATCGTTTTATTTATTTACCATAAATATTTTACAAAGCACCGATTCTGACGGCCTTGGTTTGAGTGTAGTTCTCCAAGGCCTCGAAACCCAATTCTCTGCCAATACCAGAGGTGTTGTAACCTCCGAATGGCAACATGTGGTGGAAGTCATTGTAGGTATTGACCCAGACGGTACCAGCGTTGATTCTCTTAGCAGCAGTCAAGGCAGTGGCAAGGTCCTTGGTGTGGACACCAGCAGCCAAACCGAATTCAGAGTCGTTGGCAGCGTCCACAACCTCGTCAAGGGTCTTGAACTTGGAGAAGGTGACAACAGGGCCAAAGATCTCCTCTCTGTGGATCGTCATGTCGGGTCTGACGTTGGAGAAAATGGTTGGTCTAATGAAGAAACCCTTCTCACCGTGTCTGACACCACCGGTGACAAGAGTAGCACCCTCGTCCTTTCCGATCTCGATGAAGCTCAAGATCTTGTCGAATTGAGCCTTGGAAGCCTGGGCACCCATGAATTGACCCTCAGCAAATGGGTCTCCGATCTTGACCTCCTCGGCAACTTCCTTGAACTTGGCAATAACTTGGTCGTAGATACCTTCTTGGACGTAAACTCTGGAACCAGCGCAGCACACTTCACCGGTGTTGTAGAAAATACCAGCAGTCAAGGAGGCAATGGCAACGTCGAGGTCAGCGTCGTTGAAGACGATGTTGGCGGACTTACCACCCAATTCCAAGGTGACCTTCTTCAAGTTGGAGTCAGCAGCAACCTTCATGATGTGTCTGCCCACAGGAGTGGAACCGGTGAAGGCGACCTTCTTGATCTTGGGGTGGGCAGCAATGGCCTCACCGGCAGTCTTGCCGAAACCGGAGACAATGTTGACGACACCGGCAGGAATACCAGCCTCCTTGATGAAGTGGCCCAAGTACAAGGCCGAGAGAGGGGTGACTTCAGCGGTCTTCAACACGGTGGTGCAGCCAGTGGCCAAAATGGGGCCCAATTTCCAAGAGGCCATCAAGAGAGGGAAGTTCCATGGGATGATTTGTCCACAGACACCAATTGGCTCTCTGCGGGTGTATTGGAAGTGGGCGTTGTCGGATTCCAACACGTGGCCCATGATCTTGTCGGTCCAGCCGGCACAGGAACGGAAGTAGTTGACGGCAAGGGCAACGTCACCTCTGGCGTTGGCCAAGGATTTACCGTTGTCGAGAGATTCGATGTGGGCGAAAATCTCGGCATTTTCTTCCAACAAGTCGGCTAAACGGTTGATGGCCTTGGTACGGTTGAGAGGCTCGCCTTGGGACCAGTCGCTGTGGAAGGCATCGGTGGCTGCGGCTACAGCCAAGTCCACGTCCTCCTTGTCTCCCTCGTAGATGGAGGCGATTTCCTCTTCCGAAGAGGGGGAGATCACGGAGAATTGCTTGCCCAGCTTGGAGGGCACGAACTCGTTGTTGATGAACAACCCGGTGGGCTGCTCGTACGAGAGACCATTGGGGAACTTGATGGTAACAGAGGGGGCCGACGACAACAATCTCAACGATTGGGTGACACGGGAAATGCTCTTGACAGTGGTGGATCTGAACATGGCGGAAGCAACTAGATCAAGTGGTAGCTGAATCTGAAGACAAACAGAGGGAGAATGGCGTAGTCTTTATAGTGCATGAACCCAACAATTGGAAGGAGTTTGGGGAAGGGGAATAGGAGTAGATGAGGGGAAACTGGGGTGGCAGTTTAGCCGAGTCCCCACATAACACTTAAGTCCGGCGTGACACGGGATTTGGGACTCGGGCCATCTCCGGTTTGGCGTTGGGGAAAACCCTGCGCGTAACTCCGGGGTCGCGTCAGGGTGTGGTGCTAACGCCGGGACTGGGGAAAGGTGCTAACGCCGGGATCGAGGGAGAAGCCCCGCGGGTATGCGCGGCTATAGGTGGATGGAGATAGCGATGGAGACAACTAAAGAAGGGAGGTATATTATTGTGATGGGGATTGAATGAGGAAGTTGAATGAGGAAGTTGATTGAAGAAGGTCTAGTTGATTGAGTTGGTAGAGGATGATTGAAGATAATTGAATCTATTGATTGACAAGTTAATTCATAAGGTGATTGATAGAATCTCTAGCTGTTGATCTCTCTATACGTCTCTAGCTGTTGATCTCTAGCTCTATACATCTCTAGCTGTCTTCGCCATAGAAGGTGAGGGACTCTGCCCCGGACAAGCTCCCGTCATCATCATCATCTTCTTCTTCTTCATGCTCATCGTCATCCCCATTGCTCTCTTCTACTGCAGCCTGCTCCTCCGCAGACATCTCCCCGTCTATTACCTCATCATCCCCATTATCAATTACCTCATCCCCATCATCTTCGTCCACTCCTTCGTCCACTCCTTCATCCTCTCCTCCCGTTCCATCCCCCCCCTCCTTGAGCCATTTCCCTAACTCCGCCCGG
This sequence comes from Suhomyces kunorum, assembly GCA_030561465.1. Classification (NCBI taxonomy): domain Eukaryota; kingdom Fungi; phylum Ascomycota; class Pichiomycetes; order Serinales; family Debaryomycetaceae; genus Suhomyces; species Suhomyces kunorum. The sequence continues at coordinate 205,809 of JAKTXF010000013.1, read as the reverse complement.
GTGTCCTTGTAGCACGCCACCATCATCCATTCATGCACTCCTAACGCTTCGCTTAGCACCGAAACCATCTGCAAGTCCGAAGCCGCAACGGCCGCCCCACCTTCTCCGGCATTATGGGAATTATGGGGATTATGGGGACCGGCATTATGGGAATTGGGGCCTATCTCCGGCTCGGTATCCTCATCTGGCTCCATTGCTTGGAGAATACTGCGAAGAGACCCCGAATCCGTTGGAGATTCCTCCGAATCCATGGAAAACAACTGGTAGAGCCGTTTTTCCATTAACGACAATCCATCGCCGAGACTTCTCCTTTTTTCCAGCACGATATTGTTGAAGAGCCAATTGGAGTAGCGGTCGATTTTGGCATCTGACCATGCGATGAGTTCTCGAGTATCTTCCAATCGGTACAGTCTTTCCTCTCGAGCCCGGTCCACTGCCTCTACCCATCTCATCGGCCTTCCCAATGCCTTGACCACACACATCACCAATGTAGCCCATTGGAGCTCGGGAAACAGCCGTCTCCGCAGGTCTAGCAAGAAGTCCAATGGCATGGTACTGCCGTTTCCAAGAGCAGCATTGAGGTCCACTGCCAAACAGAAAACATGCACTGCGTTGGGCAACAAGAGGGTCTCGCTCACCAAGTTGAAGAGGTACGGATAGTAGAAGTTGGTGGGCATGGAAAACTTGCCATAGAGCCCCAATCTCGCGAGATTGACGCATACACTCTGGTAGAACTCTCCATGGGTAGGAAGCGTGGTGGGCTGGAGAATGCGGTGATATGCCATGGCGAGACTGTCGAGCATGTGTTGGGGAATCAAGTGCAAGCACTTGAGGTAGGGAATGGAATTGGACACGATGCCAGCAATGATCTCGTCTGTATATACGGGATGGAGTCGCACTTGGAGGCCCAGAATGTATACGAGGGCCACGCAGTCGAGAATGGTGATTTGGCGCGTTTTTCGCTGCAAAAATCCCTTGTTGCGCGGGGCATTATCGTTGGAATCAGGGATGGTGCCATTGCTGGTTTTGGTTTTGGTTTTGGTGTTGATATTTTCGTCGTCGTCGTTGCCGTTGTTGTTAGGCGCTTGCGACAGTGATCTCTCCAATGCCTCCAAGTACGGCGCCACCACGCGCATCCAGTTGGTCTTGACCACGTAGGCGAGGTCCTGGTGTACTTTTTCCGAGAAGAACAAAGTAGACATCGCCGCCAACTCGCCCTTGAGAAGGTACTGGAGACACTGGTAGTACAACCGGCGGCCAGCAGTGCCGTACAACCGAGCACTCTCCTTTTCCACCACGTTCTGCGATGGAGCGGCACTTCGGAGGCCTCCCCGTTCATCAATTGCAACGGCGTTTAACCGTCTGGTCGGCACGGTGACATTGTCCTGGTCGTCGTCGATTTCGATGTTTCCTTCCATGATATGACCATACTGACAGATAGTGAGGCCATCTGCCTTTCTGTAGCGCCGAGATGTGCAGTTGTCGACGCCACAAACGGGTCCCTTGAACCATGTAGAAGGCATGATGAAGGAAGGGAAAGGGAGAAGAAGGAAGAAAGGGAATGAATGGATTAGATGATTATGTTGATGGTTGTGCTTTGTTGTGTTGATAGTGTTGATGAGATGGTAAGGGTGTCTGGGAAGTGAGGGTTGGAACAAGAGGGTGGGAACAAGAGGGTTGGAACAAGAGGCTTGCAGGTTGATGTCGATTTGGATTAGATGTGATGCGCGAAGTTCAGATCAGATTTCGCGAAAGAAGATGGAAGACGATTGGTTATGAAGAGTGAGGAGAATAGTGAGTTGGGAGATCAGGGTAGATAATTAAATGGGTATTTAGAGAGGTTGTAGATTATGTGGTGACTGCATTGAGTATGCAGAGTCTTAGATTAGTATAGCGCTATCAATGGGAGGTATGTCGCGGTGGAGACTGTCGCGGTAGGTTCGTGGTATGTTTTCGTTCTCCTGGGGGGAAGTTCTCGGTAATGCACCAATCTGTCGCGGTAAATGTAGCGGCGTATTTCACTGTAAATGTTCGTTTTTCTCGGTAGACACACCGATTTGTCGCTGTAAATAATTCTGTCGCGGGGAGATTGTCGCGCTAAGTCTCGGTAGACAATTGTCTACGCACTGATTTTCCCCATACCAGAATCTCGCCATCTCTCACGCTACTTCCAAATTACACTACGCCACTCAACACATCTCCATATCTTCACTTATTCATCCAAACTTCACCACTACCTACCTCCATTCCCAATCTACTACACCATTCGTTTCGTTCCACACCTCTTTTTTTCCGTCTCTATCTCATCACAACATTCACGATGAGCTCTACGGCCGCATCAAACGTGAATTCTCCAGACCCCAATGACCCCCCAATTACCGTTCCAAACAGCTCCTTCAAACAATACCAACTTCATTCGCCTTCATCATCATCAAAAACCGCCCCAGAAGATCAAAACAACGCAGTGGACGCTCTCTATACCGATGTCTCCCAAATCAACAAACGCCCTCTCGGAGACGGCTCTGACGACGAGAACGACGTTATACAAGCATCAATGCATTCATACAAGAAGAGGGTACCCGGGAAATTGATCGATAGACTTTGGGAGCCTCTTGAAAAGACCAGTATCGCTTCCTTGGATAGAATCCTCGAAATCTGCTTGTCCAAAGCAACAGAAAAATACCAGGGCCGTAAGTTGGACACCGCCCAGAAGATCCTCAGTCTGGCCTGGACAGGGAGAAGCTCCAAATCATTTAAATCGCGGCTTAAAGTCACCAAAATGCCGTTACCTTCGTCGTTGCCCAAAATGGACGATCCTCTCAACTTAGACCAGGTACTTCGTCGCAAAACCTACCTCGAAACGTACTTGCTGGCGGAATTGAAGCAATTGGAGGAATTGAAGGCAAACTACAGCCAACAGGAACTCCTCTACAAACTGGACTTGAAGTATTTGCAGGAGTTCAAGAAGACTACGGCTATCCATGGTATCAAAATGGACAAGGAGACGGTTCCCATCGAAATACAGCCGGAGAAAGAGGACGTAAAATTGACTAGGAACATGACATTCAAGAAATTCGATCCAGATGCAGATGAAGACACACGTAAAATATTAGAGACATTAGGCAGCCACTTAAAGAGCATCCACAATAATACCCAACAATTGTCCCAGTTCAATGACAAACTCGAGGTGGTGTACAATATTCTTGACATTTTGTGATCAGCTAACGTATAACCAGTAAACAGAAAGCATGGTGATGGACAAGGGAACGCGTTTTGCCGGCACTGACGACTCGGGAGCCTTTTCTGTGGTTGCAATTTGCTTTTCGCTTTCAGACTCAAGTTGTTCAAGCGACAAAATGGCGTCGGACTCAGGTGAAGAAGCTTTTCTTTCGGCTGAAGGAGACTTGATGACTTGTTTTGGTTCTTCATCCTCAAGATCGATTTTTTCTTGATTTAAGTCATCAATTTTGGATTCATGAAGACTGGAGGCATCAAGTTTGGACTCTTCTTGATTAGAAGGATGTATTGATTCGAGATTAGACTCATGCTTGGACTCGAGATCAGACTCTTCAGATTTAGAAGCATGGGTGGACTCGAGCTTCGACTCATGCTTGGGTTCATCGAATTTCGAATCATCCAGATCGGGCGTATCAGGTTCAGAAGGTTGAAGGTTGGATTTGTTTTTCTCATCGGACACTTCGGACTTAGAATCATCAGATTTAGTCGCGTCAAGATTGGGCTCATCAAGTTTAGAACCGTGTGTCACATCATTATCAAGTTTGGAAGCATGCTTTACCTCTGAATCATCAAGTTTTTCATCTGAATCAAGTTTTAAATCATGCTTGGATCCATGAGCATCGCCTTTCCCATGCACTTTTGATGCTAACTCCCCAATTGCATCCTCGCCCTCGCCCTCTCCTGCTCCCATCACTTCCTTCACATTACCTCCATTATCTCCCACATTATCCACAGAGGCATCGAGTGAGTTCACCAGCGTCTTGAGACCCTCGGAAGACTCCGTCTCCCGCTTTTTGAGCGGCCTGACTCCAACCTTCTCCGTGGTCTCCGTGGTCTCCTTGTTCTCATCTCCCTCGCCATACTCCGCGATTGAAACCGTGATATGTCCGTCTTTTTCGCTGTCCCACACCGCACCGAACCGGGTGTCCACCTTGAGCCCCTCGGCCTTGCTGATTTGCGTGGATTGGACCACAAACTTGTGCTTTGATGACTTGGTCCGAAGTCTCTCTAGAACCTCGCGATTGCGCGATTCCGGCCCCACGGAGCCCAATTCTTCGACCACTCCCACCAACCATTTCGCAGTGATGGGCGACTCCCGAGAAATGCTGCTGGATGCCACCGAAACCGTCATGGTGCCCGATGGTTGAAGTTAGTGTGTGGAGAGGTAGCATTGGATTTATTCGGATCGGATGCCTGCACCAAGGTCGTGTCCGTGCCGCGGAAGAGTTCCTGCCGCATTAGGTAACCGCGCAGGTGCAGGTGCAGGCACAGAACTTTTCACTGTCTCAATCTCAGGGGCAAACATACCCCGGTAGTTTGTCGGAGTCGCCGTCCTTTGTGTCCGAAACCGTTGCATTTCGCTCTTCTACGTGCGTACCATGGTATTCTTCGGCAGAAAAGACCCCTCGGCCGAATCGCTCTCCACTCCAGACACTGTTCTGGTATCTTCCAAGACATCCAAGAGTCCGTCGGTGTCGCTGCTGTCCACCGCCAAAAAAGACCTTATTCCGTGCCACGAACCGTTTGACAAGCCGATAAACCCCATCAAGCCGCCGCAATTCGACTTGACTCCCGAGCAGCAGGCCAAATATGACGAGGTGGTGGCTTTCTTCCACCATTACATCACTGAAGATATTCCCGTGAACGAACAGGCAGATGCGCCGAAACATCGGTTTTTGGACGAGGAGTTGGCGTGGCTCACCAAGGAGTGCTTTTTGCGGTATTTGCGGGCCACCAAGTGGAAACAACACGATGCCATTGCTCGGATTAAACAGTCTCTTATATGGAGAAGAACCTTTGGGGTGGTGGAAGTTCCCGGCCACACAGACCCCGCCAAATTAATTACGCCCGAGTTGGTGGAAGCAGAGAACTTGACAGGAAAGCATCTCATTGTGGGCTACGACAACGACAACCGGCCCTGTCTCTACTTGCGCAATGGGTACCAGAATACTGCGGCCTCCATTAAACAAGTCCAGTTTTTGGTGTTCATGTTGGAACGGGTGATCCAGTTCATGCCTCCCGGCCAGGACACGCTCGCGTTGTTGATCGATTTCAAAGCTGCTCCAGCCCATATGAACTTGTCGTCTCGGTTTCCCTCGCTTTCCATTTCCAAGAATGTCTTACACATTCTCCAGCACCACTATCCCGAACGCTTGGGCCGCGGTTTGTTCACCAACATCCCCTGGATCGGCTACACCTTCTTCAAGGTGGTGGGACCGTTCATCGACCCTTATACCCGGCTGAAAACCATCTACGACCAGCCTTTCGAGAACTTTGTGCCCAAAGAGCAATTGGACAAGGAATTTAACGGCATGTTGGATTTCGAGTACATTCACGACGTGTACTGGAAGTCGATGAACGAGATGGCCACCCGCAAGCACACGCAGTACATGGAGAACTTCCGCAAGTTAGGAGGAACCATTGGGTTGAGCGAGTACGATATCAGACGAGACATCGAGGTCGAGGCCTAGAATAGATACATGGGAATCACGGAATCATGGAATATTAATGGAGACATGAGATAATGGAGAATTATGAATAAATCAGACATGGAATGATATCAAAACAATTTGATGTCATAGGAGAATAAATTATATTCCGATAGATACTATACATGGAAATAGATGATACTATAAATGGAGAATACACCATGGATGGATACTATGGTCATGCTTGCGACGCACAAGCTTACTGGGTACTTTGCACGTTGTTGATTAGTGCATTCAATAATAAGATAAATGTAATATTATATTACAAGTTGTAAAGCATCGTTGTAATTGATATCTCGGCATTTAAAAATTTGCACTCGATAAATCTGAAAATCTAGATTTAATTCATATACATCCATAAAGCAGATCTGCCTACACTAGTTTTCTTGTTTCTCTCTAGAATATCCTATTAATCCAGAACTTTCTACACTAGCAAAATTCTCTCTCTAAAACAGCGTCATTTATGTATCTCTAATTCTATAGCAAGGGCGTGGCGACATTCTTCAACTCCGTCTCCTTGTCCACCGGACGGTTCTCCTCGTACAACGGATAGGTGTTGTATCCGAAATTGTTGCGGGTGTAGAACGTCGACACGTCGAAATCGTTGAGTTTAAGGCCGTCCTTCAACCGGGTGATCAAGTCGGGGTTGGAAATGAAGTACTTGCCAAAGCCGGCTACGGTTCGGTCGTCCTCGCTCACCTCCTTGATCAAACGACTCCAGCTTTCAGTATCGGCGGTGTAGGCTCCGGAACGCACCACAATGCCCTTCCAGATTTGGGTTGCGAAATCCAACCGGGTCTTGACCGTCAGCGAGGGTCTTCCCTCGGGCAAATTCTCTTCCACGAGGTTCAAGTATCCGAGCTGCTTGCCCTGGTTGGCACGCTTCTGCAACTCCGAGATCAAGTACCCGTAAGTGGCAATGGGGTGGTCAATATCGTTGTCTCCCAACATGCCTCCGAACACATTGAACGGAGATAACCGGAGGGCGATTTTCTGGGGGTCTGCCACCTTGAACACCTCGTCCAAGATGTCCAACACGAACCGGGCGCGGTTCTCGATAGAACCGCCGTACTTGTCTGTTCTCTTGTTGGTGGAAGGGCTCAAGAACTGCTCGAGGAGATAACCGTTGGCACCGTGGATTTCGACAAAGTCGAAACCTGCGTCAAGTGCGCGTTTTACCGCACTTGGAAACACCTCTTTGACGAGGTTGGTGACTTCTTCTTCGGTGAGCGCGTGCAATTCAACACCGTTGTCCTTGAACTTGGCCTCGGACTCTGCCGAGGTGTAGACGGTGGAAGGGGCGATTCCGGGGAGTCCCTTGGACTTAAGATACCCCGGGTCCGAGGTGCGGCCCAAAGTCCACAATTGCACCGAGATGAAGGAATGGTTGGCATGAACGGCGTCAGTAATCACTTTCCAGGCCTCCACGTGCTTTTCGTCGAAGATTCCGGGGACATTGGAGTACCCGCCGGTCTCGGGGGTGGCAAACACCCCTTCGGTGATCAAAAGCGTGCCTGGGGCCTTGGAACGTTCGGAGTAGTACTGGAGCTGCAAATTGGAGGGGGTGTGGTCTTCGGTGGCCCGGAAACGGGTGGTGGGGAGATGGGCCACCCGCTGGCGCAACACGGCATGACCGACTTTCAAGGGGGTGAAAACGGCGGTGTCTTTGAGAGGAGGAGACATAGGAAGAAGTATTAAATTGTTAAAGTTGAACATGCTGGAATTGCTGCAATATATATAGAGTGCGGGGGCTGCATGGTTGTGCCACATCTGGAAACGGTTTCGGCATGCACCCTCTAAGGTTTGTCAGAGGTTTGACAAATGGGGTGACTTTTCAGGGGCTAGTAACGGAGTGGAAGCGAGGCGAAGGAAACGACAGCAATAGATGTCATTACTAAGAGCTTTGAAAGGAAGTGTGGTGTGGCTCAGGGTCCTGCGGTTCGGCAATTGCGAAATACGAAGACGCGACGATGAAAAATAAGACAAGATGGGCGGAACGGCGATAGGAAGGAGAAAAAAAGGAAGGAGAGAGAGGAAGTGTGGCGGAGTCATTGAAAGATAGAAAGGTAGAGGGAATGGAGATGGAAGGGAGGGCCGGATTAATCAGCATGGTGGGCGTGGAAGTGAGGTTAAGTTTTCGCGGAATATAGCTTGATTTCTAATCAGAAGTTAGAGGGAGGATTATGGTAGGGTAGGAGGGAAGTAGAGGGATGGTAGAAGTAGATAGAAGGTAGGAAATACATGGACAGTGTATGGAGTATATGAGGCAGGTTGTAGAGGGCAAGTTGTATGGAGCAAATCCTATAACTCGGATCATAGAATGCAGATCACTCAATGCTTCAATGTACAGTATATATAGGCTCACATTTTTGGTGCCGTGAATTGATTCCTTTTCTCGTAAATAGCATAACGCAATTCTACAGTTCTCCTGAAGGAGCTACGCTTCCAGCATTGTGGGGTGATCTCCACAACCGGAATGCCCCTGAGCAGACCCTGAACATGGGGATGACGATTTTCATGAGAATTGCAGACCCGAAGTTTGGAGCCCTTTAGGAATTAATTATAGATGTAGAATAATCCGAATTTATCCGATTGGTTAGTAATCAGTCTGTTCAAAAAGAGTGTGGGACAAACGCAGTGGGGTGATTCCTGGGCAAATAGATTCAAGGTGTCAATGTGATCCTACGATCAGAGTACGATAATATTTCAAAGATTTCAGTCGAGAAATAATAGGTAGTTAGCATAAAAGGAGGGTCCCAATGGGGAAATTGAGTTTTTCAGGATTGTTTTGAAAAAGCTCTAACAATTCAATAGGTCCGATTAATTTAATGGCAAATTACAAAAACATCCATTCAAAAAACTCTCTGATTATTAGGGGAATATTACAGTATAAATCACATTATGTGGAGTCTCAATCTTTAGTTCTTTGCTTTACTGAAAAATTGTCAATTAATTCAAAATATCATGAATAACATTCTTAAGGATTGTAATTGATTAGGTCATTCTAAAAGAACTACTACTATTAAATAATTAGAGATAAGAGCATAAATAATAAGATTCCACCATGGGAATTCTATCTAAAGCTATCGAATCAAGATAGAGAATTCTCTTAAATAAAATAGTGTGCAAAACCTAGAACGTACCAGATTAACTCCTTCAATTCCCGCTTGAAAAACACGCTTTTTCATCATTCTCTACTCATATAACTTAATACAACTGTCTACTTCGCACTGATAACGTGCCGAGTCAGCAAAATAGCACTGCCTCCACCACCAAACACACCATACCACGCGTCTTATCCACAAACCCCCCAAAAATCACCCCTTTATCCAACATCTCCACTATCTGAACCCCCCCTCTCTTCTCTCTCTTCTCTCCCTTCTACTCCAATCTTCTCTCTTTCCTCTCCCTATTACTACCCTCTGTACCCGAGTCACGTCACGTGGCACACTACAAAAGTGTTCATACTTACCATCGTGGTCTGCACACCTACCATGTCCGACTATGTTATCACCGTTATAGCACACGGAACAGAATTGACGCAGAAAGTGATCCAGGACTTTGAGTCCGACTACCTTGGCCAATTTGGCGACTTTTCGTCCAAACAGCTCTCTCCTAGAGCCATAGATTACTACGTGTTGCCCCAAAACCCACTCCAGATGTCGGAGCAGATCCGGAGCCAGGTTTTGGCCGAACAGCCGGGCTATGACGTGATATTACAGCGCTCCGATGCCAGAAAGGACAAGAAGTTGTTTATTTTCGATATGGATTCCACCTTGATCTACCAGGAGGTGATTGAGCTTATCGCAGCTTACGCTGACATCGAAGACAAAGTAGCCGAGATTACAGAACGGGCCATGAATGGCGAGATCGACTTCACCGAGTCGCTTGCACAACGTGTGCTTCTTCTCAAGGGAATTGACGCCTCGTCCATCTGGGACGAGTTGAAGCACAAGATCGTCATCACCAAAGGAGCCCGTGAGTTGTGCAAGGCCCTCTCCCGCTTGGGAGTGGTGATGGGCGTGTGCTCGGGCGGATTTATTCCCTTGGCCGAACACGTCAAGAACGAGTTGGGTTTGCACTACGCTTATGCCAACCAGCTTGGAGTGGATGCCAATAGTGCCTTGGACGGCACCACAGTGGGCCCTGTTGTCAACGGAGACAAGAAGGCAGAGCTCTTGCTTGAAATTGCCGCCAACCACGGCATAGACCCCAATAAGGCCGTTGCTGTGGGTGATGGTGCCAATGATTTGAAGATGATGAGTGTGGCTGGATTCGGCGTGGCGTGGAACGCCAAGCCAACGGTACAAAAACAGGCTCCCTGTTGCTTGAATTCGGAGTCGTTGCAGGACATCTTGTATATAATGGGCTATGACGACGTGGAGATCAGTCAGTTGATTAACTAGGATAGACTTGTTTTTGATGTGGTTCTCCACGCAATGCCGGTGCTAGAGAATGTCCCTCGAGTGCTTTGTGGGGATGTAGAAGAGATCCAATACGTTTTAGGTTGGAATACCGTCTCAATAAAGTCAATAAATGCGTGTGGAATAAGATTAACGTTTTCCACACAAAACTCACCAATAATTCACAGAGTAACCATAGAACGAAAACAGACCCTAGACATCGTGGAGTGAACGTGTGCCCTGTACTCGGGCCCTCACCACGCCCATAATGCCGTTGAACAATAGCACTTCGGCTCCTTCTTCAACATCACTGATATAGATGGTTTCCTCCTTAATAAAGTTCTTTCTGAGGAGAAAGTGTCTGGTAACTCCACATAAACAACCAGAACTGAGCTGTGGTGTCACCCACACCCCATCTGATTTTCTTTTCACCGCAACATTGGTGATGGTCCCTTCCATCAAATGGTCGTGGCTATTTCTCAATAAAATCTCTTCCTTGCCGGGAGAAATTCCAGGCAAAAGGGTTCTTGCATCGGAATATGCCTCCCTGTTGGTGGTTTTGAACGAGGTGAATGGCGATACCGTAGTGGATTCCTTCATCAAGTATACACTCCATGCTGGAGGTTCGTCCGTTTGGATCAATCCGTCGAGGAGGTTTTCCCGTATAGGAGTGTCGTGGACTTCGATAAGCACCGAGGCATCGAGTTTGGCCAAAAGTCGGATCTTGTAGGGCGAAGTTGTGGGTTTTCCTGAAGTTTCGATAGCTTCAATCAACTTGGAAATCAAGAATTCGGCCGTAAGCTCGAAGGGAAGCTCGGTAGAGCCGTAGAACTGGAGGTGGAAGTACCGCAAGGTGAAAATAAGCCGATTGTAGTGCTCTTCGAAAAGAAAAAAGTGGTCACGGGAGATGTTTGGCAGAATGGCAATTTGAGGATCATATCGTATGGTAGACAAGATTTCGAAGCCTAGAGGGTCGGTGGGAAAAGCCTGCTTGCAGTATTTATCCTCCAAATACCCCAAAAGCTCTGCATAGTCCACCTGTTGAATAGGTTTTGGGTCGGATGCAAGTGTTTGCTTGGCCATGTTGTGCTAGTAAAAGTTGATGGGAAATGGTCGGAAAAAGGTGAATTCAGGGTCAATTGGACTGTTATGGATATAAAAGCAGTTACAGCAAGTATAAAAGGTCGGATATGTCAAGATCGAGGAAGGTTATGGTCTTTTTGATGGTGGAATGTGTGAAAAGAAGTGTGGTAATAGGTAGTTTTATTATAATGCGAGTGAATAAAAGTGTGAATTTAAGAAGGAGATTAATTACTGCGAGATGTCGCCTCGAATAAATTGAAAATGTGGAGGTAGAAGGTGAAGAAATGAAATTAGGGTTACATAAATTGTAGATATTGTTATTATTGGGGAGTTTTGCATCAACTTGTACTATTAATTTTCGGTATTGACTGGGTTAAGGAAACAGAGTCGATGTATCAATATTGATCTTGCTGTTGCTCCAGAAACAGCAAATCTAATGTCAGCTTCTCTGCATGCTCAAATCAGATTTGACGAAATCAGAATTAAAGAAATAGAGAATTAAAGAAATAGAGAATTAAATTAATAGAAAATTAAATTAATAGAAAAACAAACAGAGTATCGAATTTCCATCCTCTGTCATTCAAACTCAAACCACCCCAAATTCTCCAGATACTCAATAATACAAAACATTAACCATTTCCCCTTCATTATAATTCTCTACACTTTTATCAAGCTCGGGGCATCTATTAATTTCGGTCTTTATATACGTCTTCTCCCAGCACCAGTCTATAATACACTAATAAGGACGGAATCTCTTCTTCTCCCGCATCACCCGCACCTTCTCCTGGTCCGACTTGAACTTCTGCAACAACTCGTTCATCTCCTCCTTCTTCTTCTGTCTCAACTGGAACCGGTAGAAGTCTTCCTTTTCCTTCTTCTTCTGCTTGGCCTTGATTTTGGCCAACTGCGAGTCGTTGGTCATTTGCTGCTTGCCCAAGATGCCCGCCTTGGTCTTTCTGTGCGATCCCACCACCAAGGTGAATCCATCTTCATCTACCATTTGCGTCTGCAGTTGGAGCGCATCATGGGACTCCTGTTCGGCCCGGTCGAAGTCCACCAATGATTGTGCCACTGCAAGCGACAACTCGGCTACGTCGAGAATCTGTTGGCGGAATTTAGAGGCGTAATGGGCCGATCCAGTGGTGGATAATGGGGCGGGCCATGACGATGTCTTATTGGAGGATGCAATCTTCTTCAACGCCGCATAAGCCAACTGGCAGGCGGCCTTGTCCACGAAGGTGACGATACCGCAATTTTTGGGCAATTTGGCCGCACCAGACTCCTCATGATGGCGTTGTTCTGGGTTGACTTCTAAGTCTGAAGTGAGGGTGGTCAAATTGACCCAAATGTCCGCGGGATAATCAGTTAACAAGCTTGCCACGTATTCTTCCACTGTGGCGCCTATGGCAACTTCTTGAAAGAACTTTCTGACGGCGGAAATGTCGGTTTCTATGGGCACGTTGGTGATGAAGAGTGAGCGGTTCTCACTGGCATTTTTGCTGTCATGCTTCTTGATATAAAGGTAATGAAGGGCGGCATCGTGTTTACCACCTATGGAAACGGGAATCACGGTGAAACCTTTGATGTCTTTGGGCATTTGGGGCACGAATCGGGTTGTTTGTGGAAGGAAGAGTAGCAGGTGTGGTAAAAGTGCACTTGATGATTTTTGCGATGGGACTAGGTGCACTCTGGAGAAGGGAGAGCAGTAGGTGAGAAAGGGAAAGAGGGTGGAGGAAGGAAGAGGGGTAGGAAGATTGGAGATGGTTTTGGGAGATTATGGGCGAAGTTTTGGCTTGATTTGGTGAATTTTGGCGGTTTTGGAGCTGATGTAAAGTCGGGAGGAATAGTATGGTGAAAAGCGCAAATGGAGCCAGAAAAATTGTAGGGGAAGGAAAATGGGAATGTATGGGTAGCTTGATATGTGGAGTAGGTATCAGGGTACTTGGTACTTGTTGTTATGGATTCTTAATTTTTGGGGCAATTTTCAGAGAATAGATTGGACCAAAACGGCACAAAACAGGACCACTCTTGGTTTTGTGGGATTCTAAAATATATCCTTGTACTCTGAATCCTGCTGATGCAATTATGCTAGCCTGATCTTATCATTTGTCCAATTTCATTGCCATCAAGCTATGATCAAGGGCGAACGCATCCAAACTCACTTTTCGACCACATCCTCCTCCAAAAGTCCCCAAATTCTCACAATCGACGACAATCACTATTAACAAGAACTATTCACTCAATTTGTCATCTTCTTCCTCCTCTGGTAATTAATTTCCTCTTTTCCCCACCAATAACTCCATATCTGGCCATCGCACCAAAAAAAATTGATAGTGCCCCCATTTCCCCCAAATATCTACCTTATCATCCAATCAGACACACTCTCTATAGAATTAGACACTTCCCCCCTTTACCACTCCCCCAGTTCGTTCATTTCCTATCTCCTTCCATCTCCGTCTGCTTGTTCCTATCTTGTACTGCACACAGACCGTACATAATTTATAAAAAATTTTAATCTATACTATCACCATACTACGAAAATGGATAAAGATACTCTTCTTAAAGCATTGGCTGGTACTCTTGACCTGAACCAACAGGTGCGGAAGCAGAGTGAACAGCAGTTGCGTGTTTTCGAGGAGCAGACCGGATTCACTGCCTACTTGCTCGACTTGATCACCGAAGAACACGTTACCCTCGGAATCCAGATTTCAGCCGCCATTTTGTTCAAAAACAGAGTGGCCAACTACTGGGTGCCCCCCGAGAACAAGCAGCCCTCGCCCATTTCCATCAAAGACGAAGAAAAACCCGCCATCAAGGAAAAACTCATCCAGACCTTGATCAAGACATACAAGAACAACCAGATCAAAGTGCAATTGTCCAATGCCCTCTATGACATTTTGCAGGGTGACAAGTGGGAAGAGCTCGTTCCCTTGATCAAGAACCTCTTGAACGACACCTCAAACGTGGACCATGTGTACACTGCGTTGATCTGCTTGTACCAGTATACCAAGAACTATACTTGGGCCAGTCTTTCGTCCACGCAGGCCAACCCAGTTCTTGAAGAGATTGCTGACGACTTGTATCCCTCATTGGAAGGATTAGCCAAGAACTTGATTGAAAATGACTCCACTCTCAGCGACAGCATGCTCTATTTGATCGTGAAGATCTTCAAGTTCACCACCTTCTCCTACTTGCCCAATTACTTCAAAAACCCCGCAAACCTCGGCAACTGGTGCCAATTGCATCTCGTCATCATCAACAAGCCATTGCCCCAGGAGGTCTTGGCCGAGGACTCTTTGGAACAGAGATCGCAACTCCCCAGAATAAAGACCATCAAGTGGTGTTTTGCCAACATGAACCGGCTCATGAGCCGTCACGGTGGTGGATTGACCAGCAAGAAAGACGCTAACCCCGAGTTCACCACGCTTTTTGTCCAGACTTTCGTGCCGGAGATCCTCAACGCTTACTGGAAAATCATCGAAAACTGGTCCTCGAAAAAACTCTGGCTTCTGGAAAGCTCTCTCTATCACTTGATCTCTTTCTTGGAGGAAAACATCGAGACTCCCGCTTGGCCCTTGATCAGCGAGCAGTTGGATGCCATCATCAAACACCTCATCTTGCCCACGTTGAGTGCCACCGACGAGACGGTGGAATTGTACGAGGACGAGCCTGATGAGTACATCAGACGGTTCTTTGACATCAATAGGGAAGCCAACACTTCGGATGTGGCCTCCATTAACTTCATTTTCCGCTTGGTGTCGTCCAAGTTCAAGGCTACCCTCAACCAATTATTGAACATCATCAACGAAATCTTCAACAGAAGGGCCGCCAACAGGGCCAATATCGATACTGCCAAGGAGACCGAAGGTGCGTTGAGAGTGTTGTCTACCGTTTCCCACCGGTTGAACAACAGTGCCTCGCCTGTTCACGGCCAGGTCGACAAGGTATTGCACACTTTTGTGTATCCCGAATTGTCCAATGACACCATTGCATCCACTCCTTGGTTGACTGCCAGGGCCTGCGACACCTTGGCCATGTTCAGACACAACTATGACGACCCCCAGGTGTTGCACGACATTTTCCAGGGCGTGGTTGCGTGCTTCCAGAACCAGGACCATTTGCCCATCCAATTGACTGCAGTCGATGCCTTGAGTACTTTGGTGGATGAGGACACTGTGGCAGAGCACGTTTCGGAGCAGGCACCCCAATTGATGGGCACGTTGATGGAAATGTCCAAGACTTGCGAGAGTGACATTTTGACCACGGTGATGGAGAAGTTTGTTGAGAAGTTTGCCCGTAATTTGGAGCCTTATGCCACTGAATTGGCTCGCAAATTGGCCGAGCAGTTCGTGGTGCTTGCTTCCGAATTATTGGAACAACTGTCCAGTGCTGGAGCCAACAACGTTGATGTGGACAAAGAGTACCAAGCTGCTGGAATTTTGAGCACATTGACCACTTTGGTGATTGCCATGACATCTTCACCCGAGGTGGCAGGATCAATGGAGTCGATCTTGGAGCACATGATCCTGTTCATTCTCGACAATGCCATGGTGAACTTCTTGACCGAGGCCATCGAGATCTTGGAGTCGATTTTGTTCAGCACCCGGGCCGTTAGCCCCACCATGTGGAACATGTTCCAGTGCTGCATCAACTCGTTCGAAACCTATGCCTACGAGTACTTTGACTCGTTCCAGCCATTCTTGGAGAGTATCATCAACCACGGCTTCACCAACCCCGAATTGAGTGTGGAAACCCCATACGTGCAGTCATTGATCAACGTGTGCTTCACGGTGTTGAAGAGCGAGGCCATGGACCCCATTTTTGCCGATTCGGCCTTCGAGCTTCTTGAGTTGACGTTGTCGGCGTTGAACCACCGTTTCGTGTCGGTTTTGCCCGCATTTTTGCCTGAGATCTTCGAGATTTTCATCAAGTTGGAGACTGAAGACGCTTTCGACGACTATATGCTTCACCATTTGGCGGTTTTGAAGGTGTTCTTTGGAGCGTTGTGCGTGGACCCCGTGACCACGATCCAGTTCCTCAACGAGAAGCAATTCACTGCCAATTTCTTCAAATTGTGGATCAAGAACTCTGCCGATTTCCAGAGTGTGTACGGCTGCAAGCTCCAGATCTTAGCCTCTAGTGCCTTGGTGAAGACCCAGGCCATTACGCTTATTCCCCAGGACTTGGTGGGCGAGGCAGTGGACTTGTTGTTGTCAAACGTTTCGGCATTGCCTGGAGCTATTAGAACCAGGGAAGAGATTTTGACCAAGGAAAAGAGCCAGAAGGAATTCGTCAATGCCGATGATGAGGAGGATGATGAGTATGCCAACGCGTACTGGGACGAAAACGACTTGGAGGAGGACGAGGCCGAGTTGGAGGCGATGAAGCAGACACCAATCGACAGCATCAATGTTTTCCAGGTGTTCACCGAGGTGGTTGTTGGATTGCAGCAACAGGACCCTGCCAAGTACCAGGCACTCTTCGGGAGCCTTGATCAGGAGCAGATGGAATTGATAGAACAGATGGTCAAGATCACCGAACAGCAGAAGGCGGGCCACAAGTGATAGAGTGGTGATGGAGTATATAGAGGTAGGCGGGAATGTGAAATCCTTGCTGGAGATTGTAGGATAGAAAGGGTGGAATGGAGTGAATGCCAAGCAGTGAATTGATTTGGAATGTATGATATATGTGGATCAAACTGGAGTCTTGCTAGTGATGAATCGTGGAGAACTGGTTTGGTATAATTGACCATGAAATTCTGTCTGAATTGCAGTCTGAAGTCGAATTTACCACAGTAACACACTCTTCTGCTGTTATCAGATTGCTGATACATATAATATCCATCGTTGTATTCCTAGACCGTTTACTCTTCTTTATTTGGAAGCACTTCCACTTTCTCATTTGCAGCGACCAATTTCCGCCACAATATCCCCTTTTTCACAGAATAAGTCGCTTATCACCTTATTTCTCCCCTTTCCTTCGCATTTCATATTTTCTCCCCTTTTACAGCCATTTCTGCCCTTCCTTCTTCTTTCTTCTTCTTCTTCTTCTCGCACTTCACCAACCACCTCAACAGGAAATACCGCCACAACACAACAAAATATTCCTCCTTTTCACATCTCCAGCACTTTCCTCTATCTCCAATCCCCTTCACTTCCTTCCTTTCTTCCCTTCCTACTCTTTTCTCCCTTTCTTCCTTCCCATATTCCAGTCGTGTGGAATGGCTGCAAGCAGCAAAAACCGCATTTTTGAAGGCAAAAACGATACTTTCTTCTTACTTCATTCTTTACCACCACGTCTTCTTTCACCAAACCATGTTCTCTTCGTTTGGTTCGTCGATGTTTGGTGGAGGAGCGTTTGCTCCTCCCATTTCCAACAAGTTCGAAGACTACTTCAGATGCTATCCAGTGACGATGATGTCGGACAACATTCGCAAGGACGATTCAAACTTCGGGGGCAAGATCTTTCTTCCGTCATCAGCATTGAACAAGTTGACCATGCTTCATATCCGCTACCCTATGTTGTTCGAATTGACCAACGAGGCCGCTGGAATCAGCACCCATAGTGGTGTATTGGAGTTCGTGGCAGAGGAGGGAAGGGTGTACATTCCTCAATGGATGATGACTACATTGCAATTGAATCCCGGAGGGTTGTTGAAAATCGGCAACTGCGACTTACCATTGGGCAGTTTCGTCAAGATCGAACCCCAGTCGGTGGACTTCTTGGAGATCAGTGACCCCAAAGCAGTGTTGGAAAACGCCTTGCGCAAGTTCTCCACGTTGACCGTCAACGATATCATCGAAATCAACTACAACGACACCGTCTATGGCATCAAGGTGTTGGAGGCCAAGCCCACCTCGCAGAACCAAGGCATCTGCGTGGTGGAAACCGACTTGGAGACCGAGTTCGCCCCTCCCGTTGGCTACGTGGAACCCGAATACACCCCAGAACCCCGCAAACCCACCTCATCCATCGACCCGTCTAAGTACAATAGAAGCGCCGGCGCCGCTACCATGGCCAAATCGATCAACTACGCCAACATCGTGGTAGAAGCATCCTCCAAAGACACATTCAAGGGCTCGGGTCAGAAGCTCTCGGGAAAGCCCACCAATTCGGTGAGCAAGGCCTACAGCATCGAAGATTTGGACCCCAATGCACCAGCAGCACCTCTCAATTTACCTCCCAATCAACTCTTCTTCGGGTTTCCCGTGGTGCCCCCTACTATCGAAGAAACTGAAGAGGCAACGCACCAGAGTTCTGCGTTCAGTGGTAGTGGCCAGTCGTTGAGGCAAAGCAAGAAGAGAAAAGACAGCAACACTGCCCACCCTTCGTTGAAAAACCACTCCAGAAGCCCGGACTACATTGAGATCGATTAGTTGTCAGCCGTATGAAGTTGGAGGTGGCCGAAATCCACCGATATAAGAAGAAGCATACCCAGATACCCGTGCTTCCAGTAACCAGAAGCAAAATTAAGGCTATTCGTGGACAAGAACCCAACCAAGACCACTGGTTTAGATGTATGCATCTCGCCGCAGACAAAGAATAAGTCAACGCCTACATGTGGATAGTTATCTTTTAAATTCATTAATGCTGGCGGAGCCATGCCCGCTGCTTCTATAATACACCTACTCAGTAGTAGAAGGCAAGAACACATCGTTGCCCTGCTTAACGGCCATCTTGGTGTGGTACACAATGTCGATGGACTCCCATGGGTAGGCGATCCAGGTGTCTGGAACGGTTCTGGCAGCAAAGTAGTTGCCAGTCTTCATGATTTCATCGGGCAACTCGGCTCTCTTGGGCTTGGCCTTGTCGTGCAACACGAAGATACCGAACTTGGTGTCCTTGGGGTCGGCGTTCAAGGCACGGGCCTGTTCCTCGACGTCCTTCTTCAACTCGGACACAGCATAGTGCAAGGTGGTTCTGGTGTCGTCGACCTCGTCGATAATCAACACGTTCTTGCCCACCAAGTTGATCTTGGATTGGGCGTAGTCGATCCATTGGGTACGGACGACTTGGGTTCCGAGCTGTTCGTCGCCGGTGTTTCCAATGTCCTCGTAAAGAGAGAGGATGATGGCCATGATTCTGACGTTGGGTTGTCCTGGCTCCTTGAGGAAGGATCTCAACATTCTGGCAGGAATGAAGCCTCCGCCTCCGATGGCAATGATCAAGTCGGGCTTGAACGCCTTGATCTTGTCAGCAGACTCTTGACACAACTGGTGCACGTTGTTGTAAGAGATATAGGTCTTCTCGACTTCACTCATAATGATGTTCTGGGTTGAATAACCAGGTAAAAATGCGATGGGGAATTCTCACTATTTATACTGTGAGAAAAAATTTAGGGTGAGAAATGGGCTTGGGGTATGGAACAGGAAAAAACGCGATTCCAAGAAGCAATTCCGGCGTTGAATTGACCACATGGGACGAATCCGTCTAGATAAGCCAACCGAAACGAGATTGAAACCCGATACTGCTGCCATGGGGAGGAGCTCCGCGGAGGTTCCATGTGGCGGTGGTGCGATGAGGGATCACGTGACGAGACGGCGACGGCGGGGATTCCGGTGCAGGACGGAATTCGTGGAGAAGGCAAGGTACTGTATTGCGGCGTGGGTGTTCCTGTACGATGAGGTGGTTCCGCCATGCACGTGATAAGTGATGAGCTTTGCCACGTGACCGATAAGGACAGGGTTTTCCACGTGATGCAGGCTTATATCATGGCTGAGGCCGGCCCTTCTCCGATAATACGGCTGGGTGGTTCCAGCCGCCTGGTTGCACGGCGAATGTTGTGAATCTCGGATTCTGTGGATATTGGGTGAAAAAAGGGGAAGTTGAATGGAGCTGGAGGCAGTTCCTCAGTGTCTTTACTGAGTGAGAAATATGAAGTATGTGGAAGAGCGATTCAATGATTTGGTGCTTCCCGGTCGATATCTTTGCTTGTTTGATCAGAATATATTGCTTTCTTGATCAGTATGCATTCATTCTTTTTCAGTATATATTGCTTTCTTGATCAGTATACATTCATTCTTTTTCAGTATATTTTGCTCTCGTGTTCCTCCCAGCATTTTCGGCCTTTTCTTTGGCTATAGTTTGAATCACCGATTAATTCTGACTTGAGCAAATATCTCTTATGATAGATAACTGTTCATCCACTTTTCTGCGACAAACCACTTTACGCAGTCTAAACACATCTTTTATGCCACCTTTCGATGCTTCAACATGCTGTTTTCCTGTCTAACTGACCCGAATAATGTAGCTGGATCGTAGCCTGAAAAATCCCATTTTCTCAAACTTGCATAGTGGGAATTGGGGCCAGAATGATTTGCCGGACCATTCGGCATACAGGAAGACACTCGAGGGAATTAGGCTGGTCCTGCTGTATCCAGAGTTTCTAGAATTGCTGTGGGCAGTTGGAGCCTGGAGGCGCTTATAAAATTATCTCTGCGTTGGGTACAATTAGGATTTAAGTATTTAATCTGAAAAATACAATTTTTTGTAGATTTTGAAATTTCAATCAACAGTCTGTGGGGAACCATCTGGTGGCAATTCCACGTGGTCCCCACGCTCAGACTGCCCGATTTTCTAAAATATTCTAGTGATTCCAACTCCCTCAATTGTCTCTCCAGAGCAATCGTGTGAAAAAACCCTCTACACCCATCTGGGGGTGGGATCCGGCCCTATACCACACTCCCGGTAGCGAGCCAGCACTTTGTCCAGGACTATGATTCGCTTGGGCCAACAAAGACAGGTCTCAATACACCGGCTGCGGTATTGTTGGCATCATAATCGCCATTGATGTAATAAATTTCATGTGAAGCAAACCATCGGATCGGACTACACCTGCTCGATCGGGCTTCATCTCCAGTGGACTTCTCTAGCACAAACATCCATCCTGCCAATAGAACGACGGCCCCCATTGGTGATATTTCCCATGGGCCTGTCATGTCACTGTTACCGTGGAGACGGCCAAAAATAGCCGTCGCTGCCTCAACATGCGTCCCAACAATCCTCACTTCGTAGAGGAGACAGGAGGAGGAGGAGGAGGAGGAGTTGACCCGCGAGAGCCAGTCCCAAAGCGGCATCCCCACTCAGCTGGCTCATTTCATGCTTGTCAGCGCTCGGAATGCTACACAGTTCGTACTCGAAACCTGGTCTCGAAACCTGCTGCAGTAGTCTGGTTTAGTGTAGCCTTCCTCTCCTTGGCTGAGACACAACGGTGTGGCTCATGTTGCCGCATGCATGGACTTTCGCGCAGGAAATACCCTACATCACCATACTGGGCTGTAACGGGGGTAATTGTTCGATAATGACGGCACTCTTGCCACAGCCATGGCCATACCGCCATCTAGGGGCCGTGGATGGCTTTTGAGAGAATTCTGGGGTGGGTACAGTGTCCCCACGGCTCTATCTAACTGGCAATTATATCCGGGTCTTATCAGCTGCTAGCATATTTTTATGCACCGGCATGCAGATGGTGCATAGATAGCCGATATTATGTAGACGCGCTCCGGTTAGGGAGCTCATGCCAAAGCCATAGTGGACAACATTGGGGGTTCCCACATGCCAGATTGGCCGGAGCCACGGAAACACGAAAGGCTCCACTGTGTGTGTCCACCAGAGGGGGCAGCCTATCGCACCTGAAATGCCCCTAAACCCCAAACGTAAAAGTCTGAACCAATATGTCCCCAATATGTCCCAATACCCTTACTTGCGTAGTTTGACAGTTATCACCGTAGCTAAAACGCCAATTAGTGCTGTCCCCACCGCCGTTTTGTCTGGGAGTCTGAGGCGTGGGGGTGTGAGTCCGAGACTCCGGGCGAGACTGAGCATCTTGTGTGTGCAGTTAGGTCTCGGCATCACAGGTGTGTTGATCACTTCCTCGGCATCCGCCCCTTTCTGGCCGTTGAGGCAGCCACACAAGAGCCAGTGGTTCCAACAGCCCTGCCAGATTGGGGCTTTGCTGCAGCGACAACAAAACTGGCCAAACTTCAAACCATCCCCTTCTGAGTTCCCAGAATTGGAGCGGATGTAGTGAAAAGTCGCAGAGCCATGCCGTACTGATTGGTACAGACGCCTCGGAAAACAAATTATTGGGGGTTTCTCAGCAAGGGGAACATGTACTGCAGTTCTTCTGTCAACCCACTGGTGAATGTCCCCGGAAACCAGGTTATTTTTCGGTTATTCTGGCAGGTGCACCGCTAGCTGCAAATTTCAGCATGCGTATCATTGTTGTATGTGCGAGGCACATATCCAGGGCAGGGCACATTCCAGAGACTGCCACAGTCAGACCCAGGAATTGAGGTTAGAGGCAATTGCTGTGTAGCCAATTGTTGACCACCATCTACAATAGAACGGACCGCCGTAGATAGCAATGGAGGTCGTAAACCATCAATAGCATCTCGCAGGCTGCACAGTCGCATGAATTGATTTTGAATTGACCAATTCTCGGAGAATTGCCTGGTTCGCGAAAGTTCACGCGTGTTTTCGGGCCTCCGAATAGTAAACACCCTTTAGCATGTCAACCCACCGGATTATCCGACTCCAATAGTGGAGCCAGGTGGAACTGGTGTCTGATGCGTCATACGATATTCGATGACACAAACGGGAGCAACGAATCATTTCGCCCATTTCGCTATTTCAAGCGCATCAATGGGCAATTAGGAACAATCCGGTCGAGAGCGGCGCCAGGGCCGGGGCTGTCTGTGCTGACTATAGCTGAGCCTGCCACCGCTGTGTACACGGCTCCATTGTTTGCTGCAGGTGGAAGTGAAACTGTCAAATGTGTCAAGATAGTGTGCAGGAGACAGGTAAGGAATTTTGCAGTTTTGCATTCATGGCAGAGTTTGGGGCCAATCCTGGCCCAAACCCCCTCTATTTGCGTCATTTGTGCTGGAATCATGGGGGTTGACTGTGAATTACAGTTCTCCAAGATTGCGGATCCCCTGGGGCCTGGAAAAGTATAAATACACCTCCTGGATCTGCATTTTTCATCATAATCATCACCATCTAGCCTTCAATCGCTAATAATGGTTTCTGTTCTCCTCTTCACCCAGCAAGCCTTCGCTTTGCTTGCCCTTGCTTTGTTTGCCAGCGGACTTGCTATTCCTACTAATGCCAACTCTGAAGCTCTCGACAAGAGATCGGGCAACTTCCTCAAGTTAGACTTCGATGTCACCAGAAAGATCGTGTCCAATTCTACTGAAGTTGATGGCAAAATCAAAAGAAACAGTGATACTTCTTCCCCTTTGATTAACCACAAGTCCTACTACTCTATCAACTTGAATTTCGGCTCTCAAGCCCAAACCATTCCTGTTGATATCGACACTGGAAGTTCCGACTTGTGGGTTCCTGATGCCTCTACTGGTAAGGGCGGCTTCAACTCCCAGCAGTCCAGCACTTTCTACAACCTTAATAAGGTTTTCCAAATTGGTTACGTTGACCACTCCACCTCCACTGGAACCTGGGTTACTGACAGTGTGGGTATTCCAAGTGGCCCTACCCTCAACGACTTCCAGTTCGCTGATGTCACTCAGACCTCTGTTAAACAAGGTGGTATCTTGGGTATCAACTACGTGGACGGAGAATCCACTCAGGAGCAGTACCCCAACTTCCCTGTTGCTTTGAAGAATGCTGGTATCATTGACAAAGTCGGTTACTCCATCTACTTGAACGACATCAGTGCCAGCTCCGGTGCTGTTATCTTTGGTGGTATCGACACTGCCAAGTTCGAGGGAAGCTTGACCACTCTCCCAATTGTTGACACCAGCGGACTTACTGTTGTCTTGGACAGTGCTTCCGGTGTTGACGGACAAGACGTCCCGGCCGGTTTCAACGTCATCCTTGACACTGGAACCTCTTTGACCTACTTGCCTCCAGACTTCTACGACCAGATTGTGTCCACTATCGGTGGTACTTTTTCCGATGAAAATGACATCACCATCCTCTCGTCTTGTAACCTCCCAAGTGACCAGTACATCACCTACAACTTCAATGGTGCCACTATCCAAGTCCCTCTTTCTGACTTGTCCATCCAATACAACGGTCCTATCTGTGCTTTGGGTATTCTTCCAAACACCCAGTCCCAAGGTTACAACCTTTTGGGTGACACCTTCTTGAGAAGAGCCTACTTCGCTGCTGATCTTGAGGCCAACACCGTCCAGATTGCTCAAGCCAAATTCACTTCTGACTCCAACATCGTTGCTCTTTAAAATTACTTCGATTAGCGTAAATTGGTCCTCCTAGTGAGGCATATGAATAAAAATAACCTATACCAATTGTAGCGCTGCAAAGCCACAAGTCTCGGGAGGCTGACAACACCCTCTATGTAAGTCGTCCAGACCTTTCCTTGCTTTTCCAGACCATTTCATGCGATTGTCCAGGCCCTTTCTTCAGAATGTCGATCCATGCACAATTGGGTGCAAAAGATGCAGCTTCATGCACGGTCTCCCGAGTGCCGAAACATACAACCTAGCAAGAATGCAGCCTCCGATCTCCGTTCCTAACCCCATTCGGCGTTTTCCTGTGTTCAGATCCTAACCATTCCCACCGGAGACCAGAACTAGAATCAGAATTATCCACTGGTTTTCCCGTAATCTTTTCCATCGCCTGTTCCAATGCGCGTACCCGACAACTATCAGCACATATACGCCTCTAAACACATTCCGACCTTTTTTTCCCTATATATGGCAAATCCAGACAGGGTTCCATTTTCCCGCCCGTTGTAACACTTCAGATTCCAGACGAGGCTTATGGCTTGGCGTGTGGAGTAAGTTCGTGTGTTGGCTCATGCGTTGACGCATGTTCGGAATATCTGCATAGAAGAACGCCGTTTTGAATAGAACTCTGACACTGACTGTTGGTAGCACTGTCGGTGCCGATATCTCCACAGTAGTAGAGCCCAACAAACGGGATGGTTAGAAGTTGAGGTTCACTGTGGTTTGATATGGTGGGACTCTGGAACCACACTATTTTGTCTGGGAATTACGGTGTCAGCCACTACTACCGAGAATATTCAACTGCCACCCTCTACTCAACTGGTTAATATAGTGGCTTACAGTGATTTCTAGCCGTTACCATCTTAATTTCATGAATAACAAGTTTGGGTTATTTGAGGCATGTTGCACTTGCACGAAACTCCAATAAACTCAATCCCACTTGTGGATAGTAATTCGTATATTGTACGCAACTCGAGCTGCAAGTAGCGTGATACTCAATGGCAATGATATGATCCCGGCACGGAACATTTCGCCGAACAGAAACTTGCTGGATACGACCCCTGGTCCCTTATTTTCAAAGGTTTATCGTCTCCGTCCAGTTCGCATAGACACGAACGTCAGGTACACTTGTTTTGTAGGCTGGAAAGGGTAGATTCTATGGTGTGGATGTTCTAAGATTGCCAACTAATATTCTCATGCTTTTTTCATCAACTCTGACGTTTAGTTGACGGAAGCCTGCTATCCCGTTCACATATCTGTCCAGCCAATCTTTGCATCAACTATCACAACCCAGCTATTGTTCGGCTATTGTGGATTGATCTTCCCAACTGAAAAAAACATGACTTACGTAATGACAAGTCGGCATGTCTGCTCACTGCTGATTTACGGTTCTGAGACAGAAATATAGTGACATAAGGCACTACAATTGGTAGAGTTGAAAAATTGAGAACAATACCGAATTGACTTCTGAATACGGGGGAAATTGATATCCTACTGAAGCTCTAAGTTCTACAAACCACATACCCCTCTAGTTCTTTCACTTCACCTAATTTGTCGTCTCAATTCACCCCAGAACCCGTATTTTTCTCTGAAAGGAACCGTATGGAACTCCGCTTACGGCTAATTCCACTAGAGTGACACAAAACACTCGTCCGAGGTTCCATCCTTCGATTTCGAGGCCGTACCAGGGATTAAACACGTTTGGGGAGAAAAACGGGTCGGAAACCCTGCAAGGGCTACGGATGGTTGCATTCCCCATGACCCTTCCCACCACGGTTGTGTATACGGCTGCATTGTAGAGTCAGATGTGGACCGAACCTATCAATTGTTTAAGTCTGTGTACAGGAAAAGTATAGGTTTTTCGCAGCTATTCTGTTTCGATAGATATCGCAGTCGATACGGGGACAATGGCTCTCCTTTGACTCCATATGTGTGGCTAACTTGATGATTAATTGCCCGATAACAGACCTGTGAAGCTGTGGATCTCAGGAGCTCCAAAAAGGTATAAATACTCCATCAAACTCTGCCATTTTCATCATCTAACCATCAGCTTTCAAATAATGGTTTCGGTTCCCTTCACCCAGCAAGTCTTTACCTTGCTTGCTCTTGCCTTGTTTACTAACGGTCTTGCTATTCCCATTCATGAGCTCAAGTCTCTCCAGACTTGATCTGCCAACGTCCTCAAGTTGGACTTCGATGTCACCAGAGCTATCGTGGTAGCTATGCCACCACCGTCGATGGATAGTTCAAGAGAAGTGAGCCATCTGTTCCCTTGAAGTACCACCAATCTCACTACACCCTCAACTTCAACTTCGATTCTCAAGCCCAGACCATTTCTGTTGATTCGACACTGGAAGTTCTGACTTGTGAGTCCCTGATGCCTCTACTGGTAAGAGCGGCTTCAACTCCAAGTAGTCCAAGATCTTGCACAACACTGGTGAGGTTTTCCAAATTGGTTACGTCGACCAATCTACCTCCACTGGAACCTTTGTCAATGACACCGTTAGTATTCCTGGAGGTCCTTCCCTAAAGAACTTCAAGTTCGCCGATGTCACCAATTCTTCTGTTCAATAAGGTGGTATCTTGGGCATTGGAGTTCTCGGTCAAGAATATGCCCGGTCTCAATACACCAACTTACCTATTGCCTTGAAGAGCGCAGGTATCATTGACAAGGTGGGTTACTCGTTCTACTTGAACGACATCAACGCTGCGTCTGGTTCCGTTCTCTTCGGTGGTATCGAAAGTGCCAAGTACCTGGGTCATTGGTCACCGTCCCAATTATAGACTCCCAGGGTCTTGCCGTTGTCTTGGACACTTTTTCTGGTGTTAATGGAAAGCCAGTTTCCTCGGTTGCCAAGGTTGTCTTCGATACAGGAACCTCTTTGTCCAACATCCCTGAGCCAAAGTTCAAGAAGGTTGCTTCCACCATCGAAGGTGTCAGTTTTTCGATGACGACAACACTGCCATTCTTCCATCTTGTACTTTCCCAAGTGATCAGTACATCACCTACAAGTTTGGTGCTTCTGCCATCAAGGTCCCACTTTCTGACTTGGTCATCACTGAGGACAATAGTGTCTGTGCCTTGGGTGTTCTCCCCAACACCCAGTCCCACGGATACAACCTTACCTTCTTGAGAAGAGCCTATTTTGCTGCAGACCTCGAGGCCAACGTTCTCAGGTTGCCCAGGACAAGTACACTTCTGCCTCCAACATCGTACCTCTCTAGGTAAATTTCTGTAGGGGTCTCGGAATGGCACATTGAATGAAGGAAATTAGATTGCAATGTGTAGCATTAGAAGATGTGCCAGGAATAGCAGAGTCATATCTGGCAAATTGCCAGATCTGCTGCTGTTAATACTGCAAAACGGTCAAAAATAGGTCCGACATACTCACCAGTCACCGTATACCTCCGTTGTTGTCTTTGGCATTGTTTGCTCAAATGATTTTTGCATTCAGTTGCGTATTGTTCGTAAATGTTCCCCTGCAGATCCAATTTGACGTATTTTCCGGCACTGGGTGGATAATACTGCGAGTGGTCCGGCAGCTGCAGCACAATCACGAGGGTCTTCGTATCTATTGTCAGGAATGCATTCTATTAAGAGGGTCAGTTGACTGCTTTGAGACGACAATTGGGAGCGGTACTGTGCATGAAAGCTTGGCTCTGTGGCAATATTCCGCTGGTCCTGGACGGCATATGCAGGTGAGCCTAATTGGTCTGGACAGATCTGGGGCTGCAATGACTGCAATTAATTCTTCTTATGGGTGCAAGAAGGGAATGAATGAAGTGGTAGAGATACTATATTCTACCATACTTGCATATTATGCATTTTCACAGCAATGTGTCGATGTATGTGCCTAGTTCTCTTGTTTCAGTCGCACATTCATAGCATGGTTTCACCTTATTCTGTTGAAAATCTCCAATCTCTTTTCCACACTATATACTCCAATATCCAAGCAAAATAATACCTTCCCAATATTCTCCACCAAATCCTTCTACAACAAACGCCCCATCACCGTTCCTTCTCTTCTCCTCTTCCCTTCTCCCTCTCCCTCTCCCTCTCTCTCCCCGGATTGTCCTGCACAAACTCCCACGTGACTTTTTCGACAGGTGTACTTACTCAACTCCAACACATTGTGTTTCTCCAATGGTTCCTTACGTTCTTCTCTCCATCCTAGCCGCAGTGGCTCATGCTGCCATCCTAGGAATCGACTATGGCCAGCAGTTCACTAAGGCCGTTCTTTTGGCCCCGGGAATCTCCTTCGAATTGGTGTTGACCGACGAAGGCAAACGCAAAGACCTTTCGGGGTTGCTGATTCGTGGCGGCAAGGCCGCCAATGATCTTGAACGTGTTTATGGATCTCAAACCGGCTCCTTGTGCACGCGTTTTCCTCAGTCCTGTGTGTTGGGACTCAAGCCGTTGTTGGGAAAGGCCATATCTGACCCTGAAACAAGACACTACTTGAGCCAAAACTTTGGCGTTAAGTTGGTGGAAGACGATTCTAGATCTGGAACCGTCAAATTCGACTTGGGCTTCTCCAACCAAACCTATGTGTTCGCTGCCGAGGAGTTGTTGGCCATGAGTTTGCTCGACCTCAAATCCAGAGCATTACAGCACTTGAATGCCAATTCCCATACCCTTCCCTTGTTGGATGACGTGGCTATTTCCGTGCCTCCGTTCATTTCCCAGGAAACAAGACAATCGTACCTTGATTCCTTGCAATTGGCCGGGTTTTCTAACGTTTTGGGCTTGGTGGACGAAGGAACTGCAGTCGCCCTCAATTACTTGACCAACCGCAAATTTGAGGCCTCTGACTACAACGACGTTACCGAGCGCCACGTGGTGTACGACATGGGTGCTGGCTCCACCAAGGCCATGTTGTTTTCCTTCACTCCGTTCAAGAACGGCTCCATTGTGTTGGAAGTGGAGAACGTTGGCTACGACTCTACCTTCGGTGGAAAGCAGTTGACCCACTCCATCTACACCATCATTTCCCAGAAGTTCTTGAGCACCTTCGGGTTGAAGAACTCGCAGTTGACCCCCAAAATCTCCGCCAAACTCATGGAAACCGCAGAAAAGGCAAAGCTCATCTTGTCCACCAACAGCGAGTACCATGTGTCGTTGGAGGCTGTCTACAACGAAAAGGACTTCAAGACCACCGTCACCAGAGACGAATTCGAGGAAATCAACGCCGACTTGGCCTTGCATATCACCCAACCTCTTGTGGATGCGTTGGACGGATGGGCAGTCCAGAAAATCAATTCGGTGATCATCAACGGTGGTTCCACCAGAGTTCCTTTTGTCCAGAAGCATTTGTTCACCCTTGTAGGTGAAGAGAAGATCGCCAAGTCGGTAAATGCCGACGAATCGTGTGCCTTGGGTACCACCTTGAGAGCATTGAAATTTAAGACCAAGGTGGGTTCTTCGAACGAAATCAAGGTCATAGACAGAACCTTCCACAACTACGAGGTTTCCTTCGACTCGGGTGAGACCATCGACGTTGTCTTTGCCAAGGGATCCACCATCAATGAAGAAAATAAGGTCAGTTTGGGTGAAATCACTGATTCCATCGAAGTGTCCTTGTACGAAGACGGAAAATTCTTCAAGTCCTACACCTTCGAAGACGTGTTGAAGAAGACGGAAAAATTCAGCTGCAAATCCAAGGACGCCAAGCAGTTGTTCGGCTACTTCACCTTGGACCAAAACAAGATGTTCGATTTGTCCAAGGTCGAGGTGGAATGTGTCAAAGAAAAGGGCTTGTTGGGTAAATTTTTGAAGAAGGACAAGACCACTGAAGAGGCCACTGTCGACGAGGAAGAGGAGACTGAAGTCAGTGATGAAACAACCACTAAGTACGAATCTGGAAATTCCACTGATGCTACCAATTCCACCAAAACCGAAACTGCAAGAAAGGTCAGAACATCACCCAAGGCCAAGACTGCCCATCTTCCCCTTCCAAAACCATCACACGCTAACGTTAAGCCATTGTTGAGAACCACCAAGTCGAAGTACTACGACAAACTCATATACTTGGGCAAGAAAGATCAGGAAAAGCTTGATCTCGACAATACTAGAAATATCTTGGAAAGCAACTGCTACCAATTGCGTTCTTTCATCGATTCCAACGAAGAGGCCTTGGAGGCAGAGGTGTCTGATCTCGAGGAGTATTCTACTTTCATAAGTGAAGTCATCGAGTGGTTGGAATTTGACAGTGACGATGCCAGCAAAAAGGACATCCAGGAAAAGATTGACCAGGTGGGTGACAAACGGGGCGAATTGGAGAAGCACCTTCAGGTTGCCAGAGCTGATCTCAGCTTGGACAATTTGATCAAGATGCACGAGGAAGGAACCAACTTCATCAACAATTTGCAAGAGAAATTGCTCACTTATGGAAGTGAGGTGCACGAGCTCAGAAAGAAGTTCGATGAGGAGGGGTTCGATTTCGACAAGGAGAATTCCAGGGTCAAGGCCAGATCTGAAGAGAGATTGGCTGGTTTCGAAAAGAACTTGGACAACTACAAGAACGACTTGATGGAATTCCGCCAATTCTCGGTGGACGAAAGCAAGTTCAACGCCATGTCTAAGGCTGAGCAGTACGAGGTTTATGAGAAGTTGACCAAGGGTTTTGCCAACATTATTACTGATATGATCTTCATTGAGGCCGACCATACCCTGAGAATAGAGACCTTGACCTCCAAGTTCGAGACGTTGCAGACTAGAAAGCTCCAGAAGGAGTTTAGAGAGCAGTTGAAAAAGGCTGAGAAGGAGAAGGCCGAAGCAGAGGGAGACGATGCCGAAAAGGAAGAACATCCAGAAGTGGTGTTTGACGAGGACGAGGACGAGGTTGTTGAGCCCGTGGAAACCGCCTCATCCACCGATACTGCCTCCGAGGAGTCGTCTTCGTCCACTATGGACCCCACATTAGAGCATGACGAATTGTAAACTAATACATCTAATTATCTGCCCCATGTAGCTATACGAGTCACGTGGTGTATCACGTGACCTAATGTATATTGATGGATATTTTCACTACAATACGACCATCACATCATGTCATCACAAGGGCTGTCTGCCAGGGCCAATGACAGACAACGGGGCCAGAGAGAAGACCTACTGGGATACTCTTCGGGAAGAAGAGCATATTCCTCACAAAATTTGCCAAATGAATACTCCAGAAGGCCAGAATACCAAGACAGAGCCAGAGAACGTGTTTCTACTCAAGCTCCACAACAAGCCCGAGAAAGATCACCTCCAGGGGTGAATTCGTCTTCTGTCCGTGATATCAGACAGGATTCATCACGTACTTCATCTGCTAGAGACCGATATGGACCGAGAGGGAAGTACGATGACTATGGCGCGTACAGAAGTCAAGAAGGTCACAAACCTGGCCATGAAGACAATCAAAATGGACGGGAAGTAAGGAGATACGAAGCCAGAGGACATGAGGAATCCAGGGGTTACGAACGAGAAAGATATGGTGGTCATAATGGAAGAGATCGTGAATACAGAAAGCCTGGAAATGAAAGAGATGGACGAGAATTCCGGG
Source organism: Suhomyces kunorum (assembly GCA_030561465.1). NCBI lineage: Eukaryota > Fungi > Ascomycota > Pichiomycetes > Serinales > Debaryomycetaceae > Suhomyces > Suhomyces kunorum. Next base: position 173,845 of record JAKTXF010000013.1, on the reverse strand, counting down.
ACTATAGAGAACGCAGAGACGGAAGAGACCATAGAGATGGAAGAGATATAAGAGATCATAGAGATGGAAGAGATGGAAGAGATAATAGGGAAGGAAAAGATATCCGGGAAGGAAGAGACCACAGAGATGGTAGAGACAACAGAGACCATGGTGACTACAGAGAACATAGGAATCATAGGGATCAGCGAGATGGCAGGGACCATAGGGAATACAGAGATAACAGGGATCACTATGAACCCAGACAACGCAACTCCAAATACGACAGACCTCCAAAAAGCCATGGCAGAAAGCAAGATGTGAGTCCGCAAGAACTCATCAAATCATATGAAAAAGCTCTACTTGATCTCAGGGAAGTGGAGCCTCTTGAATCGATCAAAATCATAGACTCGAGATGGGGAGTAAAACCTTCCGGTTTTGAAACCGTTACTGCCCAAAGAGCCAAGTTATCTGGCTTGTTCCCATTGCCTGGAAATCCCAGACCTGTGGATTTCACCAAATTGGACGGTGGTTCCAGTGAAGGCATTTTGAGCTCCAACGACATTCTTAATGATTCATCCAAAATTGATCCTATAGACTCAAGAAGTGCACGTATCTTGATCGTGAAGGATATCGATTTCGGCAAGGTAAATTACCTCAAGATAGTTGAATTCTTCAATGACTACCTCAAGAGAATTGATATTGATGAGACGTCTCCTTCTAACATCGACAACAAGAGGAAAACCAAAGATGACAAAACACTAATCATTCAATTCAATAACAACACATGTGCTACCATAATCGCTTCTTTGAACAACCTCAAACTTCCATTTAACCTATACAAAGAAGATTCAGAACCAGATCACGACGCAGAGGAACGTATCCAGCTCAACATCGGCCGTCCTAAGGAATATGTCGTGCAGACATATCCCACCAAAATGAAGAATGCTGACTACGATAAAGTGATAGATAGTCACAAAACGGTAACTTTAACGGTTTCTGCCGACAAAACCGAAACAGAACTTCTTAATCAATTGAAGGAAGTCTCACCAGTGAAATCTTTTCAATTACTTAGAGAAAAGGGCACCAAAGAATCATTGGGCATTGCCTTTCTCGAATTCGAGATAGATGCAACCCTTAGCCCAGAAAAACAAGTTGAAAAAATTGAGGTATTGGTGGAAAAAGCTAAGAGCTGCTCAGATGTTTCCAATGCCTTCTTCTCTTGCATAACTCCTCGTGAAACTGGTATTCAAGACTGTACGATTGAAATGGACACCTTGAAATTATTAGTGAGGAATGAGAAAGTGTCATCCCATCCCAAACTGAGAGTGATTCAATTAATCAATATGGTGACTGCTCGCGATTTGATGGACGATACAGAGTTCCAGTTTATTCAAGAGGACATCAAGCAGGAGGTTTCCAAGTTTGGGAAGGTGGTTTCGATGAGAATTCCTCGCCCACCAAATGATTACACCCCGGGTTTAGTCCAATTTACCCAACCTGGATTAGGAAAGGTGTTTGTTGAGCTCGAGGATGAAGAGATTGCAATGAAGGCCATTATGGGATTGGCCGGAAGGTATTATAATGATAGGGTTGTTCTCTGTTCTTTCTATGCGTGCGAAGACTTTCACAACGGCATCTTCTAGGTATTTTGCATGTATGTATAAAAACACAACGGTGTTGAACCGGTCAAACACCAGTTAATTTAATTATCGTAAAGGAGCATGCTTGGCTCTAATATTCGTAAAACATTAGCTCAACTCTAGTACATCTAGAATTCATAATTCTAGTGCTCCATTTCGACAAGAAATCCATAGTTCTAATCCCCTCTTTCCTAAAGAAAAGACTTTATATCTTTGTAATTCTAATTCTCCTTTTCGTACAAGAACTCCTTCAATTCTTCGGGAACGGAGGGATCGTAGCCGTGTCTGGCAATCAAGTCGTACAACTTCTTGGGCAACTCGGGGATGAAACTCAAGCTCAACTTGATGATTTCGCTTTCTTCGAGTGGAGGGAAGCTTCGGAGAATTTTCATTGGTTGTTGGGACGCCAAAAGCGCCGACCGGTGGATAATGAGTTGGGCCACCACAAAGAGAATATTCATATGGGTGCCGTATGCAAAAAGGAAGTCCCAGAGCTTGAGAACTGACTTCAATGGAGGAGTACATGCACAGAGGGTCAAAACCGATGGAAATGCGTAGATTTCTGCCTTCAAGAACTTGGAATCGAGGAATTCGCTCAACACGGGGTCGATAATCTTGAGTACGATGTCCACCAAGCTGAGACCGGTATGAACTCCATCCAAATTGGGTGTGACGTAGAGAGGAATGTGGTTGGTGATGAGGCCATGGAGTAAGGCAAATGTCTGGGGTTCACTCTTGTAGCAGGTATAGGCGATTGGGGCCAATAGCACGTTCATTCCCTGGACGTACCCTACCTTATTCTGCATGGTAATTGCCACACATGAGAGGATGCGGATCAACGACTCTTCTGACACCTTCAGATGGAACGCCCTGTCGTTCATGAGAGTTCTGAAGGTGTCATTCTTGATTTTTGCGTAGACATTGGGGTCCAATGCCAGCGGGACTTGGGACACTAGTTTGGCGTATGATTTGGAGGAAAAGTTGGCCACTCTGGTGAGAATTCCCCATACGTAGGCACGATATGGGCACTGCTCATATCCTGGGGGAATGGCGAGTCCCTCGATGAGAATCATGTAGCGGAGTTGGGACAAGCCGTTCTCTAGGAAGAGTTGTTGACTTCCGATGAACTGCTCGATGGAGTCCTTTTTGCGGCCCTTGAGCTTGGGCGACGTCATTTTTTTTGACAGTTGCTGCTATTATGCAATCACAGTATCTATATAGGACCCAATGGGCGCTTTAGTAGCCCGTTGTTTCCAGTATTTCTGGCCCTGAATACACACCCTCTTGTTGTGATGTGATCTGTTAACAAAACATTTGTGGCCTGTGTGCAGGCCACATTTATTGAGGACAACTTCAACTACTACCAATACCTCAACTTCTCCTTCTTTCCAAGCTACCCTACCTCCCTCTTCCATAGGCGCCATGTTCGGATTAGGAAAGCTTCTCTACGTGATCATCTTGACCATCAACGGCATCGCTGTTCTCAGCGAAGACCGGTTCCTTAACCGTATTGGCTGGAGCAGTACCAAGGCCTCAGGAGACCAGTACCAATACGGCGTGGAAGGCGACGGCTCAGTTAAGACCAAGTTGGTCAACTTGATCAGTGCCATTCGCACGTTATTGCGGGTTCCTTTGATTGCCGTCAATGTGGTGGTGATCTTGTACGAATTGATCTTAGGGTAAGACACCACTTCAATATACCAGAATACGCATGAATACGTCTACTATGCCGCTAGAATGCCGTTGTTTTGCAGAAAATGGTGAAGTAAATGGCTCCATCATCATTCCAGACATCGGAACCGGGCCTGGGGCCCGGTATCCGCCCGAAACAGGCGCGATTGCCCGCATTTCCTCCCTGTTCTACGCATTGGTTCCGTCTGTACATATTTTAAATACACTATTCAACCTTGACCTCGGGGTCGTCGGCGTCGCCGCCGGTGCCGCTCTGTAGCCTGTCACGCGACTTCTTGAACAACTCCTCCTGCTGACGCAACAACTCCTCCTCCGACAACCCCGAATTCTGGAACTTGTTGTTCTTCTTCTCCTTTCCCTTCAACAACTCCTTGTGTTCATGGAGAATCTTCTGGATGATCTCGAGGTAGTTGCGGAAATCCAACTCCTCGAGCGCCTTGATGATGTGGTCCGACGCGATGGTCTTCTTGGCCTCCTTCTCGGCAATGTCGTTAGATTGGGTGGACAAGAGCATTATGAACTCGATGCTACACTCGGTGATGGCTTCTCGGGCCTCCTTTGTTATGGCGATGTTTTTGGGTAAGATCTCTCCGATGATCTTCTGCACCGTGGCCTTGGGCAAACTCAAGTCCTCGGTATTGCCGCTGGCATATTCTGACATTGTGGATAGTAGGGTCTTGGTTATTTGTTGTGGTTGATATTTCTCTTATGTAAGCAGAATGGAGAGAGAGGGTAGGGAGAATAATAGAGGCAGGGAAGGTTTGGAATGGGGGGAGCAGAGGGGGTGGGAGAGATGACGGCGATTCTAGAGGGTTGGGAGACTCCGGGGTTTGGTCTAGAGGCGGGATTTGATGGTTTTTTTCTCTCTACCTGGGTGCCCAGGTCCTCAATCGTTTGCTGTCGGTGGTGATGGCCCTGGAAGTGATGGGCCGTTTCAGCCGTGCGAACCAGAAGCAAGCGAAGAATACGAAAGAAATGGAGTGGAATGGGGGATTTTGGGGGGTTGTGATGTTTGGAATATTGGAGGTGTTTCGGGTGAGTTTGGAAGAGTTTGGAAGAGTTTGGGACAAAGGGGAATGAATGGAGTTCGGATGGTGATTGCCGCAAAATGGATAAGTAAGGTTAGTGAGTGAAATAATATGAGAAAATGTAGAGGGCCAAATTTACTGGAAAAAAAGGAGGAAATTAGGCTGTGGATTTCGGTGATGCGATTCTATTCGAAGGATTAATTTCCAATGGGGCTTAATTAATGGGTCCTAGTTGATTTTCGGTCATTGTTGAATAATTTGAAGGGTCGGTCACATTTCCAGTATGGCAGCCTATTATTGGTGCTTCTGTGGGATTCCAATTTCCCGTGGTCTCGTGGTACTCAGAATAATTACAGAATGATACGGAATCAACTCTAAACTTGTGTCAAGGCATGCAATTAATTGAATATATATTCGGATAATCCATCGTATCATGACATTGGTGTCATTATCTGCCGTAGTGAATTAATGTAGACAATAGACTTCGAAAAACCTGGAAGTCAGGCTTAATCTGGTTTTATCCACTCATATATGGTCTCGGTCTCAATTTCATAATCTATTGTTTCAGCCTAAATATGTCTCGAAATATGACAATCTCTAGCCATTGGCCATTTCTAACGTCTACCCTCATTCTGGCTTCATATGTCTCTTCTAACCTCTAACTTCCCATCTCTTCTGATACATATTTTGCACCCGTGTCAGTCACATTAACTCGGTTCCTCCCACAATTCTCTGCATGCTAGAAACAAACTCCTTGGGACGGTCTGTGACAATCCAATGTCCACAGTCGTACTCCTCGAATTTAACATCGTCAAAGTACCGTGCAAATTCGGGCCGGTCCTGCTCCCGGACAAACCCGGAATGCTTTGCAGCCATCACCACCACCGGTTTGGTGAATTTTCGTCCTTGTACCTCTTTCGCAGGCCATTCTCCCAAGTGTTTCAACACCTCTGCTTGCTGGAAATACTTCACGGGAACTCGAAACACCGTTTCCTCAGGCTTGTGGTACACATTGGTCCGAAGAAAGAAACGAACCTTGGCATCGGGCTCATATGGGGCCAATATTTCATCTACCGCACCAGGTAATACCTTAGTCTTAGAATGGATATCTTCCACTCGACACATGCCCTCTAAATCACTGTAAAAATTCAGTTCAAGCTTCTGATCCACAGGGCTGTTATCTACCACGACCATGTGCCCAACTAGTGCCGGTTCGAGGAGACCTACCAACATTGCCGTTTTCGCACCCATAGAGTGTCCTACTAACACTACTTCATTCCAATTGCGAGATTTAAGGTGTTGTATCACGTCATTTGCCAACGTGAGGTAGTAGTGAGGACTGGCATGTGGTGATTGGCCGTGGTTTCGCAAATCCAAGCCGTATACTGGAGAATTAGTAGTTTTAGCAAGTTCTCTACCTACACCACCAAAGTTCTTCAACAGGCCGAAAAGGCCATGAAGCATCACCACAGGAGGCTTGGATGCATCTGCCTGGAAGCTTTTGGAAGGTTTGAACTGTTGTTCAGCAAGAGCGACGGTTTTTCGGGCAGAAATGGTCAGAATTGCTCGAAAGAAACGCATGAAAATGAGATGAGATGAGATGAGAATGTAGTGGAGATTTAGGGGGAATAATGGCAGTATGGAGATGATTGGGTATTCAGGCAGGTCAGAATGGTCGTTGAATGGTGATTTCAGGACTTTATATGGCTTATTGGGGAAAGAATGTAGAGATGAATATTTACGATGTATCTGCGAAAAGAATAAATATAATATCACCAATTGTACTATCAATAATATTATTAAATTATGTTATTTGGATAAGGTGTGAATCCAGATGCGAATCTGTTACTTGGAAGATATCTATCTATCAATTTTTCTGTTGCTTGAACGATATCTATCTACCAATTTATTCTGTTCTTTGGGCAGATATTAATAATGGTATCTGCTATATGGTTCTTGTTATCTACATCTACGCTCTCATGCGGTGTCTTCTCATAAATCGTTATCTACTCAGAGCCGCCTCTGCCCCCCATGAACTGGTTGAACATCGGGTTGTTCATAATGTTGGACATGTCGGGAAGCTCGCCATCGGCTCCACCCAATCCCATGTTCTGAGCCATCTGGCGGACTGCAGGGTTGGACATCAAGTTCTGCAACGCTCCAGGGTTAGACATCATCTCTTGAGCTGCCTGCATGATCTGAGGGTTGTTCATCATCTCGCTCAATGAAGGCATGCCTCCAGCACCAAACATGCTGGAGAAATCAGGCATTCCACCAGCTCCAGCGCCGGCATCGGCAGAACGAGCGGTTTCCTCAGAGGACTCGGTCTCGGGCTTGGAAATCGACTTCTCCAAGTCTTCCTCCACTCTGCGCTTGGCAGTCTCGTAGCCCTTGGCCATGGCATCAGATTTGGTCTCACCCTCGGCCTCCAAGCCCTTCTTGTAGGCGTCCATAGCGGCCTTAGCGTCTCCCAAGGCGTAATGGGCCAAGCCCAATCTGGAGTAGGCCTTTGCGAAGTCTGGCTTCAATTCAATGGCCTTCTTGGCGTCTTCCACCGCCTTGGCGTGGTTGGACGACGACGAGTACGCAGCAGCACGGTTCGACAAGTACACCACGTTGGAGCCGTCCAATTTGATGGCCTGGGTGTATTTGGAGATGGCCTCGTCGAAGTTTCTGGCGGCCATGGCCCGGTTGCCTTCCACCTTCAAGGCATCGGCCTTCTCTTTGGTTTCAGCACTGACTTCGGCCACGGGAGCGGCAGAAACAGCGGCAGAAGCGGAAGAACTGGAGGAAGCAGCCAATCCGGCGTCCACCAATTCCTTCAAATCTTTGGATAACGTGGTCTTACTGTCCTTGTCGACCTCGAAGGCATCGGCAATGCAATCAATGGCCACGTCCATGGACTCGGCGTAGTCCTCGGCAATTTCCTTGTTGTGGACCGACTTCTTCAAGAAGTCGATGATGGATAACGCGATATCCTTGTTGGAGGCACTCATAGTAAAAGACTGGGGCAGGAGTAAGGGATAGGACGGCGTTTATATTGTGGACGTGTTGATTCCAGAATCTTCTACGATTGGGGCGCGCGCACGACCTAATATAGGTGGTTAACGTGGCAAGGCGATAACGATGGAAGAATGGAATGCAGATGGTGATTTTGAAATTGAATCAAATTTATGGTGATTTTGATATTGGATCATTTTAAAGAGCAGGTCAATTATTAGTGAGGGCGAAGTTAGTGCAGCTGAATTTGCATCAATTTAATAGAGGGAGGCGTATCAATGGCAGGTGAAAATTCGAAATAATCAACAGAGTTGAAACAATCGGTGGATATTTATCATAACACATAACCACTCCAGTGCATACTGAAGTCTTCTCATTGTTAATAGTCCTTTTTCCTTTACTTTTCTCTTTTCACTGTTTCTGCCGAATATGCTGGAGCCGTTTGGCCAACTGATAATTGCGTTTGCTGACCCGGGCAATCTCGTGCCGGGTGAACTGCTTAATGGCAAACGTCATAAAACCCGAGCGAAACTTGAGAAAACTGGAGATTTCCAGTGCCAAATTCTCATGATCCCATTTGATGTCCACATTGAGCGACATGATCTGCTTGATCTTTTCCGCCTTGAGTAGAATGAGCTTCTTGTATCGTGTCCGTTTGCTCTCGATCATTCCCCCGAGATTGAAAAACGTCATGGAATCGTCCTCTTGTTCGTCTGGAATTGCATCAATATCAAAGGTATTTCGTCTTATAGGAGCAGGCATGGTGCGAGGAGGTTCTCCTTGACCAGAATCGTCCTGATTTCCGTTTGAATCTCCAGCTATGGGTTGCACCATAATCTCGTACTTGTGAATTTCACTGTTCAATTCCTTAATGCCGGAATAGAGTTCTTTCCAATATCGCATTTTGTCCAATGCCTTGAGACCGTGCTTAATCAAATTAAATACACAGATCTCGATCCATACACTGAATTCATTCAATTCTCCATACAGAGCATCGTCCTTGGAATTTTCCGTGACCCGAATGTCATTTTCCACAACTTTTCCCAATGCAAGGTCTGTCACATAACGAAGATCGGCCTGCTTGAGCTCGGCAAATATGAGAAGCTTATTGAACTTGGAAATCGATTTCTTGAACGAATTCAAGTCATTGATTGAATATTGGAGGAAAACCTCCATTTCGGTGACTTGATTTTCGTTAAGCTTGACCTCACCTCCTGCTTGCTTTCGCCTCTCAATGACTTCCCTGATGCTCTCGAAAGTCAGTGAACTCCTGTTTTCTTGCACTAAAAATTTCTGGTAAAACGCTTCTCTGTCCACGCTGTTCTGGTATTCCAACGATATGAACAAAAGGTTCAATTTTTCAATCAAACGATTGATTCTGTCCTTATGAAAAAATGGAGAGGTGGACTTCTTAAGACTGTAGTTCAACCAAAAGTGGTCTTCTTCAGGAAAAACTGAGTACGGAGAGTTTATCTTCGTCAAGTAGATAATCTGCTGCACCGTCTCCAACGCCTTATAATTCGAGTAGCCATTGGTATCCTTGAAAAAAATTAGCCACTCCTTCCTTGTTGACCCGAATTTTGCATTAAGAGCAGTAAGTTTGGTGGTTCCATTGGCAGGGAAGAAATTCCTTGTAAAATAACCGTAAATCGTCAGTTCGATCTCTTTAAACACATCGTTTTTTGTTCCGATAGATTTGAGTGCCAGCATCCCAACATAATCGAAAACATTGTATGAATTCTTTGAATCCTCTAGGAGAAAATCTAGTCTTGAATCATTGAGAAGGTCGTGAAGGTTTTCTATTCTATTAAACTTGACGTAGGTGATTAATGGAGTCATGAATTTGCTGTTGTACTCATTAATATCAATCAAATTGTCTCTATTTGTGAGTATCCTTGTTTCCTTCAAGTTTTTTGCAATGATATGTAAAAGTCCATTTGAAAGTTTGTCCTTGTGATTATCAAAATCAACCTGTCCATATTTCGAGTAAATGCAGTCAAACGCTTCTTTCATCATCTTATCATAATGAGCATGATCATAGCATCGGCACAAACAGAAGAGTGGTGTGTGGGAATTCAAGTCCTTTTGGTTCCAATCAATGAGATGACCTATAACGGGAATCAACTCATAGTTGTGGAATAAGTAATGGCCAACTGATCTTCCGGTAACATCCTGAGAATTGAGATAAGTTTCTAACTCCTCATCCGACGTATTATGCAAAAGTAATTGGATGAAGTCAATTGAAATATCATTCGTTTCTTCAATCAACGACACCATGAGTAGGTTTTGATTGGTGCTAGTATCCTTATCAAATAATAGATCGTCTATACTAACCCATTTGATGTTGTAGTTCAACAAGATGTCCCAAACAGCAAAGTTTTTGGTCTTGATGCCGAACATGAGACAACTTTGGCCAATAATATTCTTGCTTCTTAAGAAATGTGAAGCTGGAATATTGTCTTGATGGGTTTCTTGTACTGTGTCTAATATCTTCCTCAACTTATCCAACTCTCCTGCCTGAATAGTCGACCAAAACTCGAAGTTTTGCTGTGAAAATTGTATCAAATCACCTTCATCATGACTTAAATGGTAGATCACAGCATCCAAGTTACTCATGATGTAATTGAAGTGTCCATCGTTGGAGTAATCGATGGAATTAAAGTTCTTGATGTAGTACAAATGGGCTTCGAGGTTGTCAATTTTAGAGTGGACTATCACCATGATTAAAAGGCCTATCAAGGTGTCGGCATCGATTGTCTTGACTTCCGAGGCCAGTTGAATTTTTTTGGTGACTAGCTTGTTCTCGGAGTCCCGTGAATATGTGATGGAGAATCCCGTAAGGATTTCCATCGTGTTTAGAATAATTTTGGTTTTATAATTCAGATTGGTCAATCCAGTGTCTGAGAGCTTGGAGAACTCGTTGATGGCCTTGTGAACTCGATGTTGTAGCTCGTTGATTTCCCAGGGCTTGTTCACGGAAATTTCAAGTTGATTTAGTGCTAAGCACGATAATTTATTGTATTTTTCGAATGTCAAGTGTTTCTCTGCTTCTGGATCGAACTCCTTTTTGTTAGGGTCCTGTAAATTGAGCTGAAAGATTACCTGAGACCATAGCTTGTCGTAGAGGTTCAATTCGACGTATTCATGAACTAGTCTATTGAGGTCAATGCCCTTGTAGGTCTGGAGAATGTAATTTATCAAATTGTATGTCTGTTCGCTTTCGGGATTTTCGACCTTGACGCTGTCCAGGATAATTTTGTAGGCCTCCTCTAGCATAGCCAGAAATTCGCCCTTGATTTGCGAGAGTTTCTTCTGGGTATTGGTGTGAAGCAAGCGGAATTGGCTATTATTGTGGTGGAATAATCTGTAGAATTTATCTGAAACTGCTTTAGAAAGCAACGGATAGCTCCGGAGAAGCTTTTCGAACGTAATGGTGTCGTTGATAGAGGGCTTTTCTTCGATTTGGAGCGCAGGTTGCTCCAGAGAAGGAGGAGATGAAGGGAGAAGTGAATAATGCGGAAGATGTGCGGGAAACCGCCCGAATAGCGAGTCTTCGATGTAGATGACCATGAACTTGCTTCCCTCGGGGAAATACAGGCAAAACGATCGTATGTATCCGGTGGAGAGGATGTGGAGCTTCAAGCTACGCTTGTAGCCCTTTCCCGTGAAGATCATGCCGTTTTTGATCAACACCTGCTTTCCGTTGATGCTGTTGTAGATGACCAGCTGGGCCTTGTTGTTTCCCACTGCAGAAATCGAGTGTGCAGATGCTGTTTTGATGACATGGGATTGAAGGAAGTCCTCATTTGTATAACATAAGTCTCGAAGTGGGTATTTATTGGAAACTGGGTCGAAGTATTCATCTAGAACGTATGCTGGTGGCACTAGGATGGTGTAGTCGAGGTGGTTTTTGCCCAATTGCTCGATGGTCTGTTTGAAGGGCGGTTTATAGTGGATAGGGTTGTTGAAGATGCAATTGAGGAAGTGGTTATTGAGAAGGGGAAGGGACGTCATCGTTGTTCTGGTGATGTTGTGGAATCAACATACACACCTGTCGAACGTGGATGCAGTGAAAGGTTGGAAGGATGTGCCAATGTGGCGGATATGTGGAGGATGCAGTGGTTTCAGGTTGTAGAGGTGATGCAGATAGAACTCGCACTAGTAGTGTGAAACTAAGGATACGAAGAGTAGACGAGACAGACAATAACAATATGGGCAGGGGCACGGTGTGCAGGTGCTTGAGACTTTTCTGAAGGGAGATATGAGAGCAAGAAGGTGGAAGAAGGTGGAGGGAATTTGGATCTTCTGTGAATTTTAGCCTATTTAATTATGATCAGTGATTAGGATAGAGAGATTATATTCTAAGGTCAGATATTAGGGTATTGAGGGCAGTTAGAATTTAGGTAGATTTTCAGAATGCGGGAGGAGTCGATATGGAGTTGTTTCGGAGAAATAATGTCGTGGATTGGTGTACTATCTATGATCATAAGCGAGATCTGAGATAAGACTCGGCTAATATTATGAGTGAGTTTTATTCCGGTGACTGGAGAAATCATCAGCAATTGTTATGTGTAGCCAAATAATTATAATGAGGTAGTTAGAGTGTGTATTTGAAATTCTCCAAATAACTGTACTGATTAAATACGCTTTGTACTTATACTAGAAATATCCTAGTAATCAGGTTGTTTAAATCCCATACCAACCCTAGAATTAATCTGACAATCTCAAATTACCTTATTAATCAATTTTCGTATTTCCCAATCTTTTCAAATCTTACCTTATTAATATGTGTATCCTTCAGAATCATATATTCTAATTTCAACTCATAATATGTGTATATCTCCCCTTCATAAATTTTCCCTTTTGAATATTTACATAATTCTAGTCCTCTAATAATTACTACATCTCTTACTTAATATATGCATCATCTCATATCAATTTGTCTCCTGGGTGATGGTTCTCAATCCCACGGACCCAGTCAAAATGCTGGGCTTGGTGCTAGTGATAGGGTAATTCAACAGATTTTCCTGGTTCTTGCTACCAAAGCCTCCTCCACCTGGAGTCATAATCACCACTCTGTCTCCCTTGTTGATTTTAACCGTGCACTTTCCTCCCAAAGAAATCTTTCTAATCTTGGATGAGTCTGTTTCCGACTTTCTATACCAGTAATTCTTTCCTCTCAAGCCAGAATCGCCTCCCAATAATCCAAATGGCGCAAGCGATCTTCTCTCCATAAGACAAGACACCTCCAAATTGGGATAGGTGAACTCGATATCTCTGATAACTCCGTTTCCTCCCTTGTGAAGTCCTGCGCCGCCAGATCCCTCTCTTACCGAATACTCGTGCACAATTACCGGATATCTCTTCTCAAATAATTCAGTATCGGTGATTCTGGTATTGGTGGTATGGCATTGGACAACCGACTGTCCATCCCAGGTTGGACCAGCACCAGAACCTCCACAGATAGTCTCATAATACCCAAAAGAAATATTGTTCTTGGTATCGCTGATACCAAAGGTGAAATTGTTGCATGTTCCCTGCGAAGCAGCAGCAGCTTCAAACGCCTTGAGCATGACATCCACAATTCTCTGGGTGGTCTCCACGTTTCCTCCTACCACAGCAGCCTCATACGAAGGATGCACCACCGATCCTTCTCTGGTAAGAAATTTAATTGGTCTCAAACAGCCGTTATTCAATGGCACATCAGTACTGATCAAAGATCTTAACACATACAACACCGCAGAATACAAGATGGCTCTTGGGGCATTTAAATTGCCGTAGATCTCATCGCCAGATTCGGTGAAATCGAATTCCGCCGTTCCCGTATTATTATCAATGGTAATTGCCAATGCAATGGCCGTTCCATCGTCCAAATAATCCACTGCCTTCAACTGCTTGCCTCCAAATTTGGTGTAGGCCATTCTGAGCAAGTTCTGCACGGCAATTTCGGCCGTGGACTGAATGGCTCCCATGTATAAATTAATCACCTCATAGGAAAATTCCTCAATAAGCTTGTTCAACAAGGTGATACCCTTGAAATTGGCCGAAACCTGTGCCTTGAGGTCGGAAATGTTATCACTCAATGTTCTGGTACCAGAACTACCAGGATGTTTTGCTGGTTCCTCCAATAAAATCTTGGTGATGCCTGCTTCATCAAATTTACCCTTGGAGCATAATTTATGGGTAATAATTGAAGCACCTTCATCGAAAATAGTCTTGGAATTTGGAGGCATCGATCCGGCAGAAATAGACCCAATGTCTGCATGGTGCCCACGAGAAGCAGTCCAGAAAATGGGGTTTTTGTTCTCGTCCAAAACTGGAGTAATCACAGTAATATCAGGTAAATGAGATCCTCCTGCCTGGGGATGGTTAGAAACCAAAACGTCGCCGTGTTCTAATTTTCCTTCCCAGATATCCTTCTGTGCTTTCACGGCAAACGACATGGCACCCAAATGAATTGGAACATGAGGAGCATTGGCCACCAAATCACCGTTTTTATCGAAAATAGCACAGGAAAAATCGAGTCTTTCCTTGATATTGGTGGAAATGGCAGTCTGTTGCAAGGTTCTTCCCATCTGTTCAGCAACAGACATAAATTTATGGCCAAACACTGACAATTGAATGGGGTCGGCCACTTCTGTCGATAAAACAGGTTTCTCTTCCTGTTCTACCTGGAGAAGAATATGGTCGGAAAGAATAGTAGCTGATGATCTAGGCTCGACCAAAATTGTCTGGGTATCGTCAATAATTATGGCAGGGCCCTGGATCAAGGATCCGACCTTCAAAGTGGGAAGACTGTGAACTGCGGAATCGGACCATCCCTTTCCTTCGAAATAAATCGACTTGGTGCCATTAGGAGCAATTTCCGTGGTATTTAACTTCTTCTGCTCTTCAAACGGATTAATTACTGGCTTGTCTGGATTTTCCACAATTAACAAAACCTGAACGTCGTCCACCAAGACCTTTCTATCCAAATTGAAGCCAAACTCAGCAAAGTGTCTGTCGATGAATTTTTTGTCAGCATCGGTTTGTCCAGAGGAAACAGGAATTAACAAATGAGTGTCGGATCCTTGGTACCTCATGTTCAAGAGGTACTCGAATCTGTGGTTGAAATGGGTCAATTTTTGCTCCACAAAGTCCTGGTATGCCTGGTCATGAAGGGTTTTGATTTTTTGTTCAATTGAAGCAAAACTTTGGGGAGAATAAGTGTAAGATGCTGGAGACTGCTTTTCTATGACAATATCGGCCAAATAAATCCCGAAAGCCGATAATAACGACGAGTACTTGTGGATGGCCACCTGGGAAATGGACAAGTTCTTAGAAAGAGCCACTGAAAATTGGCCTCCAGAGCCTCCGAAACAGGCCAAATTGTGGTCGGAAGTATTGAAACCCTTTGCTTCCGTCAAATTTCTAATTGGTCTAGCCATGGACTCGATGGCAACCTTCAAGAATCCGCTGGCAACTTCTTCTGGAGACAACTTTGAGTTATTTTCCTTATTAATTTGTTCAGTGAGTTCGTTGAATTTCGCAACCACAACGTCATAATCGAGTGGTTGGTCCTGGTTAGGACCAAATATCTTGGGGAAATACTCGGGCAATAATCTGCCGAGGAATAAGTTAGCATCTGTCACCGTCAAAGGGCCATTTTTGCGGTAACAGGCCGGACCAGGATCAGAACCTGCCGATTCGGGACCAACCACGAACATGCCGTTTTTCCAGAATAAAATGGATCCACCTCCGGCAGCAACGGTGGAAATGTCCAATTGGGGCGTCTGCAAGCTCACCTCGCTCACTACGGTTTCGTAGATGTGTTCCAAGCTTCCTGAGTATCTGGAGACATCAGTAGAAGTACCTCCAGCATCGAAGCCAATAGTGGCCACTTTGGAGACATCGTCATAACAAGTCTGTCCGTATCCCACCATTCCTCCAGCAGGACCCGACAAAATCGCCTTCAAACCCGTGAAGGTGTACCAAGGACATAATCCACCATTGGATTGCATGAATAACAATTTATTACCAAAAGCCTCCAAACCGCCTTCAAAACCGTAGCCAAAATTCTCAATATACTGTCTGATAATAGGCGACAAGTAGGCGTCCGCAACGGTGGAGGAACACCGGTTAACCATGCCTATCATGGGTTGTAATTTGTGAGAAACCGATACCTGGAACCCGATATCAGTGCAAATGTCGGCAATTTTGCTTTCGTGTTCGGGAAAATTGTAGGAGTGCAACAAGCAGAGGGCAATGGTCTTGATCTTTCCCTGGTCGTAAATGGCCTGCAACTGGTTTCTCACCTGGACGTAGTCGGGTTTCTTCAACACTCTTACCACGTCTCCGGTGATACCTGTGGTCAATTCTGGGTCTTCAGGCCCGGAAAAATCGAGGTTCACGCCTCCTCCCTCGGAAAAGCTCTCGATAGTGACTCTTTCGTCCACTTCCATCACCAGATCGTATAATTGTCCCAATTTCTGTGCCGTCAAGTCGAAAATATGAGGCCGGGTCTGATTTCCGATCACCAACACGTCTTTGAAGCCCTTAGTTGTCACCAACAATACCGAGGCTCCCTTGCGTTCCAACAATGCATTGGTGGCAACAGTGGTTCCCATACGGATGCTTCTGATGGATCCAAGCTTCAACTTTTCACCTTTGGGAATTGACACTCCATGGGCCAGTTCTAGAACCCTTCTGATTCCTTCTGTGGGGGCATCCTTGTAGTTGGCTGGATCCACCGAAAGCAACTTGAAAACGATGTCTTGTTTGCCGGGAACCTTGGCAATGACATCGCAGAAGGTTCCTCCTCTATCGATAGCAATGGAGATGTTGGAAAGATCGGAGTATTCAGACATTTATGGAGTCAGCAAAGAGTCAGAATGAGAATGGAGCTGCAGTTGCTGAAGAATTCGATGAAATGGCGCTGTTTCAACAAAGTATGGCAAGAAAGGCGTGTTTTATAGTGAAATATATTGGCTGATATGTCATCGGCTTTTCGCACGAAAATGCCGATCGATGGGGGCCACAGTGAGATTGAATATGTGCCCCAAATGGGTGCAAAGCAGGCGAAAAACAGGGCAATTGCGAGATTGGGCTGTTCCAGCCAATAGGGAATAATAGCTGGTTCTGTAAATGTTTCCTCATTGCGCTGTCTCGGTATATTTATCCTACAATTCAACCTTACTCGGTGTTTTCTATGGTATTTGTTTCTATATTATTCTCACTCGGTATATTCTATGGTATTTGTTCCTATATCTTTATGCTAACTCGGTGTTTTCTATGGGTTTTGTTACTACCTTTTTATGCTGACTCCGTAAATTCTATGATATTTGTTCCCATATCTTTATGCTAACTCGGTGTTTTCTATGGGTTTTGTTACTACCTTTTTATGCTGACTCCGTAAATTCTGACTATATGAAATTGTACCAGAAATCAACTCTGGGGCTCCCCTGCGCCCCTATCTCTATGTACCCTCTCCATTCTACGAATCGTGTATGTGCACCTTCTCAATGCGATTTCCAAGCGAATCGTACTTTTCCTCTTCTTCTTCTTCTTCCTCGAAATCGTCCTCTATAATATCCAATTTATCGTATCTGATGCTTCTGTGGTCTGATTCAGTGTCTTGATCCGAATCCGCTCCTGAACCTCCTCCCAGTATAACGTTTCCGAGACTATCGTACTCAAGTTTTTCAATTGTCTCATTTTCCACCTTTTCAATTCTATTTCCCAAACCATCGTACTCAACCTCTTCTTCACTTTCCTCTTCCTCTTCGTCGTCGTCTTCTGCGCTATCTTCCTCATCAAGAGCATTTTTCTTGTTGACGTTTCCCATCATCCAGACATCGCCCTCGTGGGCCTTCTCCTTGCGCTCCTTCGCCTCGTTCTCGATCTTCTTCAACCATTCGTCCTGTGCTGCACTCACCGATTCCGAGTCCGTGCACTGCTGGTAAACCTCTATCAACTCCTTGTTGATCTTCAAGAACGTGAGGCCCCAGGAGAAGTTCTCAAGCAACATTTCTGCCCAATCAACGTGCCCCACAATGGCAAAACATGCGGCAAGGGCCTCCACACAGTTCAATCTCCATGGTCTTCCATAATTCACCGGATTGGCCGCTACCAAATACGGAAGTAATCTCTCGTGTTTGCCTCCGATCTTATTGAACGGAACCTCATCTAATCTGGCCCAAGAACACTCGACTACGGCGGCTCCATTGGTCTCTACGATCTCTTTATCATCAGGACAAACCACGCCTTTTCCATTGGGAGACACCACAACACCCTGAAATTTCTGGCCAATACGCAAGTTCTTGATGAGACCCAACCGTTCGAGCTTCTTGCCGCTGCATCTCTTGGGATCACAATGATCAAAGTCCCACATGGCGAGCTTGGTTGGAAAATTGACCTTTGCATTGTACACCGTGGTTGCACCAGTTTCCTGGCGTCCCTTTCTTGAGTGGTGTTGTTTGGACTTGTGTCCGTTAGAGGTTCTGGACCTGTTAGAAGACTCTTCTGATTGTTTGTTCTTTCCTTTGGCCATGATTTCTGGTGAGATGGGGGTGATGAATTTTGAGATGGCATTAGATCCGGGTGTGCTTAGTCACGTGGAAGGGGCGTAATACGGGGTTTAAAAGAGGTAAAATCAGAATGAATAGTGGACTTGTTTTTGACAGAGAGGTGGTCTGTTTAGAGAGAATTGGTGTCATGGATATGTTGGACGTTTGCTGAACAATCTGGTGAATTTAACATTCAATATTTCTCTGAAGAACGGATAAATGGAATTAGCATACAAAAAAAGGAAGATCATAGAGAATTTAGCATGCAAAAGAGGTTCATAGCGAATTAGTGTATGTTGCTTGTTGGGTTCGGGCTCTATCTGTTGAAACGATACTGGTCTCACTTTAATTCTTTTCTTAAATTGTTGATTAAGTATATCACTAAATCCGAGCGATTAGCTGGTCTGATCGCAATTTATTCTGACTTTTAATTGTGATCTATGAATAGATTTAATATCAGTCAAGCCCATTGACTTGTGCTGTTATCCAAGCACTTTCAATTCTCAATATCCTTTCACATCATTTCTTCTACACCTGTCAATAACTTTTGTGGATTAATATTTATACAATGTAAATGTAAGAGGAAGAAATAAATATGGTCAATGACCATGACATTAGACATAACGAGACCGAGGACCGATTAAACCAGAAAACCAACCATGAAATATATTAGAAATCTTCGTCAAAAGAGAAGTTGGACTCTGCGGTCTTGGCATCGTTGGTCTTGGCCATGACACCGGCCTTTTGGTAGTCACTGACTCTCTTCTCGAAGAAGTTGGTCTTACCAGCCAAGGAGATGTTCTCCATGAAATCGAATGGGTTCTGCACGTTGTAGACCTTCTGGTTGCCCAAGGCAACCAACAATCTGTCGGCAACGAACTCGACGTATTGGCACATGAGGGTGGCGTTCATACCCAACAAGTGGACGGGCAAAGCATCGGTGAAGAACTCCTTTTCGATGGCAACAGCCTCGGTGATGATTCTCTCCACGATTTCAGGGTCGGGTCTGTTTTGCAAGTGGGAGAACAACAAGCAGGCGAAGTCGGTGTGCAAACCTTCGTCTCTGCAGATCAACTCGTTGGAGAAAGTCAAACCAGGCATCAAACCTCTCTTCTTCAACCAGAAGATGGATGCGAACGAGCCACTGAAGAAAATACCTTCGACGGCAGCAAACGCCACCAATCTTTCGGCAAAGAGAGCCTCGTCATCGGTGATCCATCTCAAGGCCCAGTCGGCCTTCTTTCTGATGCATGGAATGTTGTCGATGGCGTTGAACAAGAAGTCGGCCTCCTTTCTGTCCTTGATGTAGGTGTCGATCAACAAGGAGTAGGTTTCGGAGTGGATGTTTTCCATCATGATCTGGAATCCGTAGAAACACTTGGCCTCGGAAATTTGCACCTCGGCAGAGAAGTTTTCCACCAAGTTCTCGTTGACGATACCGTCGGAGGCAGCGAAAAACGCCAAGATTCTCGAGATGAAGAATCTTTCCTTGTCGGTCAACACGTTGTTCCAGTCGTGGAGGTCCTTGCCCAAGTCGATTTCCTCGGCGGTCCAGAACGACGCCTCGGCCTTCTTGTACATTTGCCAGATCTCGTGGTACTTGATGGGGAAAAGCACGAAACGGTGGGGGTTTTCAATCAACAAGGGCTCGTCCTTCTCCAACGCCTTCAACTTGTGACGGTGAGCACGGTGCTTGTCCTTGAACTCATGGTGTTGCTTGGAGTCGGCGGCAATGGCCTTGTTGACTTCTTCGACACTGACTTCCTTCAAGCCTTCAGGAGTGATGATGGCCTTGGGGCCAGCGGTGTTTTGTGAGAGGTCCTTGTGTTCGGCTTCGGCAGCCAACTTCTCGGTCAAGGACTTGCCCTTTACGGAGGTCATGTCTAAGGAGGAGATCTTTCCGGTCAAGCCGTTGGTGGGAGTTTGTTGGATAGACATTTGAGAAGTGATTGGGATGGAGATGAGAAGAGGCAGGAATGTCGCGTCTTATATAGCAGGGGAAGGCCGAGACGGAGAAGAAAGCGGAAGATGCGTGTGGCGATGGAGAAAATTGCGTGGTGGCGTCGCGTATGGTGTGGTGAGGACACGACGGAAGGGAGCGAATCAAGGGTGATCAAAGAGGGTGTTCCAGGAGAGTGCATAGGGCAATATTGGTATCAAACGGTAGCTAGAGATTGGAATATTCCTATATGTGAATATGGGTGCAATTGGAGCGGTTTGAAATGGTTTTTTGATGGGCCTTCAGTTGGCAGCATGTGCCCTAGATGGCTGGCTTGGGCAGTATTTTGTTTACCTTTATCCCGAAACGCGTGGGCGCAGGTGGCAATTCCAGGACAACAAGACGTGTATTGTAGACGTGTTGCCACACGTCTAGATAGGAAGGAAGGACGCGTCGGGATGCCGACTCGCAATAGCAAGGATCGGATGTGTTGGCGGATCCATGGCGTCCGAATCGGGATTGGCTGATCAGCACAGCATGTCACAGGCTCGGAAAAGGGCGTACCGGAAAGACAGAGAGGTCAGGAACGGGAGCGCGCAATGAGACGGACGCGAGTGACGCGGATGAGTAAGCTAGACGTGTGGAAAGGAGACGTGTCGGGTCAGGGGAATTGGGATAGGATGAGAGAGATGGGATAGAATTGGAATAAGAGGAATGGGATGGAGATAAGAAAGGGAAAGGGAACTGCGAGAGAGAAGTAGGCTACGATGAGAAGGAGATGAATATTGTTGCTGTGAAATTGTAGGGATACGGGGATTGACTCTGTCTGTCTGGCACTTGATGTCACATCTCATTTTTCTGGAATTTTGGAATTTTGGAATTTTGATATTTCCGCATGAGGACCACCCAAACATACAACACCAAACAAGACGAGCATGGCTTGTGCTGCAATCCCGTGTGGGACCATCATTGGCCAATATCATATGAGGTGACGGCACAGCATTTGTAAGCTCTCGTATAGCCCATCATGTGCCAGAGCAAATGTGCCAGAGCAAATGTGCCCCTATCCTCTAATTGTAGATTGGGATAGGGAGACCACTACTCTCACATCAGGTGACCTGACCTGTGAAGTTGCCAGGACGCCAGTTGCCTAACTCCAAATGCCTCTCCAGTTGCCTCTCCAGCTGCCTAACTCCATGCAAGGCGGGCTAATTCTATGCCAAGTAGCCTAAATGCCGAGATGTCGTATCCAGCACTAGCTCTTGTACATACCCGAAAGAACCAGTTGTGTATAGAGGAGTATGCGAAACGGGCCAAGCACAGAAGCCAAGTTCTGCACGGCAAGCTTCCAAAGTTCAGGCCAGATTGTGCAGTATGGGTTGTGCAGTATGGGTTGTGCCAAAAGGGACGGGCTAGGTTTTGGGTATTGATGTTGATTCAGGTGACCTGAAATGCCTTGGGATATAATTATAGGAGGTAGAATTAGGGTGAGAAAGAGAGGATGGGAAGGTGAGTGGATTGTTGTGGCCACCTGGAGACGGAATTCACCTTTTAGGTGCTCACGGGATACCTAATTTCCTTGTTCCTCATATCTACCAGTTAATTGTAGAAAAGTCTAATTTGAAGTCTCTGCTTAATTAAATTGATTACCTAATTACGACACATCAAACAGATTCTTGATTGACAGAAAGCGGCTCTTTAATCGCAATCTGCGATTTACTGACACGATCATCTATCATATTGCCTGAAATGGAGTATTTAACCGAATTTTCATCAAACAAACCCAGACTGATATGATAATCTATTATATTGCCTTCAAGGGAGTAAGAGAGCGATTGACAGACACGATAATCTCGAAAGCCTACTTATCGGATTTTCGACATCTTAATCTATTTATTCTGCCCGAAAAGTCACTCCTCGGTCTCCACCATTATCGATTATATTGGCCGTAAAGCCAGTTTCAAATTTTAATCTACTCAATCCATATTGCCTCAATTTAATTCTACTCGCTCCATACTCAAGTGCCTATTCAAAACCCTGAATTCTAATTCTACACTCTCCATATTCTAGTGTCTCTTATTTCCTGAATTCTAATTCTACTCGCTCCATATTCTAGTGGTATATTGCCCCAATTTAATTCTACTCTCTCCATATTCTAGTGTCTATTCATATTACCTGCAACTATTTACCGGAGTTCTCAACACTCACCAAGTTGGCATAAGGATGCGACTCGTCCATGGGGGTGGGCAAGTCCTTGATGGGTGCCAACTGCTCCTTTCCTCCATCAGGGAGGTATTGGTACAAGTCCTCGTTTTTGGTGAGCTCCACCGGGTCGCCCAAGTAGCCGTTGGCACTAAACGGATTGGTGTCATTGCGGGCGTAGGCACTCAAGCTGCCCACAGGACTGACGACATCGCTGATATCATCAGCCGCGAGAGTGGGTGAAAGCACGGTGCTGGGGAGATTGATTTTGGGACTGGAAATTTCGGCAAAGTCGAACTCCAAGTTGCCGTACAACCGTGAGATGTCGCCTGTTCCTGAATACTTTCCAGCAGCATATTTATGGAGCAACACTGCCCGGAAACATTGGGCCCATTGCATGGAGCTCCAGTCTTCTGCGGTGGCAGTATCGAAATTGCGTTCCACCAACTTGACTGCCTCCTCGATGGGCAAGTATTGGTAGTGAGGCAACGAGGGCAACCCGAATAGCAACGACTGGGGATCGGACTTGTCGCTCTTGAAGTGTTCGGGACGGCCGTACAACTTGAACGAGTCGATGATGTGGATGTAGTTGCGGATCATGATTTCGATTGCTGGAACTCCGGGATGACTCACGGGCATCAAGTACAAGTTGTTGGTAGCCACAAAGCCGTTCATGTTCTTCTTGAGGAACGACGAGGTGCGTTTGGGCTCAGAAGCGTCGATATGGGCCGAAGTTCCCGTGGCAGATCCCAGGGAAGCACTGCGTTGGCGACTTGGACTCATGACACCACTGAAAGTACGACGAGGATTGTCAGAATCGAGCAAATTGAACGACAGCGACCCTGAAGGGTGACGAGAATGGCCTGGAGACCCTGGAGTCAAGGACGACAACGAGGAGTGGGAGTTGCTGCGAGAGGGGGCCTTGAACGAGCGCAGGTCCGGCACCACGAAGAACGACTCGTAGTTGCGGTTGATGTAGATGTCTCCGTTCAACTTCATGATGGCATTGAAATCGATCATGTTGGAGTGCTCGGGATAAACGTTGAACACGTTGGCCACGTTGGCCACGTACACCACCAAGTTCTTCTTGGTGGTCTTTTCCGACAGGAACATCTCGATGCGGCCCACATGCTTGGCCTCTCCCGGGGTGATCACCACATACACCCGCAACCACTTGTTGGAGATCTGGGGCAACCGCAAGTCGCACCATTCCAGGCGTGCGAAGCGCTTTTTGGTGGAAAGGAGAACGTGAATGTCCAGGAGTTTTGATGCCTTGAGCGACATGACTACTGCGGTGAATGCCTCGTTCAACAGTGTATGTTCGTATTTGGACAAGTAGATGGCCGCGAGCCAGCGACGGTGGTCTTCTCCCGTGTGGAACCGCAACACAAATGTATTGTCGTAGTCCTGGATGATGCGCACTTCGGGAGACCCCGGCAGCACCTCGACCTTAGCATCAATCACGTTGATGTATTTGGGAGCAAACTCGTTGTTGGAGGCATCGACGTCGTCGTCACTGGGACGCCAGAGCAGAAGCTCGTTTCCCGACAATTTGGCCTCGACTTCGAGCCACACCTTCTCGCCCGTTCCGAGCACTCCGGGCACCTGGAGGGTGCCCATTGCGTACGTACGGAGCTTCTGGGCATTGATGAGATTGACGATAGGCACTAGTGGTGCGGCGAGGTTTTCGGTGAGAAGTTTGTTCTGGAGAAGGAGGGATGCGCGTGGATTAGGGAGGGAATTGATGGAAGGGTCAGAACCGTTAGGGGAAGGAGCTTCGGAGAATGAGTACACTCTGGAGTGGCGAACAAGAGACGCAGGGGTGGTCTTGAGTTTATTGGAAAGACGGCGCGAGGAGGCACGGTCCGGGGGGGCTGTTTGGGGCAAGGAGGAACGCGAGGGAGACCGGCGAGGCGACAGGGGCAGGGTGCCGTAGATGGAGAAAGAGTCGGAGGAATTGGCGAGGTCGGTCTTGATATTGGGAAGCAGGGGAGGCGAGGAGGGTGGTTGTGGGGACAGGGCGGGAGATGGGGTGTTTGGAGTGAGGGAGGTGAGGTTGGAGGGGGTGTAGGCCGGAGGGGCTGGTGGTACTGGCAGGGTCTTTTTTTCGCGGCGAATAAACATGCGAGGGGAGAGAGAAAAGGGCATGTTAAGGGGAGGCTATTGGATAGATGGGAATAGTATGGATGGGTGGAGATTAATGGGATAGAGGGATATTAATGGAGTACTGCAATATGGGCTATAATCTCGGGTTTTGAAATAAGGAAATGGTAGGAATTATATGGACTGCCAAATGGGGACCAGCACGGTGGGACTGTCAATAGGGACTGGAACTATGGAATTGTGGAGACCAGCACTGTGAATAGCACTATGGGAATTGTGGAGACCAGCACTGTGAATAGCACTATGGGAATTGTCGGATCAATGAGACTGCAAATATGAACAACAGTCTAATTAGCACGGTATGACTTGAACTCTGGGACTTCAATTAAATTCAATTATGGCCAGAAAACACGTTCGTTGCCAATTTCGAGGCAATCTCTGCGATGGAAAGGACGGGACGATACGACGGGACGATACGACGGGACAATACGACGGGACAATACGAAGGGACAATACGACGGAACGATGCCGATAACTGTGGATGCTGACTCACTAACTCTATCTCCACGGACAGAATATCAATCTTCACCCTCTACTGCACGGGCCCGGCCTGCTTTTATACTTTGCCCCGATGGCCTCTCCCGAAACAAGCCCCGTGACTCCGTACCGCATTCGTCAAATTTTCTGGGTGATGCCAGGCTTATCGGGCACCGACGTGCGTGGCCCGGTGCGACTACGGAGAGGTCGGGGATCGGGCTGGGATTGGGATTGCGTCATACAGGGAACTCCAGTGGACAGAAGGGGACACAACCACAAGAATCGCAAGGAATGGCAACAGAAGCGTAACGGAACCGTAACGGAACCGCAACCGCAACCGCAACCACAACGTCGCTACAGCCACTATTTCTATGCTAGCACAGCCGTCTGGCATCTGCTGCCGCGACACTGCCTCCTGGTGGAACCGCCAAGAGCCTCGGGGCCTGGGGGTGTTGCTGCGACAAGCTCTTGACCCAGTGGGGCGGAGGTCGCGGCACGTCCGGGACCGCTGCGACGGAGGCCGCGGCAGGGGCAGTGCCGTCGCACAGAGAGATTGGGGACAATGCTGGAGAAACCCGGGAAACCGTGGCATCACGCCAGGCAGAGGGGCGTGGGGAGAGCGGTATCGTGGTGGGGTCGTGGGGCCGTGCAGGGCCGGAAGGGCCGGAGGGGTCGGAAGGAACTCGGCCGGGACGGGCCACGGCGAGAGAGAGACCATTGAGCTACAGCCCCACGCATGGGGAGAGATCGAGAAAAAAGATTAGCGAGAGGAGGGAGCTGTAGGGAGAGAGAGCGAGGGAGATGGTGAGAAATGTGAAAGTGAGAAATGTGAAAGTGAGAAATGTGAAAGTGAGGGAATGGAACAGGGAAAGAAGAAGAAGGAAGAAGGAAGAAGGAAGGAAGGAAGGAAGGAAGGAAGGAAGGGAGCGAAAGTGGAGAGAAAGAGGAGAGAAGTAAGGAAGTCTTTTCTATTCAATGAGCAACTCAACACTACTCTACCGCGGGGTGGTGTGGTGGCCCGGCACGGCTGGTCCTGAGGTCTGCCCCGTCAAACTCCGTCCAGAAAGACCCAGGCCGTTTCGGGCACAGGATTGGCGTGGTGGCAACACCAGACTGCGCCCCCAGCCCGGAAAGGAGATTTAGGGTGCTCCTTTACGCTCGCTATGTTTGGTCTCGTCTTTATTGCTCGCCCCATTTGTCCCTAATTTCTGTTTTCATGGTGTTTTAACTTCCTCTATTCGCACCATCTCTATATTCTTTCTCGCCTCCATCTCATTTTTCACTTCCTAGTGCGACCTCATCGCGGAGTTGCCGGTTGCCCACAATGCCACAATGGTCCCATGGGGTTGCTGGCTCCAGCCCCACACAGCACCACAAAACCGGCTCGACATCGTGGTCCCAGATCCTCAACCACGGGTAAAGTGGCGAAGTTTCGACTGCCCCTGTGCAGATGCAGTGAGTCGCGAAATTTAGCCTGGATGCATCTCCGTCTCAGGTGAAACGCAATGGGAACGAGAAGAGGAAAAATAGAGAATATCGCCTATGAAGACTTGTGGGTCCTGGCCGTTAGTCTGTGGGATCGGCCCGTGTGGGACAACGGCCGTCCCAATCGGGACGATCTGGTACGCAGATCTCATGCACCATGGTGTCATAGCACAGGAAGCAGATATGGCGATGCAGCTGCAGAGAAATACGAGTGGCGCAGTTTCCAGAACACACCGGGTACGATTCCACAGTATTGCAGTATGGGGCAGATTCAAAGACGGGGTACGGCACAGATTCCAGAATACGGGGGAGGGGTTCCAGAACGTATGGGGTAGGGGCGCAGTTCGAGAAGATGCGGGGCATTGACTCCTTTAGAAGACGATACGTGGTAGACCATTGAGTGTTGTTGGAATTGGGGTTGGAATTGGGGTCGGATCAATTTATGGGGAAGATAATTGGCGAGAGATTCTATATTTAGTGTGTGGTGATATTTTGAGACCTGGCATCTCGCATGATTTATTGGCAGATTTGTCCAATTTTTAGGTTGGCCCAGGAACGGGAGTCGTTTATTTTTAAATTGGATCAGGAAACTGTTATGTTATTCGGTTGGGTAGAAGAACATTCCGACTATTGGTCGTTTTCAATTATATCGGATCGGTGAGATTGGCTTGTAAGCAGGAGCTTTCTTTGTAAGTTTGAGTATCAACTCTGATTGAGCTCTATTTTGTTGGCTTGTGTCAATTCCGTTTGAGGCTATTTGATTGGCTTGCATGTCAGGATTTTGTTCGAGCTCTATTTTGTTTTGTATATCAGGATTCTGCTCGAGTCTATTTTATTCTTAGCTAGCATGCCAGGACACTGCTTGAGCTCTTGCTGTTCTTAGCTAGTGGATCAGGAATCAAATTGTCGCCGTTCGTATATTATTTCTAGATTACCAATTGCATGGGATTATACTCCAGCATATAATTTTCAAAGCATGAGAGCCCACCATTTAAATTGTCGTTTTCAGTTTATCAGAACCCGTTGAGCTCCCTAGGTTGTATTTTATGATTCTCTAGCCTCATTCAATTGCTAGCTTTCAGATTGTATCCGATACTTGCTTTGGTCTGCCTTAATTCATTCTAGATCACATCAGGCCAGTTTAGAATCTCTACTGCACGAGCTTCTAGTGCAATAGACACCAATTGTACCTTCTCAGAACCTCCAAAGCAACCGTTTTTGAAAGATATCATGACAGATACTATTGTTCGTTTCCCTATTGTGCTCCAAACTTCTGGGTTGTGGATCAGGACCCACTGACCTCTCATGGTCAATTTTCAGATTTAGTCGTACTCACCGGATCTTATTGGCGGTGGCTCCTATTAGTTAAGGTGAATCATGTTGCTGGAGAATAGACATTCGTGGAATCAGACTCTACTGATGTTCTAAGAGGTGCGGAAACAGAGCTTCGGAGGAGTAGGATCTATTGTCTCTTTGTCATAGTTATCCTCAATTGAAATGGGGAGCCTTGGGAAGATCGAGAAGACAAAGCATTTGCCTTGATTGATTTCCCTCTCACGACATTGTATCTGGAAATGATGTTAGGCAATGCTGGCGTATAATCATGTCAATGCTCTCCAGTATTCTCGCACTGTATTATTTAACTCAGTTCCTGGATTTCTGAGACACTCATGGGAATTCAGTCCAGGACCGTTTGTGCATGATAATCACCAAAATACGTAAATTCAAATCATAGGATGATTCTCGGGTCCCTAACGTCCCATAAGCCATTAAACTAGACCCTCTCCTGACGACAGATCACTAGACCATAGTAACCTACAAGCCGCGAAGAAATGCCTTTCGTGATACGGCCATGAGAATTAAGCCTCCAACTCGGCCCAGAACATGCGTTATCATCACTGAAATTCAGTCCCGACTCCATATTCCACCCATTCTACCGCATAATTTCCATTCCATCCACTAGCCTACTAACATTCATATCGGGGACTGTTGCAATGGAAGAATTCAATATACGGGCTCACACTGAACTTTGACGTGACAGTGCGATAAGAAGACTGAAGCCACCTAACGGTCGTTGCCGCAGGAACAAGAAAAAAGCCCATACCGTTACCGGGTCCCCCACCCGATACACTGCATGATAATACTATAATCTCAATTGAATATATTGCCATAGATAACCCCATAGATACCTCTATATCTCAGTTAATTATTTAGTGGTCTCTTCTTGCTTCGATTGCGCTCTAGTTTGGCCTCACACTCTATTCCACTATTGTAGGACTATCTAAGGATCAGGGCCTGCAACCGGCACGGCATGCTATCATATCCGCAGGGTCCTAAACCTCCAGTGTGGCGAGATGGAATTCTATCCTAACACCAAACCTCCATACTTCACACCAACGTCATCGTAATCCACACATATCTTCGTTAAGACTTCCCTCATTTTATGCTTCCATAATCCTTCCCTCACTCTTCCCTAGTAGTTCCCGCACTCTATAGTCCGTTCTCACTGATCTGCGTCTATTTTCAGGCACCACTCCACGCTGCAGCAACCGTCTGGTTCTACGGTTTCTGCCCTGTTTTGCCACTTAACGGTCTTTGTTCTAGAACTCTTTCCCCAGGGTCTTGCCACCGTGCCTTGCATCGCAAGGCTGCCATAACCTCTCCCAAAAATCGGCCTCTGTGGCAGATTCACAATAGAGCCGTGCGAACTGCAATTTCCGAAACAGGCGCAAATCCGCGAAACGGGAAGGCCGCAGATACAATGCAGATCTAATCCCCCGATTTGCTGCCATTGCAATTTCCACTGAAGACACCAGTCTTTTTCTCTGTGGCTATGCCTCTTCTCCAGTCTTCCCAACGCAACTATGATTCCACCCTCCAGGACGAGACTGTTGTTGAGGAGGTGATTGTCAATGATGACGATGCCTTTGATATCGATAACCACGACGAAGACGCTGCATGGCTCCGCGAACATCGCAAAAACAACGAATCTCTCCATTGGAGTCGTCGTCCCACGGTGTTTATGGCTTTTGCTATCGTGTTCTTATGGGCCATCGGCAGCGGCTCCGCCGAATCGTCCCGTCAGGTCCTCACCATGAAGTTGGCTTGCAATTACATCAGTGGCCATTCCAGCAAAGGCATGTGCGACCCGGTGGAGGCCCAGACGCTCTTGTCAAACTTGAACATGGCCAACAACGTCGTATCGTCCGCCGTCACTTTGATTGCCGCCGGCAAGATCGGACCGTGGTCCGACATGTACGGCCGCAAGCTCTTCTTCGTGGTATCAATTGTGGGGCTCTTTTTGGGCCGGCTCGTGTCCTACGCCATCATGATTCTGTTCGAGACCCTCCAGTTCGTCCCCATGGTGTTGTCCGGGCTCCTTCTCAACCTCGGCGGCGGTGTCCTCTGTCTCACCACCTTGGTGTCGTGCTACATCCTGGACGTGGTGGAATCCGACCGCCGTATCTTCTACTTCGGTATCGGGCAGTCGGTGCTCCTCATAGGCTCCAGCGCAGGACCATTCTTGGGCAATATCCTCAACGCCTGGGCCGATAACGACAAGCAGGGCAAAATCGCGTTCGAGACCCTCGTCGAAGTCGAAAACTCCATCCGTCCCTCCGAGTTCATCACCCTCAAGTTCGAGCTCTTGGTGTTCTTCGCCTTGACCCTCTTCACCGTGTTCGTGGTGCCCGAATCGCGCTCGGCCAAGGCCAGAAAGAAGTCCCGTACCCAGTCCAGAACCAGCTTGGTCCCCATGTACGTGGACTACGAGGAGTCGATCTTCTCCAGAATCTTCTACGCTATCAACTTCCTCCACCCATTGAAATTGCTCTGGGTCCCCAAGAACCAATTGACCACCACCAACCCCCGCCGCATCAGAAACATCAGAATCGCAGTGGTGCTTCTCGTCATTGTCGAATGTCTCATGATCGCCGTCAGTACTTCGGTGTCCGACATGTTCATCATGTACTGCTTGTTCAGATTCGGGTGGACTCAGCTGGTCATCGGCCACATGTTGATGGTTCTTTCCATCTCGCAAGCGTTTGTGTTGATCGTGTTGTCCCCCATCATCACCAATCGCTTGCTCAAGAACAAGTTGAACTTCCGCGTCTTGCCCAAGCAAATGGATATGGTTGACTTTTCCCTCATGACCATCGCCTTGCTCAACGATAGTATCGCCATGTTCGGATTCCACTTCGCCAAGTCGACTAACACATTCTTGTCGTTTTTAGCTTTGGTCAGCATGGGCTCCATGGTTTCTCCAGCCATGAAAGCCGTCATCCCCAAATTCTACAGCGAATCCAAGATTGGAGAAGTGTATGGTGCCATTGCATTATTGAGTAACGTGGTGTCGTTGTTCGTGCCCATTTTGTTCCTCACCTTCTACAAGAAGCTCCTCCAATGGGGAAAGCCAGAATACATCTTCAGCGTTACCTCCTTCATCTTGCTCTTCTGCGTTGCGTGTCTTATCGGAGCCAAGCAGGTCTTGGGTTTGACCAAAGATACCATGCCAGAACTCTCCAGATCAAATTCGATCGCCTCATTTTCCTCCATCGAATGCACCAGAAACACCGAAGAGCCTGAAGCTTCAACCATCTCCAAAAAGGGTGTTGTGGTTATCGAAACCGTGACTGAAATCTAGTAATCTAGAGGAAAGTTCACTATTAGTGTGATTCTGATATTTTCGACATCAGGAGACGCTAATGCCTGCAATTATAATATCAAGATTATTTCGACAAGCACATACTCCATGTGCTTGTCTGTCTAATAAATAGTATAGATCCTTATGACCTTTGGTTCATCCTGGTAGTGTTTATCGTAATGTTTAGTAGGAAGGGTTCAGCTCAGCTTGTCTTCATTTTATTGCTCAAGCTTGTTCATCACTATTTCTGAAACGGTCTTGTTAGTCCCAAAGGGATTGTCAATGTACAAGTTGTGGCCACCTTGCGGAATTCTACCAAACCTGGCCCTAATAGAATTATCTGTTCTATCTGTAGCAATTTGAACCAATTTTTCACCTGCCTCAGAATTCATGAAATCAAATTGTCCATATAATACGTCAAGATGGAATGGAAGTGTATTTGTTTTCAAAAACTTGTCGAATTTGTCAAACAAGGGCAATTTACTGACGGTAGCAGGAGTCAAAAGATTCTTAATGTACACATCACTATTGGTGCCACTAGTGACTGAATTAAAAAGATACTCGATGATTAATAGACACTCCTCATTGGACCCATATACCAAATCGTTCCGATTTGAAATTACCTTTTCCGCCCCACCAAGATTGTCAATTACCTTGTTGATATTGAACAACTTGCGATACCACATATTGAAATAATAGCGGTAACCCCATGGGCCAAATGCCTTGAGAAAACGAGGTAAAAATGGGAGAACATAGTACCATCTGAAGACATGTTTTTTGGACAACAAGGGATATCTGCTCAAAAATTTATATGATAAAGGATCAACATCTGGAGTGAACTTGCTTCCTTCCTGTTCGAGAATAGTATTGGTCACTGCATGAACGTGTCTTTCCACTCCAACAGGCGAAAGAAGGATTAAATGGTTCAATTTTTGGGGATATCTTAAGGAATAAGATCCTGACCAATGTCCACCGAAAGAGTGGCCAATTAGGAAGTCAATCTTGTCGATTCGTGAAGCTTTTCTCCAGTTTTCAATGGCTTCGACGTAAAAGTCCTCCATATCTTGCAAGATTGGGGTGAAATGAGCCTGATATTGAGCCATTTCGTTTCTATCAATTTCAAACTGATCAACTAGCTTGTAGTATTTTTTGTATATGGTCGATTTATCGCTAGGTTTTGAATCGCTTATTTTCAAGCTGGGACACTGTTTGATGAACCAATGGTTGACTGCATCTGATTTGATCTTTGGATTGGAGGACAATCCAAATGTGATGTTATCCAAGAAATGCACATGGTAATTGCATTCTTTGTCTTGCTTTAAGTTGTTAATGATTTGGAAATTTCTTGCAAAGCAACCGAGAGAAGCTCCGTATCCATGAAGGAAGACCAAATGCTTGGTTGTGTATTTTTCATTGTTGATAATCTTGAAGCCCACTTCGTTGATGTAGTTTCCTTCTTTGTCAATAAGGAGTTTCTTATGGTCATGTAATATTTCAGAATTCTCAGACCGGTCCTTCAGTACCATCAACTCAACCAATTCCAGCTGTATTTCTTGTAATCGGTTGGGGTTTAGCGACTTCCTCCAGAAATGGAAAGCATCCACCAAACTTAACTTGTTGATTTTGACATCTTTATGCCTTAAAGTATGCAACAGACAATAATTTACCCACGAGACACTCCTCGTCCGAGAACAGGTTGCCACAGAGCGCCCTAAAGCACTGAGTTTCAACATAGTGTAGATGAAGTAGGCTTCTTCGTTATGTATTGTGCATTAGTCAGCAATTACATAATATCACAATTATATTTCCAGTATATTCGATAGGTGACTAGAGGAGGGGTTCAGTGCATGTGAGGCTGGATAAGAGGGAGAGGTGCTTGTAACCTTGACAATAAGGAATTATTCAAGAAATTCAGCTTTTTTGCTTTTTTGGGGCTCAACAATTAATTTGGAAATTTGATTATGCACAAAGGTTAAACACGAGATAAAGGAAGCATCATTCCCACCCTAGTCCTCAATTCTCTAATAGGTCTCATTTTACCAATACTTCATTGTCTGAATCCAAAAGGTAAAATTTTGGTGCTTTTTCCAAGTTGCAAAAATTTCCAGAACTAGATCAAACACGTACAGAAAGAGCCAAAACCAAAGCACACACTCCCAATCTTTGTCCCACTATGTATTGCTACCTCCATAATCAATTCTAGGCATTGCCCTAGAAGTGACTATCTCCTGTATATATTCGGGTCATGTCACATGACCTGACATGCATACTTAGTTTTATATTAATTTGTCTATTGGCATGTCATTTCTCCAGAATGTACCACTGCCAGAGAACTTCCAACAGCCTCTCTTCCGATTCGTCGTGGATGACTTATTTGTCAAGCTAGATGCAGTCAACAAGCAGTCTCTTGGCCAATTTCGGACGGTTTCCCAAAAGAAGGAGCACATAATACGAGCATTCATATCGTCTTTCCGGACCCATATTGGCAACGACATCTATCCTACGGCCCGATTGATCTATCCAGACAAAAGTGGCCGTCTTTATTTCATCAGAGATGTCACTTTGGCCCGGCTAATAGTGAAAATGTACCAAATACCCAAGAACTCGGAAGACTACCAGGTACTCTACTACTGGAAGCAAAGTTTCCACAAGGCGAAACGATTCAATGTGGATACCAACAACTTGAGAGACCTTCCACTCCGTGCCTCACGCATCATTGCTAATCGACGTCCCATTACAGTCACAGAAGGAACTAAAGAGTATACTATTGAACAGATGAATAGTCTCTTAGACAACTTAGCCGATGTCAAAAAGTCTGCCGAACAAGTGGCGATTTTGAAGCCAATTATTGACTCAGTGACAATTCCCGAAGTACGATGGCTTCTCCATGTTTTGTTGAAAAAATCGATTCTTGTCAGATTTGAGACCTTCTTCCAGTATGTGTGGCATCCTGACGCCCCTTCCCTTTTCAACGTGTGCAACAATCTACAGAAGACGTTTAACTACTTGGTGGATCCGAATGTTCGGCTACCTCCCGAGCAAATGACAGTTACACCGACATTGCCATTTAAGCCACAATTATCCATTAGATTGGCCAAAAATTACGATAAATTGATCATAGATATGGCCACGATGGTGCCAATGGACGATAAACTAGACCAAATGTATAACTTGCTCGATCTCAAGGGCAAATTCTATATTGAAGAGAAGATGGACGGAGACAGAATGGTATTGCACAAGAAGGGAAAGCATTTCAAGTTCTATTCCAGAAGACTCAAGGATTACTCGTTTTTATACGGGGAAAATTACGAATTCGGGTCGTTGACAAAGTACTTGGCCAATGCTTTTCCGGAAAAAGTCGATAGCATTATTCTAGATGGTGAAATGGTGGCTTGGGACTTCCAACGTAATGTCATTCTTCCGTTTGGAACCCTCAAGTCTTCTGCAGTGCAGGAATCTGTTAGACAGTATACTACCATCGATCAATACGAACAACAGTCTTCGTATCCATTCTTCTTGGTATTTGACATTCTTCACATCAACGGAATGAATTTGACCAACCATCCGCTATTTTTCCGCAAGGATCTCCTTCAGAAATTGGTCAATCCTGTTCCAAACCGCTTGGAGTTGCTTCCCACGAAATTGGGATCGAGTGTGGAAGATCTCAAAACTGCCATTAAAGAAGTAATCAGCACGAGAAGCGAAGGCATTCTCGTCAAGCACGTGCAGCTGAAGTATCGGATGAACCACCGGAATACCCAGTGGGTCAAGGTGAAGCCGGAATATTTGGAAAAATTCGGAGAAAACTTGGATCTCGTGGTAATAGGCAAAATTCCAGGAATTAAAAACTCCTACATGTGTGCATTGAGAGCAGAGAAAGATAAGGTGTTCCACAGTTTCTGCATGGTGGCTAATGGCTTTACCAACGATGAATACGACAAGATCGAGCGAATTACCAATAATAAATGGGTTCGGGTAAAGGAACGGCTTCCTCCATCTAATCTTATTCTGTTTGGACGGAAAAAGCCGGTTTTCTGGATCGATCCCAAGTATTCGGTGGTTCTTGAGATCAAGGCTAGGGCCATTGATTGTACGGAGGAGAGAACCTACTCTGTGGGAACGACTCTTCACAATTTATATTGTCGAAGCATTAGAGAGGACAAAACATATGAGGATGCTGTGACGTTGGAGGAGTACCACGAAATCAAGGAGAGGTACAACCAGGAGATCTACAAGGACCAGGAAGCCAATCGTAAGCGACGTTTGAAGGTCGACTCGTTCGAACAGATGAACAAACCGCAATTGGTGGAAATTACGAGTAATCTCTTCAATTCGCTCGATTTTATTATTTTGAGCGACAACATCAACTGCAATGGAGTCAGGACATCAAAGGACGACCTTACTGTTCTAGTGAAGCGATACGGTGGCCGTATCGTTCAGTCTTTGGGGACTGGAAACTCGAAACAGACAATGGTGATAACTGAAAAAGAGATTCCCAGCAGTGAAATATACTTCCGCAAGGGCTACGACTTGATCCGACCACGGTGGATTCTCGAGAGTATCGAAAAGAACCAGCTTGTCCCACTTGAGCCCGAGTTTATCACCAAAAGTGACTCCGATTTCAGTTCTCGGGTAGATCCATATGGGGATAGTTATCTCGTACAAATAGACATGGGAAAACTCGGCGGGTTCCGAGATTTGACTTCCGGAGAGCTTGCTGTTGAAAGAGACCTTTTGATAGAGGAATTGACCAGCCAGGGCCTGGAGCTTCCGTTGAGGTACCTTTTTCACGGAATGAGGTTCTTCTTTGTCGCAGCCACTCTGTCGCCGTTTTTACGGGACCGAGTGGAATTTTATGGCGGGAAAACCGTCCAGAATTATTTGGAGAGTTCATTTGTGGTGGTTAGCGGTCGAAGTGACGAGATTTTGGCCCAGGTGGACGAAATCAGTCGAGGTCTTGCTGAGAGAGTGCGATTCACTGAAAGTGCGACGACGCCGATTCCGGCCATTGTGACGGATACGTTTGTGGACGAGTGCATTCTGCGGCGGGTCGTGGTGGACGGAGACGACTTCAAGTTTGTTTAAAGTAAGTGAAATGAATTATTGCTTGCATTTTATAAATGGTGAGCCTCTGAGTGGATGCGAATTAATGGGAGAATATTATATCGTCGAATCAAATTGAAGTCCAGACCGTCAGTCGAATAATCATAGTAATATTCAGTGAAGCCTCATAGTGAATCTGTCAAATAATCACGGACCACTGATTTCATGCAACTTTAGTTGACCATTGAATTTTTATGAAAAATTCATGGGTCTCTTTCACAGTCAAATTAACCGGACTCCCAGATTTTCGTTAATCCTCTCAGATCGGAGCTTCTGATCCATGAAATTCAGCTGCAAAAGTGAGCAGATTGTTATCTTGTAAAGAACAGCGGAGATCTCCGAATCTCAACAACCTGTGGCTTGAATTTGATTTTGAATCAGAGTATGGGTAGACACTGTAAATGCATTGAAACTGTTACAATTACTCTTCCGTTTGAGCGAGTGAAACAATTAATTGAAAATAATATAAATTCTTAACCATTTCAAACCAGAATTAAAGCAGTCTCAGAAACCTCTCTATATCCTTATTCGCACAAATCACAAGATCCAGATCCATTTGTAGCAATAAACTATTTCAATACCCATTTTTCATATTAGATTGCAACTAGGCGAATTTCCACGCTCTGCAGTTCGCTACATCGCTTCCAGATCGACGTTATTACCTTTCTTTGGTTCCAGAAGCTATGACAGGATGCAACCCAGGGCTTCGTTCTGTCCTGATTCGGAAGTTCCGCGGTCGCGGATGCGACGTTATCTCTTATCAGTGGATGGGCAGGTTTAAAGTACAAAAGGAGCAGAATCCGGAAAACAACCCATCGCATAAGTAGAAACAGATCATTGAAGATTTGTATTACTATCCTTTGAAATAATTGGAACGGAAACAGGGCTTGAGGTTGATTGCCTGCAGCATCTGAGAGATAGCACTATATGACCGAGGAAAGAAAACAGTCAATAGTGTCAGAATACCAATAATCAGAACCTGTCAAATCCAATTCATCAACGTTTTTTATTGAAGTACGGGTTCGCCATCATATTCAATCATTTCGGCATTAATCTATTAATCACCATCTAGATTTCAGCTACTAATTTCACTATTATCACCACTCTTCGCACTATTTCATCCATACCAAAATTCTCGATAGACACTCAAATTTCACAATATTAATCCCCAATATTAATCACAATAACCTACAATATTAATTGCATTGATAATTCACGATGTCATCTTATCTAGAGCATCCCCATTCTATCACTCCCACCCTCGCGTGGTCCTGTCTCTCCATCTGTTTCAGCACCTTCCAATTCGGATACCACCTTTCCGAGCTCAACGGCCCCGCAGACCACATTCCATGTACCCCATACAATTCTACTGGCCGCTGCATCCACTTGGCGTCCAATCTGATCGCCGCTATCACCGCAATGTACACCGTGGGAGGATTTCTCATGTCTCTAGTGCTAGGATTCACCGCGATACCGAAAATCTACGGCCGCAAACGAATTTGCCAGGGAAGTGCGGTAGCCTACTGCGTAGGCTCCCTCATTATGGGCAGTGCCACACTGAGTACGGCTCTCTATATGGGACGATTAATTACTGGGGGAGCAGCTGGCGCTGCTCTTATCATGGCACCCATCTTGGTGAACGAACTCACTCCCATTAATCACCGTGGTCTCTTGGGGTCGTTGCTTCAGGTGGCTATTGCCGCGGGAATTTTCGCGGGACAGGCAGTGTCGCTAGTGTGGCCTGGCGAGAAATGGCCCATGATATTTTGGGTAGCACTGGTGTTGGGAGCGGCTCAATTTCTCATGCTTTGCACAGTGGCAGAATCCCCCAAATGGCTCATCATGCATGTGGGCAACGTCGACGATGCCACCGCCATTTTGCACGGCTTTCGCACCGACAGGGCCACCGTGGTACACGAAATCAATCACTGGCGTGGTTTGGACAGTCGCACTAATTCTGGCGAGCTTCAGTGCTTGGTACCTAAAGCTGAGGCGGTGCTAGCAGCACCGCTCCAGTTGGTACCGAAGAAATCGCGTAGGGGCTCGTTCCAGGAGTCCTCGGTATCGGCTTGGGAATTCTTATGTCGCGGCCGCTACCGTGTGGAAGCAGCAGCCGTGTTGGTGCTTATGTCTTCGCAGCAATTAGTGGGGATGAATGCGATCGTTTTCTACGGAGTGCGCATTCTCAGTACGCTTTTTTCCACTAACACCATCCTCTTGTCGTGCCTGATTCTGGCAGTAAACGTTGCCAGTGCCTTGGTGGTGTCACACGTGGTGGACCAGGTGGGACGTCGTCGGTTGATGATGATTTCTGCGGTTTCCACCGGAATTTGCGCCGTCTCCATCGCCTATGCCCTCAATGCAGGCCGCGCATACCTCATAGTGGGCCTGTGTTTCGGATTCGTTATCGGATACTCCGTCGGAATAGGCCCCATTCCCTATCTTATGATTCCGGAAATCGCGTCTCCTGAAGTTGTGGCAACAGCCCAGGCCATAGGCACCTCTGCTAACTGGGCCACCAACTTCTTCATTGCCATTCTGGTGCCCCTAGCCCAGGATTACATGGGAGGCTCGATGTTCTACGTTTTCGCAGCCATTTGCGGAACCTATGCGGTAGCATATTGGTTTTTGGTGCCTGAAACCCGGGGAATTGCCAGTAGTAGAGAGGCGTGGGACAGACACTTCGGAACAGAGGGAGAAGAGGAGGATGAAGTGGAAGAAGTGTGATAAAATGGATAATTTTGACTGGAGTCGGATTTGCTGGAAGGATTTTGCTATTTCGCTGCGAAATTTGTGCATGTTTGCTGATTCGGAGAAGGTCATATGGATTTTGAGAATGCACTATAAGTTCTGGGTATGTTGTGGGGATTTAGGGAATACTATGTAAATTCAATTGATGTTTGTGATATCTGAGGAAGATTCTGAAAACTGCGAAATTGGTTGGTAATCCAGAATACTTCTAATTCTATGAAGTCTAGGCATGTTCTGTGATTTCTTGGAATCTGTGATGCTGTAGATTCTGGAATTCTATGAATTCTGTGAATTCGTGGGATTTGAATTGGTTCTGACTTCTTCGGTGGTGGATAATTCCACCGATTCTGACCCTTGAATTATGAAAAGATGGTGAAATCTGCGAATATGTCGCAGTGGATCTGCTCAATTTGTGAATTCTGAGGAGGACCACTCATTTGCCTCATTACTAGCGCACAATATGGAATGGCTTCTGATAGCATTAATAGCTTTCAACCATGATAGCTGATCGCTTAAAAATAGACAGTTTTGTAAGTGCACCTAGCTCCGGTAAAACTGTTTGTTCGCATACTGAGCAATCTCGATCAACGGATTGTAAAGTTGCGTTGCCTGGGTATAAAATTAGTTTTGAAATAATCGATTAGGAAGGTAATTGTAGTGCGGCAAGGTATCGGAGAGAAAGAGTGCTTTTCTCAACTTTCAGTAATTAATTAGAATTATATCAATTAAGACAATTAACTCCCTCGCCGCAATAGATGCATAGTCTACACGATTTATCTTCTCTATTTCATTCACCACGTATCAAAGAAACTCTTTGAAACTCATATAATATCAGATATAACGACACAATTCATCTTCTTCACCACCACTACCATTCTCACATGCACCAAACACCTTAGTGTCTCCATCGTTTTCTGTCAAATTCCATCTTAGCTTGGCCTTAAACCTTCTATGCGTCAACTTCCCATCGCCGTCACCGGCAACTGTGCCGAAGCCCTGGTCCGCAGCATCGAATCTCTTCAGTTCCACACGTTCTGGAAGGGGCCGAAGCGAGGAAATTCCTCCTGCAAACAAACTTCTCCTTCAAACCCGGTCATGGCACTTTATCCTCGCAGAATCTTCGACTTTAATCGTCCTCGTGGTGTTGAATGTGATGATTTCACTTTGGTGAAATTTCACCTCGGAGTTTTTGTGGGGTTAGCGGCCAAAACCACGGGTTTTGACCGAATTGACACCGGAAAGTTGTCTCTATGGATCAAAATAGGGGTCAGAAACCTGTCTGGGTAGTTAAACAGAACGAAAACGCGTTCTATGCCCCGAAATCGGCACCCTTTCCAACACGAGGTCTCCCTCGCTCCCCAATAATACCTCTTTGTTCTCTACGCACACCGACGTCATGGTACCTGAAAACTTGCAGCATTACTGGCACAGCCACTACCCTATATAAATGGTTCTGCCGTCCCCACATACACAACAAATATACTTCCATCAATTCCTTCCATCCCTTTCCATCCCTTTCCATCCCTTTCCATAATGGTAAACTACAGCACCTGGTTACAAGAAGTCGACGACAACACCAGACTCTCCAAGCTCTCCATTCCTGGTACCCACAACTCTGCCGCCTGTCATACTGCCCTTCCTTCAGTGCAATGCCAGGGAGCAAAAGTCTCCGAGCAATTGGAACACGGAGTCCGTTTCTTGGATATCCGTGCCGGTAAGCTATTCCTCAAGGAGGGCGACGAGGCCAAGGACTTGCAGGTGATCCACGGCAAGTTCCCCGTGAGAATCCCCTTCCCACTCAAGTTGACCAGTGTGTTGGAGGAGGTGTACGATTTCTTGGACAAGCACCCCTCGGAAACCGTGATCGTGTCGTTGAAACAGGAGGGCTCCGACGACTGGAACAATGACCAGGACGAGTTCGGAAACTTGATCTGGGACAAGTACGTCAACCCCCACAAGAACAAGTGGTACTTGGGCAGCGACATCCCCCGTTTGGGCGATGCCCGGGGCAAGGCAGTACTTTTCCGTCGTTTTGGCGTCAGAAACGACGACAGAAGAAACGAGTTCGGCTTCGAGGCGTCGTCGTGGACCTACAACTGCGAAGAGGACGACAGAGGCAACCTTGTGGTCCAGGACTACTGTGAAATCAAGGAGGCTAACGACGTGCAGACCAAGATCGGCTATGTCAAGAACTTGGTCAACAAGGCCCGCGACTACACCGGAAACAACGACGACAAGCTCTTTGTCAACTTCTGCTCCGGCTCCAACTTCTTTGACAAGTCGTGCTGGCCCGAACAAGTGGCCAAGGCCATGACCAAGGGAAACATTCAGGAATCGTTTGCACGTGGTGCTGGTGTTGTTGTCTTGGACTATGTTGAGGCTGACAACTGGGCGTTGGTGAAGAGATTGGTGGATACCAACTTCTGAGCCATTGTATTAATTGAATAAACGAAGTGACGCGTTGATGTAGGTGATGAGGAGATGCTGGAAGGGAATTGTCTGCCGTGAAGGTGTTTTGAGTTGGTACTGCAAATTCACATGGAAGATTTACTAAATTAAATAGAAGAGAACAGGAAAATGAACAGATAGCAACTTGCCAAAAAATGGAGTTCTTTTGAGATCACGGCCACTTCTTGAGTCCATTAGATGTTTTCTTTGGATAATTGGAGTACCGATTCTCGGATCGAGTCACAGTAGAAGCTAGCCAATCACATGAAACATTACCAGAAAACACCCATCACAACTTTGAGACTGCTTTTCCAGGAAACACACGGGAATCTAGTAATCGACCCGATTTGGACTTCCCTTTGAATTCTGAAGTC
The DNA here is from genome assembly GCA_030561465.1 of Suhomyces kunorum. Classification (NCBI taxonomy): domain Eukaryota; kingdom Fungi; phylum Ascomycota; class Pichiomycetes; order Serinales; family Debaryomycetaceae; genus Suhomyces; species Suhomyces kunorum. Next base: position 132,378 of record JAKTXF010000013.1, on the reverse strand, counting down.
TCTTTTTCTACTGCTTTTTCGACATTTCAGTCTCTCGCCGAGATTAATACTGGAGTCAACCCTGACATCGAACTCCCACAAAAATTCACTCTGAAACTTCCTAAATCCAGTACAATTACCCTTCACTCCTCTCTGTAATTTTCGTAGCATTTCCTCTATTTTTGGTGCTTTAGCTTGTCCTCCCAAACACGACACTATCTACAATACCCTCACTATATTTCACTATCTCAGTTTTCATTCCTTCCCCACAATGCCGACAATTAGACACATTTTTGGGATTATACCCAGACTTTCGAGGTACTCAATAGTTCGACCTCTTCTCCTTGTACGGTATCTGACAAAAACCTCACTGCCTGCGCTGTTTGATGATGCAGAACTCCAGAAGATAATCGAGACTACCAACTTTGGAACCGAGGCCAAACGCAAAAGAGAGGAGCAAAAGAGGGTAGAAACTGCCGAAAAGAAAGAAAGCGAGTCAGAGAAACACGATAAGTCATCAAAAGAACCCAAACTCGACCCGATTCTTGAACTTTCCAAGGGTCTTGCTTCCATACATGTGAATAAACCCGTTCCCAAAATCGACCCAGAAACAGAACTGGAAATCAAGGAAACCATAGAGGATCTTCCCTCTAACAGGGAAAAGGAACGGAGCCAAATTGCCAAAAGACTTGAGAATTACCTCCAATCTATTCAAGATACCATTCTCACTGCTACTTCTGCATTGAACGACATTACAGGATACTCCGGAATCGAGACGTTGAAGCTTACGGTAGAAGAGCTTGAAAAGGAGTTGAAGGAGGCCAAGGAGCAGGTCAAAATTGCGAAAAGCCATTATACTGAAGCGATTCAGAAACGGTCAACACTGCAGAGAGAAATCAACGAATTGTTGACCAGAAAACATAACTGGAGTGCTACAGACTTAGAGAGATTCACAGAGTTGTACAGAAACGACCATGCCAATGAACAGCACGAAACTGCCACGGAATCAGACTTGAACGAGGCAGAACTGCTTGTTGATGCCGTCCAATTGAAACTCACTCAACTGATCCTTACTCGGTACCACGAGGAGCAAATATGGTCAGACAAAATCAGAAAAGCGTCCACATGGGGAACGTGGATTCTAACGGGTATGAACGTGATGCTATTCATGGCTGCAACCTTTTTTGTAGAGCCATGGAAACGGAAACGTCTAGTTGGTTCGTTCGAAGATAAAGTCAAGCAAGTATTGGAGGAATTAGGGGATAACAAGTCGGTTGGACGCGAAGTATTGCATAGATTAGAGGACAACGAAGCCGGAATCAATGTTGCATCTGGTGTTCCTATCAGTTTCCTGTCGATGGAAAGATCTTGGGATGGCTTGATAAATAGCACCACGAAAAATTACCAGAATTTTATTTCGCCCGAACTGGCTTCCATAGTGGTGGATAAGAGGGAACTCGCAATATTCACAGGTTCAGTGGGGCTTTTGGCGGCCGGAGTGGCCTCCTTGTTAACTGCATATTTTAGATGATGGAGTAAAGTTAAATTATGGACGACGAAATGAATAAAATAAATAGAGAAGACGATGTGGGGAGAGAAGTAAGGGAAATTGCCTACTCTTTTGTAAGCTAATTCGTATTTCGTGGAACAAACTGTAGACCTTGCCCCAATTGGACTATACAATATTCTATATTGAGGAGAAAAGAATGCAAAAAAATTCTACTGAAATATAAGAACCTGGAGAAATGCAATGAATGTTATATATGGGTACTTCTGACGACACTTCCTGGTACATAAAGCAGACCAGGGGGTAGGGTCCTGACCTTAACCTCACCAGATCACGTGCGTTACCTCGCGTGACTTTAAACACTTGAAATGAAACAATATATTCCTTACCATTACCGTCTCCCTTCCAACTTCCAATTCTACCATTACGCCAATAGTCCCCCACTACCCACATTACTACCTCTATCATCTGCCTCACCTTCTCATCTCCACCATATTCTCCTTGTCCTGGTTACATAATCCGGTCGTGCGCACCTCAAGACAAAAATCGCCACTCAAGATATTAACACCACTACTTCGACAGAATCAACACAATACATCCCCCACAAACACCATCATGGAAGAACCAGTAGTGTTTGATACTCCCAGTTCCCTCTTCAAGAGAGAAGACAATGATGTGTATTTGAAATTGAAGAAATTGGAGAAGGAACTCGAGCTCTTGCAATTACAGGAAGAATACATCAAGGACGAACACCGCCACTTGAAAAGAGAGTTGGTGCGTGCCCAGGAAGAGGTCAAGCGGATTCAGTCGGTTCCCTTGGTTATCGGACAGTTTTTGGAGCCAATTGATGAGAATACTGGTATTGTATCATCGACCACCGGATCCAACTACGTGGTAAGAATCCTTAGCACACTCGACAGAGAACTCTTGAAACCATCATCCTCAGTGGCCTTGCACCGCCACTCCAATGCATTGGTGGACATCTTGCCTCCAGAAGCCGACTCGTCCATCTCCATCGTGGGAGACGACCAAAAACCCGACGTCACCTACGCCGATGTGGGTGGTTTGGACATGCAGAAACAGGAAATCAGAGAGGCGGTGGAGTTGCCCTTAACTCAGGGTGACTTGTACTCACAGATCGGTATCGACCCTCCCAGAGGTGTGTTGTTGTACGGGCCCCCTGGTACCGGAAAGACCATGTTGGTCAAGGCGGTGGCCAACTCTTCCACCGCCTCGTTCATAAAGATCAACGGGTCGGAATTCGTGCAGAAATACTTGGGTGAGGGTCCCAGAATGGTCCGTGATGTGTTCAGATTGGCCAGAGAAAACTCTCCTGCCATTATCTTCATAGACGAGATCGATGCCATTGCCACCAAGAGATTTGACGCTCAAACCGGTGCTGATAGAGAAGTCCAGAGAATTTTGTTGGAATTGTTGAACCAGATGGATGGTTTTGACCAAACCTCCACCGTCAAAGTCATAATGGCCACTAACAGAGCCGACACCTTGGATCCAGCGTTGTTGAGACCCGGAAGATTGGACAGAAAGATTGAATTCCCCAACTTGAAGGACAGAAGAGAAAGAAGATTGATTTTCTCCACCATAGCGTCCAAGATGGCTTTGGCCCCAGAAGTCGACTTGGACTCGTTAATCATGAGAAATGACCCATTGTCAGGTGCGGTGATAGCCGCCATCATGCAAGAGGCAGGTTTGAGAGCCGTCAGAAAGAATAGATACATGATCTTGCAGAATGACTTGGAAGAGGCCTACACTGCCCAAGTGAAAACTGGAACTGAACATGATAAATTCGATTTCTATAAATAATCAATTCCACGTTAATGCATGTAAATTATGTACTCATAAGAGCTCGTAAACCCCTAATCCTGGGGTTAGACTATCCCAGCTCGAGAAGTCCAAGTGGTCCAAATCCAAATGAGAGCTATATTTGAATGTTTGGTTGAATAATGCAGAGTCGAAGTTCATGTTGAACGAAGCAACAGGAGTGATCAAGAAGATCCGTTTTCCAGATTTATTAAGCAGTTTCATTAGCTTTTGAACTTCTTCAACGGGTGAACCCATGGTATCAAAGACATGGTTGGAGTTGTTCGAATCCAATTTTTGTGTGGTTCCTGTTTCGATCTGTAGCGATCCTGTAGTGTCCCCGAGTATCCAAGTAGGAGGGGTGTATGTTCTCCACCATACTTGAACGGTATCCGATTGTCCTGATGCATATTGTTTGTGGAAGTGATCAAGAACAGGCACAACCCCTCCTTGGTGATAAACTCCCATAATTACTGCCATGATGGTATTAAAAATATACCAAACGTAGATGATGAATGTGACCATTATCTGGGAAGCCTGGTCCACTGAAGAGTCTTGTGGTTTCTCTTCGGTAGCATTCTTTTTCTTGTTCTTTTTTGAATTTTCAGAATTGTCCTCTTTCTTCGTTGAGGAGGGGCTGAAACTGGTCAAGTCAAAGCAACAACATAAGAACGGAGCTAATGGAACCAAGAAACGCAATTCTTGATGGGGGACAATTGAAAGAATAGCCAATCCACTCAAAACCGTCAAAAATGGAAGGGTTTTCCAGTACTTATTCTTAAATTTCCAGCCCAAAAAGAAGAGTCCGGGACCCACGATTTGGGGCAAATTGACCACGATGTGGTTGTAAAACGGATGAATGCCATGCTTGGCTAAGTTTGAATAGTTGGCATTGTAGGTGAGATTATTCCATGGAGTGATGAGAAATTCGAAGTTGGCAAGATTGTAGCTAAATGTCCAGGAATCTAGGGCAACGCAGCCAACAAAAATAAGCGCAAAGCCTGAAATGATGAAGAATGTGTCAGATTTGTGTGTCCGGAGATATTTGGCCACAAACAATAATGGAATCACGAGAAATGCCGGAAATGTGACTCTGTTGAACAAACCAAGGCCAATTAATGCTCCAAGGTAGAACAAGCCCTTGGATTGACTGACCAGCCGTATTTTTTCATTGGTAGATTCGTCGACATACCTGATATTGTCGATTATCATGATGCACAACAAGAGGAGCCAGGTCTCCACACTGTTGGAAAAGGTGTGTGCTTGATACACCAAAGTGACATAGGAGGTCAGGGTAAAGAAAACACCCTTAATGCGTTCAGGTTTCGTCGGCAAAATGGAGTAGATCACCTTATCGGTAATTAACCACCCTATAACGGTATTCTGGAGACGAATAATGTACCACAATTGCATGGGAGAGAAGGAAATCCCGGTAAATTTGATGAAATAGAGCAATGGCCCGTATACGAGATACAAGGGAGCCAAACTCCGGGCGGGAGTGCTCCCAAACTCCCATGGTATGGAGGCAGAATAGTTGAAGATGCGGTTGGAGAGGACTTCTAGCGACTGGAAATGTTCATCCGGGTGGATATAGGAGTTGGAAAGGGCAAAGACGAAGCGGAGGCCGATAGAGAGGAAGTAGGCAAGCCTCCAGTTGTCGATCATGGAGAAGTTTGGGGGTAGTGGTGCAGATTCAGTTGTTGGTCTAGAAGTATTGTGGAGGGCCTACATCACGTGCCATTAGCACGTGCTTACGCACGTGCTAATGGCACGTGCAGAATTTCCCTTATTCCTATTGGCCCGCATCCTCAAAGCCCACACGTGACCCGCGGGCTCGGGCTCGGCCTTCTCCAACTCCGCAACACTCCGGCCTCTGATTGGCCAGTCGCAGTGGCCCGGCCACTCCGTAGGTGTATCTCGGCATGATCCGTCTCATCGTCACCTCATCGCGCCCCAAATTCCGCCGCATCCCGCTTTTTTCCGGCCCCATTCCCCCCCCCTCTCCGGCTCCCTTCGGGTGGGTTCTCAATTTCGCGACCAAAATTAAAATTTTACTCCCTACTCTTCTTCTTCAAACATGCTTAGACAATTCGCCAGAGCCACAATTGCTCCAAGATTCACCAGATCCTACATCGCTGGTCAGTTCACCGGTAAGAGAAACGCCAATGGCAAGTTCACCGTGACCTTGATCGAAGGTGACGGTATCGGTGTCGAGATCTCCAAAGCGGTTAAGGACATCTATGCTGCCGCTGACGTTCCCATCGAGTGGGAGCCTGTCGACGTCACTCCGTTGTTGATCAACGGCAAGACCACCTTGCCCCAGCCTGCAGTGGACTCCGTCAACAAGAACTTGGTGGCATTGAAGGGACCTTTGGCCACCCCTGTGGGTAAGGGACACACCTCCATGAACTTGACGTTGAGAAGAACCTTCAACTTGTTCGCCAACGTGCGTCCCTGTAAGTCCATTGTGGGCTACGACACCCCCTACGAGAACGTCGACACGGTGTTGATCAGAGAAAACACCGAGGGTGAGTACTCTGGTATCGAGCACACCATTGTGCCCGGTGTTGTCCAATCCATCAAGTTGATCACCAAGAGCGCCTCGGAGAAGGTCATTAGATACGCCTTCGAATATGCCAAGTCCATCAACAAGCCCCACGTGTTGGTGGTCCACAAGGCCTCCATCATGAAGTTGTCCGACGGTTTGTTCGTCGACACTGCCAAGGAGATCGCCAAGGAGTACCCCGACGTTTCGCTCGATTTCGAGTTGTTGGACAACACCTCGCTCAAGTTGACCGCCGACCCCGCCGACTACAAGAACGTGGTCATGGTCATGCCCAACTTGTACGGTGACATCATGTCCGACTTGTCCTCCGGTTTGATCGGTGGTTTGGGCTTGACTCCTTCCGGTAACATGGGTAACAAGGTGTCCATCTTCGAGGCCGTCCACGGCTCTGCCCCCGACATCGCCGGCAAGGGCTTGGCTAACCCCACCGCCTTGTTGTTGTCCTCGTGCATGATGTTGAGACACATGTCCTTGAACTCCGACGCCGACAGAATCGAAAACGCCGTTTTGAAGACCATCGCTTCCGGCCCTGAAAACAGAACCGGTGACTTGAAGGGTACTGCCACTACATCTCACTTCACCCAGCAAGTTATTGCCAACTTGTAAGTATATATATTCTAATAGAAGTTATGAGAGTTTAAGACTATCGAGTGCTTTGGCGGCAGAATCCACCAGTTCCGGCTTCTTTTCTGCCGATGAAGTGTCTTTTTCCGCTTCAAGCTGCTTCAACACAATGTTGGTTCCCTCTACTATGGCCACATGTTCCACCTTGTGGACTTTGTCTTCATACTGTTCCAAGCTGTCTTCCTTGAGCAAATCGATTTCTTTCACCAAAATAGGCTCTCCACGATCCACTTCTGCAATCACCTTGTGAATCATCACCCCTCCTTTGGTGATTTCTCCGTCTTGTCCTGCTTTCCATGCTCTGTCAATAGCATGCGTTCCATCGAACGCTCCGGGCAATGCGGGATGCAAGTTGATGATGGTGATTCCCGCCTTTTCCAACGGGTTCAATACCGTGGGTGACAAGATCAACATCCATCCGGCACACACAATTAATTTGGGCTTGATATAGTCTTGTTGAGGCACTTTGTTCACATCTCCGTAAATAATGAGGTTGGCCAAGTCCAGATTGAACTTTTCCCTGAGCTCCTTACGCTTCTCCTTGTCGTCTCTGGTTGTTCCAGCATAGTACAGCTTCAATGCGTGGACTTTTGTGGCTATATTGGCATCACTGGCTCTGGTTAAACCATAGGCAGTAGAGCTCGAAGAAATGACCTGGGTAATGGTTCCATTCAAATTATTTGCTTTGGAAGCATCAATGAGGGCCTGGAGATTTGTTCCAGACCCGGATATCAATACAGTGATGGGAAGCATGGCGATGGGGGAAGAGAAGGAGTTATATTGGAGTTGACTCGGGATATTAGGTCATGTGACCGGTATGATGTGTGTACGGGGCACGACCAGGGTAGGGATGCAGAACGGATTAACGATGGAGAGGATGGGAGAGGATGGGTGGAGGAGATACAGAAGAGTTCGATTGTTCGTTTTCACTGATTTATGGGGAGAGCTGAATGAATTTTTGGATTTTTCATGTTCTGAAAAGAGGTACGCGATGAGAATTTCACTACTTGGATAGTAGAGCTGGAGGAATTACTAGGAAGTCTGAGCTAGTCATTACGTAGAGAGAGTTTGGGTATAGAGGGATGTACAGGTTTCGTGTATTTTGGATGCTATTTTGAATTTTAATGTATTTGTGCAGTAGAGTTATATACGATGTGAGGAATTATGAATGCAGTATGCATCGATGTTGAACAGGAAGCTCCGAATAGTACTTGGCCAAGCAATTGGGACCTGTTGACTTGTTATTTACGCAATGATCTTCTAATATTATACAGGAGTGGTCCTTCGATCTGTCACGGCCAGAGCTCGAGTACATAGGGTTGAGACAATTGAGACTCAATTACCGTTGATAAGATATGAGGAATCTATAAATGGTGAGTAAGTATTCTAATTGCAGTAGATATGTGAGGGATGCAATGCAAGAGATCATTTGTATGCTTAGTGTAGATTTCACAGACGGAACTTGACAACGCAACAGATGCAATCACTTTGACTACGACATAATGCACAACCCTGTATTTGCCTCCATTATCTATCTGCATTTTTGCAGGGGAATTAAGGGGGCTCTTGCAATGCATCTAACACCAGGTATCTGATTAACTACCATACTTCAATACCTTATTACCTCTTGTAACATCTTAATATCTATATGCCCCAAGATCTTTGCTTCACAAACTCTCTTTTCTCCATAATCTCCTTACAATCTTGCTGTAATCTATAAACTCGCTATTACTCACACATCTCTAATCTCCTCTCTGATCTCTCTTTTCTCTTCTCTGATTTCTCTGATCTCCTCTCTGATTTCTCTGATCTCTCTATTCTCCTCTCTGATTTCTCTGATCTCTCTACTCTCCATATGCTCTCCCTCTCATGATCTCTCTATCTATTCTATCCTCCTACTTCTTGATCTGCGGCACACGCTAATGACACACCATACATCTTCATCCAATCAGCACTACCGGTTGCCACTTCCGTGTCACTACAGTCACGCCCTAGATTGCCTCTCCCTGTATTGTTCTTCCTCCCCTCACCCCCTAGTTCTCTTCCCTACTGCGACTCCCTTTCACTGCACCCCACCATGACACCCCACTAGAGCTCTCCCTAACTTCTCCTATCGCTCCACTAAATCCCCACTATATCCCCACTACACCCCCTCCCTACCAGAACCAGATCTCTCCCTACTGCCCATTAACTAGTGGCTATCTCTCTATCAGGCCTATATTTACTCTCAGCCTGGCCTCTGCCACCTCTTACAATCTCTCCCAACCTTGAAACCGCCTCACACTTGTCGGGCGCTCACGACCGATACCTCATCGCTGGCTCCTTCGCTCCCTAAGTCTAAGTCACCATCGCTACCATGCTGGCTCTTGCGCGAAATTCCCCCTACCACCACCGCTATTTTCACCGCACCGTGCGGCACAGTTCGAGAGCTTTGAGAAAATTGCGTCCCCAAACTGCACCAAATCGCCAGTATGATGGTAGATTCTAGGACGGAAGTAGTCTATGAAGTGTAAGGAACTGGGATCTGTGCCATTGGATGCCAATGGCGGCCCAATGGGGACATCGTGGTGGTGGTAGTGGTTTTGGAAGTGTCAGGGTAAACTCCAGACCGCACGCGGTGCGCAAGTGCAAGGCGATGGCAATGGGGGTGGCGATAGTGGAAGACAGGGGAAGGGTGGAAGGAGGGCAATGGCAGCGCAACGGGCGGAGAGGAAGGAGCAAATGGTGAGGAAACATGGGCTGAAATGATGCCGCTAGGGGGATGGAGATCGGGCAGAATAGAGGGAGGTCAGGGATTATCTATTGGGTCACGTGTACTTGGGTCACGTGACTTTTTTTACACTAAAGTTGGCCATTTTCCGACTCTGGAGGGCCCGTTTCAACAGGAAACTTCATAGACCCACTATACCTATCTACCATAGCACCCCCAACACCCTTACCTGCCCCCTACCCTTCTCCCCATTCCATACTCCCTCTCCCTCTCCCAGGCCGGGTAACCGCGTACATCTCAGTCCACACCTCCTGGCCATCGCAATTTTTTCACGCACTCTCCCCTCGTGCAACCCTCCGTTTAAAACCTTTTTCATTCCCGCTTTTTCTTCTTTTTTTTAGTTCTTTCTTTAGGTATAGTTCAAAGCCAATAACTAATACAAGATGGGTATGTACCTCCATTTCACTACATCGCTCATACCACCCCCATGCGAATGATTCACCCGACTCATGATGGCTTCAACCGCCGCAATTGCCGCCATCAACATGGCCTTGGTTGCAGTTTCGTGGGAATGAAAATTTTTTCCTCGAGCAGAGGTCACACCAATTCTCCCACCAAACTGCGCCAAACTCCGTCAACCCCAAACATCAAGCAACACACCAAAGTCTGTTGTCGCCACCACGGGGTGGAATCATGTGGGCCGTTTTCCAACCACGTACTAACATGCAGTCGCTTTTACTATTGAACAAATCCGTGAGTTGATGGACAAGGTTACGAACGTTCGTAACATGTCCGTCATTGCTCACGTCGATCACGGTAAGTCTACCTTGACCGATTCCTTGGTTCAAAGAGCCGGTATTATTTCCGCTGCCAAGGCCGGTGAAGCCAGATTCACCGACACCAGAAAGGATGAGCAGGAAAGAGGTATCACCATCAAGTCCACCGCTATCTCCTTGTACGCCTCCATGGGTGACGACGATGTCAAGGAAATCAAGCAAAAGACCGACGGTAACTCTTTCTTGATCAACTTGATCGACTCCCCCGGTCACGTTGACTTCTCCTCTGAAGTCACCGCTGCTTTGCGTGTTACCGACGGTGCTTTGGTTGTCGTCGACTGTGTTGAAGGTGTGTGTGTCCAGACTGAGACCGTGTTGAGACAATCCTTGGGTGAAAGAATCAAGCCTGTCGTCGTCATTAACAAGGTCGACAGAGCTTTGTTGGAATTGCAAGTCACCAAGGAGGACTTGTACCAATCCTTCTCCAGAACCGTTGAATCCGTCAACGTCATCATCTCCACCTACCAGGAGCAATCTCTCGGTGACTCCCAGGTCTACCCAGAGCACGGTACCGTTGCCTTCGGTTCCGGTTTGCACGGTTGGGCTTTCACCGTCAGACAATTCGCCACCAGATACTCCAAGAAGTTCGGTGTCGACAGACTCAAGATGATGGAGAGATTGTGGGGTGACTCTTACTTCAACCCTAAGACCAAGAAGTGGACCAACAAGGACAAGGACGCCGATGGTAAGCCTTTGGAGAGAGCCTTCAACATGTTCGTCTTGGACCCTATCTTCAGATTGTTCTCTTCCATCATGAACTTCAAGAAGGAGGAAATCCCAACCTTGTTGGACAAGTTGGAGATCGTCTTGAAGAACGAGGAGAAGGAATTGGAAGGTAAGGCTTTGTTGAAGGTTGTCATGAGAAAGTTCTTGCCAGCTGCCGATGCCTTGTTGGAAATGATCATTATCCACTTGCCATCCCCAGTTACCGCTCAAGCTTACAGAGCTGAGACTTTGTACGAGGGTCCATCTGACGATGCTGCCTGCACTGCCATCAGAAACTGTGACCCTAAGGCTGACTTGATGTTGTACGTCTCCAAGATGGTCCCAACCTCTGACAAGGGTAGATTCTACGCTTTCGGTAGAGTTTTCGCTGGTACCGTCAAGTCTGGTCAAAAGGTCAGAATCCAAGGTCCTAACTACGTCGTCGGTAAGAAGGAAGACTTGTTCCTCAAGTCTATTCAAAGAACCGTGTTGATGATGGGAAGATTCGTCGAACAAATTGACGACTGTCCTGCCGGTAACATTGTTGGTTTGGTTGGTATTGACCAGTTCTTGTTGAAGTCTGGTACCATCACCACCAACGAGGCTGCCCACAACATGAAGGTCATGAAGTTCTCTGTCTCCCCAGTCGTGCAAGTTGCCGTTGAGGTCAAGAACGCCAACGACTTGCCCAAGTTGGTCGAAGGTTTGAAGAGATTGTCCAAGTCTGACCCATGTGTCTTGACTTACATGTCTGAGTCCGGTGAACACATTGTCGCTGGTACCGGTGAATTGCACTTGGAAATTTGTTTGTCCGACTTGCAAAACGACCACGCTGGTGTCCCATTGAAGATCTCCCCACCAATTGTTGCTTACAGAGAGACCGTTGAGGGTGAGTCCTCCATGGTTGCCTTGTCCAAGTCTCCTAACAAGCACAACAGAATCTACGTTAAGGCTGAGCCTCTTACAGAGGAAGTTTCTCAAGACATTGAGAACGGTGTCATCTCTCCAAAGGATGATTTCAAGGCCAGAGCTAGAGTTTTGGCTGACAAGCACGAGTGGGATGTCACTGACGCCAGAAAGATCTGGTGTTTCGGTCCCGATGGTTCTGGTCCTAACTTGGTTGTTGACCAAACTAAGGCCGTCCAATACTTGAACGAAATCAAGGACTCCGTTGTCTCTGCTTTCCAATGGGCCACCAAGGAAGGTCCTATCTTGGGTGAGAACGTCAGATCCGTCAGAGTTAACATCTTGGATGTTACCTTGCACGCTGATGCTATCCACAGAGGTGCTGGTCAAATCATGCCTACCATGAGAAGAGCCACCTTCGCCGCCATGTTGTTGGCCGAGCCAGCCATCCAAGAGCCTATCTTCTTGGTTGAAATCCAATGTCCTGAAAACGCCATTGGTGGTATCTACTCTGTGTTGAACAAGAAGAGAGGTCAAGTTATCTCTGAGGAGCAAAGACCCGGTACTCCATTGTTCACTGTCAAGGCTTACTTGCCAGTTAACGAATCTTTCGGTTTCACTACCGACTTGAGACAAGCCACTGGTGGTCAAGCTTTCCCACAATTGATCTTCGACCACTGGGCCGTGTTGGGTGGTGATGTCACTGACCCTAACTCCAAGCCTGGTGCTATTGTCAGAGCCAAGAGAGAAAGACAAGGTTTGAAGGCCGATGTTCCAGGTTACGAAGAGTACTATGACAAGTTGTAAGAAGGTTGGGTTTAATCGAACTCAATCTAGGATTCTGTTTATAGTATAGTCATGTTAATCTGTTTTCAATAAAGCTTTATAAATGAGGTGTAGTGAGGTAGAAATGGGGTGAGGGAGTTGTAGGATCATTACCAGAAATAAAATAAAGCTAAATATCATGGAAGATATTAACTTCGCTTGTAATTCATCGACTGAAGTGATGATAATTCCATTTTGTAGAGGCATTCTAATATTCTAGCTCCATTTGCATTCTGTAATTCCATTCCAATCCGATTATATTCTATGAGAGACAAATTTCCCGGTCATCGCTCCAGGATTTCCTATTCCGTCTGGCTCAACATCTTGACATCAGGAATGTGAATAAGCACTCGTGTGTTTTCTGAGACAATTTCAGGGAAACGAGTGTAGTAAATTACAAGCATTCCAGACACCTGGTGATGGTGAAAATGACTGATGAAGTCAGAATGAGCGACTTAGACCAAATAATGAGCTAGCAGTAGCTCTAATGTCTTTTAGTATTACCAAAATCAGTCTCTCAGTATTACCAAAATCAGTCTCTCAGTAGTACTTAAATCGGTCTCTCAGAATTGCCTGAATCTGGACTGTTGGCATTGTTGGAATTTACTTGTGAAGTTACTGTCTATGGAACGGATACCCAACCTCCAATGGAATGGACACCCAAACCTCATTTAAATCTAGGAAAGATCCCACAGAAATTATCGACATTATAGAATTAATTCCTGACTGATTTGGAAGCTCCCAAATTGACAGATCATACCAGACTTCCCATTACTGCTTCTCTTAATAGAACCATATAAAATATGTCCTATTCAATCGCCTGATGGTGCTTTATCCGGTACAGTTAATTTCTTGTGTTCAACTGGAGCCACTTCATTGAACTTGAGCATGTAGAATCTGGAGCCACTCAACTCTAGAAGATGGCTGCCACACTTCATGGAATTTTCCCAGTGATCATATTCCCTCTGCATTACAGGCTCTAATGTCTCGCAGAACTTCAAATGGAGTGTCCTCCATGAAGGATCCTGTTACTCTATGAAAGATCCTGTTACTCTATGAAAGATCCTGTTGCAGTCTCTGCATCTTTCTAAACCTCCCATTACCTCTAATGTAAACTACATCCCCATTGACATACAATAAAGTACCCTCATCACCTATTACGGGCGAATAATAAACAGCCACCCTATAGCATCCATAACATCCCTCTTGTATACCCGACACGTCATATCAAATCCTTGTTGGTGGTTTACTGTTTCTGATTTCTGTTTCTGATTTTCCTAACATCGCAAGCGGTCTTTCCCTTTTTGGAAAAGTAATTGACAACACCATCAATAGCAACACGCGCCTCGGCAGAGAACCCGATAGTGGAGACCTGGCGTTTGTAGTCGAGGCAACCGCCTTCCCAAACCTGCAGCATACCCGCTGCAAATGACGGCCTGGATGGAAGCTCCCAACACCCTGCACAGGGCCTGCCCAGATGGACTCAGTACGATGACATCACGCGTGTCAAGGGATGCCGCCACTGATAGACCAATAGGGCGAAAGGTGGACGATCACGGAGCTGGGCTGACTAATAGGAACAGATCAGATCACAATATATACCATAAAGATATCATGATATAATGATATAATAGTGTGATGCCATATAAATAATGCCATCCCTTAGTAATGTCACCCAATTGCCATAATTCCATAATTGCATACGCCATCATAGTTCGCACCCATAAATTCCATTCACATTCATGGTGTCACCCTTACATTCAACAATACCCGCCAAGTGCATGCGCCACGCCTCCCGCAGGAGGTGGAATTGGCCATTTCAGCCGTCCTTTCCCGAGACACCCATCGGAGGCCGTTTCTGCCTGGAAGGCCCTAGTAACCGCGGCCATGGCCGACTCGCATTCTCAGTAATCCTAGTAATCCTACCGCGAGAATGGGGCCTAGGGCCTAGTGGAATAGCGAGAATAGAGAGAATACTAAACCCCGTTCGTGACTGGCCACCCCACCGTTCAGCCCTACGTCCCAAACCGGCCAACCCCGAGCCCCACCGCTGGGCCAATTTAGCAGAAATGGTAGTGTAATAGCGACGGTTCCGCTCGTTCCGCCGCAGTCCCCGAGACGCAACCGAAGGAACAGCGAGAATTAGCGACAATGAGCCAGAACGGAGAAGAACACGCCTAAAAGAATGGCATCAGAACACGCCAAATCCACTGTCTATGCAGTGAAATCGCCTCTAACAAGTCTGTAGCACCCAACTCTATGGCAATATCTCTCCATTCTCTCTCATTGCCTCATCCCCACCGTCTCCCTCGTTCCAGCCGCTTGCTGCACCTCGCATCGGCACCATCGGCAGAGTCGCACCAGGACATGATGACTGGACAGCGTATATAACCCGGGGGAACGCCAGCATCAGCCCCATCGAGACACTCCGGTCCAAAACAGAATAAGGGAATCCACCCAGACTATACTTATCCCAGGCCTTTCATATACCCATATACCCATATACTTGGCCATCCATTCCCACTGCACTCCTAGCAGCACCTCCTTCTGTCCTTCTCCGATCGCATCGCAAATCCAGGCCACCGCACCGCCTGATTCTCGCGGCTTCTAGAACACTGTTCCCACCCCCACTAGCCCCAGCACCTGCCACACCGCGTCGTGGCCCTAGAACAAGGCCCCAGAACAAGGCCACGCCCCTCTACACCGCCACTGCATCGCTGTCCCATTGTGCGGCCTGCCACGCTGTTGTTGTGCTGTTTTCCTTGAATTGCCGGTACCGCTGTTCTCTCGCCGCACCGTACCGCGAAGTCTCGCTTGGCTATTTATAGGCAGGGACCCTCGCATCGCCCTATCTGAAGGCAACCTCTCCCAAAAGCTATAAGACTAGAGTGAAGAACTAGAGATCCAGAAGAATTGGAAGACTAGAAGATCCAGAACCGCTAGCTAGAGCTATATCACTCACTTTCCAATCACTCACTATCCAATCCCTTCCATCTGTTTCATCCATATCTCCCTCCTTCATCATAATGGGCTTGTCCAAACAAGACGTGTTCCACTACGTCCTCACCAACGTTGCCGCCCCCGCGCCCGCCGTGGCAGTGCCGACCCTCCTTACCACCTCCACTTCCGCCCTCTATATCTGGCGCTGTTATGCCCTTCGCCACCTCAAAACCCACGATCTTCGCTTCTTTACTGCCATTCTCGTGGCATTGAATGCGTGGAATCTTGCCCTAGCAGCTACCGCCACCGCGGTATTCGACATGCGCCCTCTCCTCCGCTACGTCGCTGACCACAACTCCTACGTGCTTGTGAATGCCGCCGCCAACGACTGCCTCAACCACCTCTACACCATCAAAGACCTCCGTTTCATCGCCATCATCATCTGTTCTATCGCCCTCATCAATCTCCTCTCGGTAGGGGGAATGCGCTGCATCCAGTACATTCAGTTCATCGCGAACGACGCCGCGACTGCGCCCCCCAAGAAACACCGCAAGACGGTGTCATGGGACGAGAACCTCATCACCTTCAACTACAAGGAGGAAATAGCGCTCGAGGCTGCGCCTCCAGCACCCTCTACCTCGCGTCTTTCTTCAGGACACCCCGTGGTGGAGTTGTTGACAAGCAGAAGCTTGCGTCGCCATACCGTGCTGGTTCTCGTGGTGCTCGTTCTCGCGGTACTTTTTCTGCCCAAAACAGTGCAACTCAACTCCTCCGCGGTATTGGCCGATCTCGGGCCAGACGTCCTCACGTCAGACCACGTCTACGTGGCGTTGTTGGGCAGCTTCGCCGCCCTCACCTTGGCCAAGTTGTACCTCATTTTCAACGACAACACCTACACGCGATTCCCGTGTTTTCCCCGGGTGGTGAGCATTATCTGCCGTTTCATCTGGTTCTACCTGTGCGGAATCGTCCTTTTCCTGCTCCTGTTCTTGGTGTTGTCCTCCGACGTGTTCATCAACGCGTTGCACACCATCATCAACGACATTCTGTTTGTGGTGTCGCCTGCATCCACCATGGAGGCCTTGCCCAATAGTTATCCCGTGCAAATGGTGACTTCAGTGCTCATCAACTATCTTTCGCACTCCAGTTTGTCCACACCAGAAGCATCGATTTCCGCATGTCCCGATCCGGCATGTGTGCAAACCCACATGTTGCGGTCGTTTGTGGTATCGTTCAACACGTTGACGGTGATCATTGCCAACTGCTGGATTGTGTTGAACACGCTCTGTTTCACGTTGCTTCCGGCGTTGATGTGGGGCATCATCGACCTCAAGTTGGCCGCGTCGTTGCGCCGCAACTGCGCCCGGCTGAAAGTGTAATGAATGTGAGATTATTCGATGCTGATACGAGGGTTTCTCGATTTATCAGTTCTGGTGGGATTTCATGATAATCCGAGATTTTATCAATTATCAGTTCTGGTGGGATTTCATGATGATCCGAGATCCCAGATGATGATCTATTCAGGCGAGACTCAGATAATTCTGATCAGTCTCTGTTTCATGCCCGTTAGGGTATGCCCAAAATGACTCCAGGAGCGTCCAATAATGACTGCCGGATGCTCCACAATCTTGGGTATAATGACTATAGTTCTCTCGACGAGATGTTACGATATTTATTAATTAATGACTCGAAACCGATGTAGACAGCAGAGCTTCTGAGGAGTTCCCTATTGAAACCGCCGCTTGTTATGCGACCCTATTGATGTTGCCGTAAGGGCTGCGATGAATGGAAAATCTATGCGGTTGACCCATTAATTTTTAGGTGGCTGCAATTGGGTGAAAAGTCCATAGTGGATGGGAAAATCTACGTACAGGCTCCAATGGAGTGGAATATTATTAGAGGCTGCAATGCAACATCCGGAAGCTGCAAACCCAAATTCAGTTTGGAGATCCATCTAGAGGCTGCAATTAGAGGTTCATATGGGGTTGAATTGTGTGAAAACCCATAATAAATCTACGCAGGGGCTATGTGTTGGATGGTAATTTATACCGAGAATTGTAGTAGTGTGGAATTACATAGACGTCGCAAAATGTGGAAATTCATGCAGAGGCAGGAATTGAGTGAACACATAGTCGTCACTAAGCTACGGATATGATTCCCTGGCTGCAATTGGAATCTATACGGGGCTACAATATTTGCTCACGGATGAGGCTTGCGATTGATCTTGGGGCTGAAAATTTGCACCCATTCCCATCAACCATTGCAAGACATTACATATTGTAGATCATCTCATTGTCGAACTACAAAAATTGCAGAGAAACGCGTGGTTCCTGTCACCCTTGCTGCTATTTATTCTGCTGATTGAGATGAAAAAGCAGCTCATTTCACCATCACTATTAGAAGAAATGGCTGCAACGGGTCAATAAATCCAAATTTTTCCTGCACCCAAACTAGCACATTCCTCCATTTCCCATAATACTCACCCAACCCCATACCTATCGTTGCAACTGATAGCGTCTGTCAATTTATCGTACCAAATCGGAATCGGCGCATCCCTAAAGCCTATCTTAGATATCGCACTCTACTAATGCAGTCTAATATCTAAAGTCTCCCTTCAACAGTCACCATTCCCGCCTCAACCAATCTCATACCCTATACCCTCTCCATCCTTCTCTACCTTCTCCATCCTTCTCGCTCCCCCTACCTTCTCTCTGGCTTAAAGATCTAAAACACCCTCTCGCCTAGTTTCACCCTTGCAATTCCCTTCGCATCGTCCCTAACCATCCTATTTTCACTAAACTCTGAATAAATTACCAAATTTCATTTCCAAACTCCGCTCTCACGCCACGGCTAGAGATCGTGACTTCCCGTTCCTGTCTCCAATTTCAGATCACCACATCCATTCCCTATCCCCAGACATATCTCTGTCGCTATCTGGTTCAATTCCCTGTGTTTCGGGCAGGTAGGCCCGTGCGGGCCTACCTTCCGCATCGGGAAGGAGGGTCCCTGGGGAACCCTTGGCCCGATTAGGCATGTAGTACCTTCAGTTGCAAACTTATATAAAGGCAACCAAAACATGTTGTTTTCCTTCATCCGCTTCATTCCATGGAAAGACTTCTGCAATTGGCGTTGCATGCCACCTCCTCTGTTTCCCCCCCACCTGCTCCCGCACACCCCTTGGATCCTCTTTCTCCTTTGGAGATCCAAGCAGTTGCCAATGTGGTAAAGCTGCACTTTCAGGAAAAGACCATCATGTTCAACACCATCACCTTGAGAGAGCCCGTTAAAAGGGCATACTATGACTGGAAAGAGCATAACGGGCCTGTTCCTCCAAGATTGGGCTATTTTGTCGTGGTAGAAGATAAAGTTACCGCTGTTCATGACGGAGTGGTGGATCTTGGATCCTTGATCTTGGTGGAACTGAAGTCATCCGAAGGAGTTCAGCCCATCTTGACCCCCAGCGACTTGCAGGCCACCGAAGAGATCGTGAGAAGAGACCCTGAAGTCATCAGACAGTGTGAAATTAGTGGAGTTCCTTCCTCTCAGATGAACAATATCTACTGTGATGCATGGACTATTGGATACGACGAGAGATGGGGCGCGTCCAGAAGATTGCAACAGGCATTGATGTACTGGAAATCTGACGACGATGACTCTCACTACTCTCACCCATTGGATTTCTGCCCCATTGTCGACATGAACTTGGGCAAGGTGATTTTTATCGACATTCCCACCAAGAGAAGAAAGGTTTCCAAGCACAAGCACTCCAGTTTCCACCCTAGACATGTAAAGGAGAAGTTCGGCTCCGCCGAAAACCCCAGCGGCTTCAGAATCGACGACACTTCCATCAATATTACCCAGCCAAACGGCGTTTCCTTCAACATGGATGGAAACGTGATGAACTGGTCCAATTTCCGCTTCCACATTGGCTTCAACTACCGTGAGGGTATCGTGTTGAGTGATTTCACCTACAACGACCACGGCAAAGTCCGGCCTTTGTTTCACAGAATCTCGCTTTCCGAGATGATTGTGCCCTACGGTTGTCCTGACTTTCCTCATCAAAGAAAGCACGCTTTGGATATCGGAGAGTACGGTGCGGGTAACTGTACCAATCCCTTGGCCTTAGGCTGTGACTGCAAGGGTGTGATTCACTACTTGGATGCCCACTTCACCAACAAGGAGGGAGAACCTGCCACTGTAAAGAACGCGGTTTGCATCCACGAAGAGGATGACGGATTGTTGTTCAAGCATTCCGATTTCAGAGACGACTTCCAGACCACTGTCGTCACCAGAGGAAAGAAATTGATCATTTCCCAGATCTTCACTGCTGCTAACTACGAGTATTGTTTGTACTGGATTTTGAGACAGGACGGAACCATCAAATTGGAAGTCAGATTGACCGGTATTTTGAACACGTTTATTTGCGACAAAGACGAGGACGTTGGACCATGGGGAACCCAGGTGTACCCACAGGTCAATGCCCACAATCACCAGCACTTGTTCTCGTTGAGAATTCATCCTAGAATCGACGGAGATTCCAATTCGGCTGCAACCAGTGATGCTAAATGCTCTCCTCATCCATTTGGATCGGTAGAAAACACTTACGGAAATGCATTCTACTGTGAAAAGACCACTTTCAAGACGATTCAGGACTCCTTGACCAACTTCGAGTCCTCTACCGCAAGAACCTGGGATATGTTCAACCCCAGTTCGATTAATCCACACTCCGGCAAGCCAGCTACCTACAAATTGGTTTCTACCTATTGTTCGCCTGTTTTGGCACAAGAAGGCTCCTTGGTCCGCAAGAGAGCTCCTTGGGCAGTTTATTCCACTGAAGTTGTTCCATATAAGGACGAATACCTCGGATACGGAAGATTGTATCCATCTGGAGAGCATGTGGCACAATGGAGTGGAGACGGTTTGAGAGGAATGAGAGAATGGATCGGAGACGGAACCGACAAGGTTGAGAACACCGATATCGTTTTCTTCCATACCTTTGGAATCACCCATTTTCCTGCTCCAGAAGATTTCCCTGTGATGCCCACGGAAATCTTCGACCTTATGTTGAGACCTAGAAACATCTTTACCGAGAACCCAGTGCTCGATGTGAAGCCTTCATATGCCAGAACTACGAGAGAGGTCAAGGTAGGATCCTTGGGGGTTGATACTTGTTCTTTGAACTTGGACAAGACCTCGAGATTGGCATTTAACGAGACCACCTCCTCCTCTTGCTGCAAAAAATAGTCTCTACCAGAAGCGAAAGTGGTGGTATATATTCCTTATAAAGTGATGGTCATTGATTAAATTTATGACTAGAGTGGATCGATGTAGAGCGATTGATGATTTGTAGTATTGATGCTGATTCTCCTTAAATAGTCCCATCTCCCTATATAATCTCATCTCGCTATTTAATCTCAGACATTGCAATTTCAGCATTGAAATTCTCCTCAAAAAGTCCAAATATTCCCAATAATCCCGCCACATTATCCATACTTCAATTACACCTATATTCCCCCTACATTATCGTCTCAGAATCATCCTTTCCCTCCATTTTTCGCAACCATACCTTCCTATTTCGTTTCGCATTATCTACTGAAAAATTTCACTATCTCATCTACACCACAACATCTCCCTCCTACAATGAAGTACATCATCGAACACATGGAAGAAGGGTTCTCCGAGTGGGTCACCCTTGAATACTCCCAAATCATCCGTGAAGTTGGCAAGGAAAACCTCATTTTGACCTCTTTGCCTGCCTCTACCACTGAAAAGGACATCCCATCTGCTCTTCTGGAATTGGGTCTTCAATGGACCACCAAGGAATGTGTGGAGATTGATGGTGGAATCGATGCCAAACGCGTGTGTCTCTTGGATCCTGCGGCAGAAACCGACTTGGTGCCTGAAGATGGCGAGAAGTTCGACTACTTTGTGTTTGGAGGCATCTTAGGGTCTCACCCCAGAATCGACAGAACCGGTATTTTGAGAAGAAAATACGGTTTTGCCGGCAGAAGATTGGGAGCATTGCAAATGACTACCGACACTGCCATTAGAACCACCCAGCGGATCATAGAAGATAAGCAGAAGTTCGAGCAAATTGAGTTCTTGGACTATCCTGAAATCAGATACAACAAGTATGAGTCCACCGAAATGCCGTTCAGATACATTGTCAAGAACGGCGAGCCCATTTTGCCTGTGGGCATGTTGGAGTTGATCAGAAAGGATGGCGAACAGAGAATCGACGACTTGTTGTAGGAGAAAACAAAAGCTTCAACGCTTAATTGATGTTATAAAGAGCTTCAAAAACGAACCTGGATTGCTTCCTTTTTATAATTAGCAACAAAAAGGATCCGGAATTGTTTCCATTTTGCCAGAGTTGAGCTCAAAGCAGTTTAATGGCCGTTTGATGTCACAATTGTAATTTTATAGTACATAATGAATAACTAAGGATTCATTCATTAGAAGATAGTTTATTGTAATATCTTCGGGAACTATTTTCATTCAGTGAATATGTTTTTCATTCGACTGTACAGATTTTCATCAGACTGCTGTTACCTGATACCTTCCTATCTTTTTATCATACTTTCGTAGATTATTTCATAAATCATAATTTAATCCTATTTATCCATATCTTTCCAATGCCGTGCATCTGCAACTCACCCAACTAGTAGTCTAATAATTTATAACCGTCTTCGATTTGAGCTCCTTCCGTGGACTCAATATCTCCTTCATCATGAAACCTGCCGTATTCACATCCTCAAAATACGTCACATGAGCACTAAGAGCTGAAACGATGGAAATATCAAACAAGCCCTGGGGAAGACAATAATCCACTCTTCCTGTCTTGTTGATACTTGTCAAGCGTTCCAAATCCTCACCCGCAATTTCAGATCTATTCTTCTTGCTATCTTTGGCTGGCTTGGTACTGGAACGCATAATCGACGAGATAATATCACCAAGAGCATTTTCTCGGTTGATTCTTTCCTCATCAGATCCCATTGGTGCCTTCTTCTTCTGACTACTGAACCAGCTCGATGCCTGTGATAATTTCTCCGAAATTTCGTCCCCAATGCTGCTCAATTCCTTAAACTGAGTGTCAATACCTTTCATTGCAAACGGAATAACCTCGGGCTTGAACTCGGCATATTTGGGAGAAATCAAGGGCTCCACTCGATACCCAATAGGATCACAGGGATGGAAAATGTTGTATAAATTCTGGCATTTTGGAGCAGCCAACGCACTTGGTTCTTCTTCAGATTGTTTATTTAATTCTGGAGATTTCTTATTCTCAACAACTTTCTTTGAACCCTGGGATTGGGCATGGGAGTATGCTCCAATCGCTGTCTGCTCAAGCAACTTGAAAACTCCAACAGGAGATCCAACACAGAATAAGTTTTCCACATCGAAATCCAATAAATTGTTCACTTTTTCATTTCCGTTCTTTGTAGCTGTTTGGTTCGACAAGATGTCGAACGATATAGCAGAGCCTAATGAGTGACCCATGATATGGACCTTGCCGTTAAAATTGGGGTTCTTCTCTTTGTAGAGTCTGTATACTCTGTTTAATTCTTCAGTGACCACTTCGAACACCTGGTTGATATATTTGGGCTCATAATAGAGGAGAATGTCCAAAACCACGTCGCCTACCAAGTTTCTCAAGGGTTTCACTCCATCAACCGTTAATTGAGCCAAAGTTGGCAATTCTGCATTATTCTTGAGGGTTTTCTGGGGATGAAAATCAATTCTGTGTCTCCAGGAAATGGGAAGCACTTGAATCCGATTTGATTTGTCGTCTCCCCCCAATGCTTGAATTTCCTTGTTATTTCTGTACACTGTATTCATGGTTTTTCTCAAAACGTTAATACTGTGAGTGAAATTAATTGATTCATACTTGTGTCCCAAGATCTGCCCAATCCCATGGATACACAACACGAGATGGTCAATTTCACGATTGGGATCAGGCATAGGCACCTCTTCATCTCTAACATAATCTGCCACATCCTGCCAGGTTTCAGAAATAGAAGACGGAATCGAATCCGACAAGGAAGATTCCTCATGTCCTCTGTAGATGTGTTCCACTGACACCAAACTCACGCTTCTGGGGCCAAAATTACGGATAACACCAAGCTGGAATTTGGAATCCATGGATTTGGGGAACATAGCAGCGTTCTTTTCGTTGAAGTAGAGAAGCAAATTTCCATTCTCGAGGTCGATGATGTCCTTCTCCTCGTTCAAATCGATCTCAACCTTGCCGTTATCTGGCTTTAACTCGTTGAACTTGGCTACCAAGTCCTTTGTCAGCTTGATGTAGAATTTCTCCTTTTCGTTCTCGATGGCGGCCTCTTTTTCGAAGTTGTAGGGCTTCTTCACGTGGTATCCTAGTTCTATGGCCTGAGAAATCTTGTTTGGCAAGGGAATACCCGAGGAATTGAACCAAGTGCCTCTTCTCACTTCATAAGTTGGGCCGTCCCAATAGATCGGGAATAACTGGAACGTTTTGAGATCAACTTGGTACAAATTGTCTTCATTGACCGTCACAAATTGGTCTTCACTGGGATCTTCCTGTTCTTCTTGTGGTTTGGTGTCTTTTTGCCGAAAATCGGTTTCTTTAGCTTCTACTCTATATGTCTCTCCTTCATTAACGTCTTGAGCACTTTTCCGATACAAATTCTGGTACATTTTCTCGAGACGGTCCGAGTCCCTGTCGGAGAAGGCAACAAAGTTCTCTGCCTCCTTCTCCTGCTTGTAACTGTGCCATTCAGGTTTGGAGATGGGATGATCTGTAGCATAGAACCATTTGACCGATATCGGCACCGAATGCGGCACGTTGGCGGCTTTTTTGCCCAAGAATCGCCTTACTACCAAGGAGGGGACACCAATGCAGCCAGTGGAACGGAAACAGGTCGCTAGCATGGATGGTTTGCACGACTTGTTGTTCTTGTTTAGATTGAGTTGGTTGTGCAGATAAGAAAATGGGTTGCCCACGACCAGCTTTCCGGTGAACAGAGGTGTGTGGAGAACTTGAAAAACCGACATTGCCGAAGCCATAGTCGATCACACCACTTCAAACTATAATCGGAGACGCCTCGAATTTCAGGTGAGAATCCGTGGATAATCAACCAGCAACTGTGGCGATTTCTGTGGAATTCTGGGGGAATGTTTCTATAAATATTCCAATTTCCGCCCCATGGTAACCACGGGCTCTAGACATTTAGCAATCACTTCAATACAATACTGTATAATAATCTATAACAGACTTTCACTACAAGTATATCCTGATTTTCTACTGCCAGATACCCTTCCGATTCTGCTGCTTCTAACCTATTTTCTGAGAATAGCTAACCTGGTGGTCGCACTACCTACAGATTGCTAGTAGTTTCATGTGATTTTGTGGCACGTGATCTATAAAGTCGTTTCTTCATGTCTAGATAAGGTGTAATGGGCTGCCACGGGGGCAGCATATGCAGCGGTCTCACGTGAGGCCGTCTGGGGGGAGTGTAAACTTGCCGCTGGGCCACTTGAGCACGGCTGCGTTGGTGAAATCGCTATAAACGGAGCCCTTTTTGAGTTTCCGTCCAAGTCTCAAATAGACACTGATATCACCGTTTTCATCACGGAAATTACCCTGCAATGCGTTCTGGATGGTAGGCCCCAACAGCTTGGACTCGAGCAAGCCCCGGAGATCCATGTGGTCCGCCCTGTCGGCTACAAACTCCTCTAGGTCGTTGATAAGTAGCGACACGTAACTGAATTTGTTGTACAACGTCTGTTGCGCAGAAGTAAGGTTCTGCATGGCATATTGCCACGAAAGAATGCCGGAAGTGTGGTTGTAGGCCTCGAAAACCGGAGGCAACACTTTCCCGATGGGATCGTCCCGTTTGAGCGAAATCACAGTTTCTGCAATTGCCGCAAGACCCCAACGGGAAGCTCCTGATAAGAAGAGGCCAAGAAGAAGACCTTCGAACAACAATGCGGTGATTCCACGGGTGGAGCATCCAGGCAACAAGATCAATGCAAGAATGTAGTGGTGGATCCGCAACGTAAGCCCTGGAAGCGTGGTGAGAATTATCAACCCGGCTATAATGCACAAATAAATCAAGAAGTACTTTCTAAATCTTCCCGAGAGCCAGATCTTGTAGGCCTGGATCACTGCACATACGGAGATGAGGCTGACGATACCCATCACCGAAACAAGCGCTCCAGCCTGTTCTTTCAAGTCACTCACCGTGAGTCTATCCACAGGAAGTCTATCAAAGGTGACATTATTGAGAACTCCCAACCAGAACATGGGGTACCAGAACACCACTCTGCTAAGCGGTGATCTCTTGATATTGGACACCAAAGGAGGCTCTGATAATGTGCGTTTGCACGAGCATTTCCACATCACGTAAAGAATAAAGCAACTGGGTAGAAACCGTTCCAAGCCAATGGAGACAAGCGAGGCAAATTCCTCGGGATTCAGCGACAGTACCGTCATCGGAGGATCGGTAGCAAGGCAAATGGTCCAGAAACCCACCACGTTGATGGTCCAGAACACTACGGCTCCACTGGCGAGATATACCACGGGAAGCCCCAAGATGATATTGACCATGAGAATAATGAGACGAGGGTCGTAGCATTGGGAGAATCCGGTATCGGGAGAGGCTCTGAGAGGAGCAAACTTGAAGCTGGAGTGGAAGAACAGCAAGAAATCAATGGAATTCATTCCAAAATGGCCCAATGACAGGGGAAATCCATACTGTTCGCCTGAATACGACACTCGGGCACAACCCCCGAACAACGGCGACACCACGCCGGCATGGACCGCGGCTCCGCAGGTGAAGGAGTCAGAACGGTAGGGGAGCGAGAGGAATGCGTTTTCTGTCCCAATTTTGCTGTCATTCTCCTCTTTTTTGGTATCATTCTTATTCTCTTTCTCATTTTGTATTTCCACAGAAGGGCCTCCTCCCACGATATAGCTCCGGTATTTAATCCGCTGGTCGCCAAGTGGAACCAACGAGTAGGTCCAGCTGCTGCGGTCACAGAGGGCGGGACAACGGATCACTATTTCGCCCTGGGGATCACAGAGCTTTCCGTGAAGGCCGCATGCTCCGTTCTTACCTCGCCAATCGAGCTGTCCCTGGCACGATAGCGATACTGCTTCGTGGGAACCGTCAGAAGACGGTACTGTGAAGTAGGGGACGATGATGGAAAGTACGATTCCTAACCAGAGTGTCAAGTAGCATGCAAGTAATGCCACGCGGTAGGGTTTAGGGACTCTGCGACGAAACACCTCGGGAAGGGCCTCTGTTCTGGGGAGAAAATGGAACGGATGGGGCGGATCATCGCAGGGGATATCAGGGCCGTTCCAGAGACGCTGCCAGAACCCGTTGATTGACTCCTGGAGGGACCCTGTTTCGGAATCAACTGTGTGAGAAGAAGTATGAGAAGCCAGTAATGGTGCGGCAGAAGCGGAATCCATGGGGAAATGGAGGGACTGAAGCTCGATATTATCGGTGTAGGGGGATTCAGTAGGTGGCAGGGGTCGTTTAGACCCGGAATGGGCGTGGGAAACGGAGGTGGTGGCGGTAGAGGCGAAAGTGGAGGTGGAACCGCTGTGGCTTTTATAAGATTTCGGGGAGAAATGCAGCGAGACAGAGGCTAGCGACAGTGAAAGAGGGCGGTTCTGGGGCGAGGGCAGGGGCAGAATCGTCGTCAGAGGAGGGCCAAGGGGACTGGGACTCCGGGGAGAGGTGGGCATAGGATTTGGGAGAGGTGGGTGGGGTGGCGGTGGTGGAAAAGAGCCAAATGGTGTTGTAGAGAAGGTAGAAAGGAGGGAAGGTCGAGATGTAGTTCGCAGTGGAGGAGATGGGGAGGTCGCGGTGGGTTATTGCGGTAGAAAACAAAATGTGTCGCGCGAGCATGGCGGGAAATGGGGAGAGTTAGGGAGAGATGCGCGCACTGCAGGGAGGAGGCTGTTGCGGTAGGTTTTGGGAGGGAGAGTCGCTATTTGCACACTAGGACTAGCCGGAAACAGAGCCGATTTGCTTGCGAGCCCGGGAGGTTGCCAAGAAGGGACAGTGTTAAAGGTGATTGGAATAGGGCAGAGTAGTGGCGGAAAAGATAGAGAGAGATGGAGATAGAGAGATAGGGAGTGGGGGAATAGTGAGGGTAGTGAGGGAGATAGAGGGAAAAAGAGAGGGAACATAGAGGGATATAATAATGGAGTAGAGTGTATGGTTTGGGGGGAATATTGACACAGGAATGGCAATTGGGACTAGGCGTTTCAGTAGAGTTTATCCTGGAAGTATGGATTCCTCTAGGAGTCTGGATTAATATCTATTGTATCGCACTCTATTAATCCGTATATGGACTGCAGCATTCACTCGCATGGAATAATCCGTGATGCTAAACCCTGCCAATTGTTGGATCCAAAGGGAAGAGGCATTGTTGTGATCTATAACTCCGAGAGGTCACGAAACGTGGAGAACTACAGTACCCCGCCAAGATGCCTTTTTTTGCTGTAATTTCGGGAATCAGTGGTACCAGAGGAAGAAGTGAAACGTTATAATTGTACTTTCTTCCGATGACAATTGCTATGTTTGATGTTAGTATAATTCCATATTGTTCCATGTTCTCTTATTTCTTCACGTCCCATTCTGATTCTGTTGTCACCCTCTCCATAATGATCGGTCTATTTTTGGTCTCTGTATTTATCTCCAGATTATCCCGATCTGTGATTCCGTGGTGAAATTATTATCGACTCCACGTTTCGGACAGGGGCCGGTATTCCAGGCTGCTCTATTTTCGGACCGATAAACTTCTATTTTTCTATAATGGAACTGGTTGTATATCGTTTCTTGCCTGTTTTGACAAGTCATACTCTCACTAAGAAATCATATTCTGTCTATCTGATTTGTCTATTGTGTTCTTTCTTTTCATACTATGGTATTAGATTCATGGGACTAGTCGTGAAGTATATCCTGTCTATTTTTATGCCAAGTCATATTTCTCTATATCTAATTTATTTTACAGTTAGAAAATTATAATTCGTCTATAATCTAATGAGTCAATTCGCTAATTCTAGAACATTATCATCGGACAAGTGCTAAATATAATCCGATTCGTATTATCGGATTGTCAATTTAATTGAAGCATCGTACTATTATTCCTAGTTCGTAAAGAAACTATCCGCCTATCTATTCTCATCAACACAATTCAATGTCATCCTCTTCAATACTCATCTGATCCGAATACCTCTCTAATCTACTACTTTATTGGATGAAGTCCCAATAATTGCCACTTCATTTTTCTACACTTGTTCCATTATCATACATTACCCAATATATTACACCCATGTTAGCCAGAACACATGGTACAGGACTCAGGATTGTCAATAGCACAGGCTAT
Organism: Suhomyces kunorum; assembly: GCA_030561465.1. NCBI lineage: Eukaryota > Fungi > Ascomycota > Pichiomycetes > Serinales > Debaryomycetaceae > Suhomyces > Suhomyces kunorum. The sequence continues at coordinate 103,573 of JAKTXF010000013.1, read as the reverse complement.
TACCTGCGAACTGTAGATATCTTGCTCGAGCTTGGCAAGCTCCTCCTCTCTCAACTCCTTCTCTTCCGCCTTGTCTTCGATCTTCAACTCTGCCACCGAGTTCTCCAACGACGTGGGTTCGGTAGAAACCGATCTGCTGGAAGAGTCTGCGTCCGAAGCTCCTGATCTGGCCACATACTTTCTCTGGTTCAATTTGTCGAGAGAGGCCACGGTATTGGAGGCTGTCACGGCAGAATTCTTGTCCACAGTGAACTGAATGGCCGCAGCAGCAGCCTGGGTTCTCAAGTAGTACATACCCGTCTTCAAACCCTTCTTCCAGCCGTAGAAATGCATCGAGGTCAATTTGCCCATTGTAGGGTCCTTGATGTGAATATTCAACGACTGAGACTGGTCAATGAATGCAGCTCTGTCTGCAGCCATGTCGATGATGTGCTTCTGGGAAATCTCCCACACCGTCTTGTACAACGCCTTGATCTCGTCGGGAATATTGCTCAAGCCCTGCACCGAACCGTTGTTGGCAATGATGTTGTTCTTCATGGCATCATTCCACACTCCCAAGTCCACCAAATCACGCAACAAGTAGGGGTTGACGATCTGGAACTCTCCGGCCAACACTCTTCTGGAGTAGATGTTGGAGGTGTATGGCTCGAAACACTCGTTGTTACCCAAGATTTGCGAGGTGGAGGCAGTAGGCATAGGAGCGACCAATAACGAGTTTCTGAGACCGTGCTTGGCCACCTGTTGCTTCAAGGCGTCCCAATCGTACAATTCGGTGGGCTTTCTGTCCCACAAATCGAACTGCAACATTCCCTTGGATGCAGGAGAGCCCTGGAAAGACAGGTAGGCGCCTTCTTTCGCAGCCAATTCCACCGAAGACTCCACGGCAGCGTGGTAAATGGTCTCAAAAATTTGAATATTCAATTCCCTGGCCTCTTGCGAGTCAAAGGGCAATCTCAATGCCATGAAAGTGTCGGCCAAACCTTGAACACCCAAGGCAATTGGTCTGTGTCTCATGTTGGAGTTTTTTGCCTCGGGAACAGGGTAGAAATTGCGGTCGATGATTCTGTTCAAATTGCGAGTAACCACCTTGGTGACCTCGTGCAACTTCTCGAAGTTGTACCACACCGAGTTTGCGTCCTTCTCCACGAAGGATGGAAGGGCCACTGAGGCCAAGTTGCACACAGCAACCTCATCAGGAGCAGAATATTCGACAATTTCAGTGCACAAGTTGGAGGACTTGATAATTCCCAAGTTCTTCTGGTTGGACTTCTTGTTGCAGGCGTCCTTGTACAACATGAACGGAGTACCGGTCTCGGTCTGGGCCTCCAAAATGGCGTACCAGAGCTTCTGTGCCTTGATGGTAGATCTGCCTCTGTTTTCACGTTCGTATCTCTCGTACAACTCGACAAACTCATCGCCGTAGCAGTCAGCCAAGCCAGGAGCCTCGTTGGGAGAGAAAAGAGTCCAGTCTCCGTTCTGTTCCACTCTCTTCATGAACAAATCGGGAATCCACAACGCAGGGAACAAGTCTCTGGCACGGATTTCCTCCTTTCCGTGGTTCTTTCTGATGTCGATGAATTCGAAGATGTCTGAATGCCATGGCTCCAAGTACAACGCAAACGCACCGGGTCTCTTGTTGCCTCCCTGGTCGACGTAACGGGCCGTGTTGTTGAACACACGCACCATGGGAATGATACCGTTGGAAGTACCGTTGGTACCGGCAATGTAGGCTCCGGTGGAACGGATATTGTGGATGTGCAATCCGATACCTCCAGCACTCTTGGAGATCAACGCACATGTCTTCAAGGTGTCGTAGATGCCCTCGATGGAGTCGTCCTTCATGGCCACCAAGAAGCACGAGGACATCTGGGGCGAAGGGGTGCCTGCGTTGAACAAGGTGGGCGAACCATGGGTGAAATATCTTTGCGACATCAAGTTGTAGGTCTCGATGACACGCTCGATGTCGTTGCCGTGGATACCGATGGCCACTCTCATGATCAAGTGCTGGGGTCTCTCGGCCACCTTGCCGTTGATTCTCAACAAGTAGGAGCGTTCCAAGGTCTTGAACCCGAAGTAGTTGTAGTTGAAGTCACGGTCAAACACGATGGCCGAGTTCAACTCGTCCGCATGTTCGCAGATGATGTCGTAGGTCTCCTTGGAGATCATGGGCGAGTGCAACGACGTCTTGGGATTGACGTATTCGTAGAGCTCCTTGGACAACTCCGAGTACACTTTGGTGGTTTGCTTGTGCAAGTTGGACACCGCGATTCTGGCAGCCAAGATCGCGTAGTCAGGATGGATGGTGGTCATGTAAGCAGCGGTTTCGGCAGCCAAGTTGTCCAATTCGATGGTGTTGACACCTTGGTACACTCCGGAGATGACTCTTTGGGTGATGGCAACCGCGTCAACGTGGTTGGAATCCAAGCCGTAGCACAATCTTTGCACTCTGGCGGTGATCTTGTCGAACCGCACTGGTTCCTTGCGGCCGTCTCTTTTTAAAACGTACATGGGGGATGGAGAAAAGAGAGAGAAGCGGTGGAGAAGAAGAGAGAGGAAGAGGGAAGCGAGGTGCTTTTATAGTGCAGACGCGTGTGGCAAAAAAGACGCGAATTGCAGGCGTCAGGACACGATGGAATGCAATAATTGCACAGACGAGGCGCGTGCCTTCCTAATGTGGCTAAGAGTAAACACGGGGAGGAAGGCGCGACATTCCCGGTACAGAGGGCCGGTAGTGCGGGTGGGCCGAATATATTGTGAGGACGCGCACGTTCTTGGGTAATACCCGTCAAGAAGATGGATTATGGGGACTTTAGAAAGAGATATTCGGGTAGGCTACTGTTTGGAGGGTTTGGAGGGTCGTATTTTGTTGTTTTCCCGAAAAAACGGGGTCAATCGCGTCATTTGGTGGGGTTCTGTTCCAACCACGTCTTGTTTTTGCGTATGTGTCGCGTCCTGATTCCACGGGGATGCTTACTCATCACCGAATCGCATAAGCAACCTCCATGCTGTTGTTTCTGTTGCGGAATGACTGCGAAAGCCGACACTGGGCTCCTACCGATATTGTGGGGAATGTCGCTAATAGCCCTGTTATTTTGGTGGTCTCGTGCGACATTTGATTACTGTTATTACTACTGGTATGTATGTATAGATTTTGTCGCACTCTAGGATGTCGCACTTGCATTAACAGTGGCTCTTTAGCTACTGTACAGGCATAGAATGTCGCTACGTCCACATCCGAATTCGGGTTTCTATGCCTATTATGTGGTGTGCAGATGCAATTTCAGATGAATGCCAATCCCAGATAAAACTGGTTGTACATACAGAGAATCGGGCAATGCGTTTACCCTTTTGGAGCACGATGAGCATCAAACTCGTTTTGGGTTTCCACATAGGACCTAGACATGTGTTAAAAGAGGTTTTGGGGGAAGTATTTGTAACGTCACTTTTGATGGCAATGCGAGTGCGGCTGAAGCGAAACTGTGGATATTGATAAAAATGAATTTTGTACTAATTATGAGGAATGATTGTTGGAAGTATGGTGCTTCTTTAAGGAATAGTTAAAGGACTATGTAGGTGTGAGTGCTAGGATAGGGTGGTTTTAAGAGAAGGTAATTCGTCCCAGTTTGGGGGCTTCAAAATGAAATTGTGTGGGGTATATGTGTTGTGTGTGTGGATTTTTGGAAAATTGACTAAAAATTCGGAATTCAAAATTCAAGGGGATAGTACTATTTGATGGCAGATTGGACTGAGGGGTTTAACTGGAGCACTTTTCGGACCAAAAACAGCCTTTTCCCCAGCAATCTGATAAGATCAGATTGGGAGTAGTCACGTGACCAAATATTTCTTAAGACTCCACCATGGCTGCTATTGGGATCGAATACAAAAGTGAAGGGGATTGGATCATTGAATTATGGCTCAAAATATTGCAGTAATTTCAAAATTCCCTTTTAGCGGAAGAAAGCAGGACTTTTCCGGAGATATTTGATGACTTACTCCACTGAATAATCCAAATCTATGGTAAATTCGCCTCGTTCGAATCTACACCGGCTAGTTCCTCCGCTCTGGCCAATATCTTGTCACATCTAAATTCAAAGATTATGCAAAAGTGCATATTTTAGGAATTCATTATTCCCCACAATCTTTTCCCTAGCACTACAACAGCCTCTATCGGGCACTTTTCCAGTCAGAACAAACGCCAGAATAATCCTTAGTATATCGATAAGCGTATATTTTGGCATACACAGCTTCTCCGGCATCTAACACACGTTTTGCCTTCCGAAGCTCTAGAGGGTCTAACACTTCTAGTCACGGTCACGAAATGGCATTTCTGGGCACACAAAGTACCTCAGCCACAGTGACTATGCTCTATAGCTCCTCACTTGGACTTTCACTTGGACTCTTCCTTGGTCAAATCACTAAAAGTTAGTAGGGTTCTTCATTCCAGTACTTGACACTTACTTGATGAACTTCTCTAAATCAAAGTCGTCTTCCTTGGATTGGACAACTGGAGCTGCAGCAGGGGTGGCTGGGGCTTCAGACTTGCCTCTTGGCCAGGCGGCAACAGCAGTAACAGAGGCCAAGGTAGCAATGGAGAGCTGAAGTTAGTTAATGGTTCAAACGACGAAAAATGGGAGGAATATACCTCAATTGATGCCGAATTGGGACATTCGGCCGAGAGATCCAATGTAGACATACAATATGAGCAGGAACTTGCCTGCCGAAGACAGTGTAGGCAGCACCCATGATGTAGATAGAGTGTTGAGGATGTCCAATCCGATTCGCATTAGAGTGGTGATTGGTCAGAGATTAGGTAAGCGGAAGGAGGGTTATGTAAGCAGAAGGGCGGGTTCACGATTACGTAATAGATATGTTAGGGAAGTCGAGATGGGTAGGGAACAGGAGGTCCTGAGAGGATATTACAGGCTAGTTAGGGCGTCAGGATTGTGGACATCATAGAATGAGGGGAATTATTGTTTGAAAACTGAGTTTTTTTGGACTCGGGTGCCTAATGTAGTGGGATATTGATAGTGAGCTTAGTTAATGACGTTAATAAATATAGTAGTGAAGGTTCTGGATAGAATAATAGCAGTAGATTGACTTACAATTCTATTCAGAGTCACTCGGCTCTACCAGATGGGTCAAATTTGAAATTTATTCAGAGATTTTGGAATTAAATGGGCAGTACCATCTAACAAAAGATTAGGAATAATTACTCACAATTGGGTATAATGCAGTAGTTGCAGACACAGGGAACTATCAAAACATGCAAAGATTGCACATATCGAGTATTGAACATAGCGAATATTTCTTCATCTTCGCTGTTCAATTATAATGGCATCTACTCTCTAGTTTTGAGATGATTTGCGAATTAGTTAGCCAAACAAATGAAAATACAAAGAGAAAGGATTCCCTAACCAATTGGAAATACGAAAAAGAGGCTGCAGTTGCTCTTGTTCCAAGAGAAATAGAAATCTGCTTATTTTCGCTTTGAGTGCATTTGCGTTCCAAGCATCCCAAGCCAGTTTCTTAGATGTTGTAAGAATTTGAATTCGGCTACAAAAGCCATTTCACACAATGTAACTTCCATACTTCTTTTTCTGGATAGTAGTTCTTGATTCCTGGCCAATATATAGCAAAACCAGTCTGTATGGGATTTCAACTTTCTGAGACAATAACGAATATTACTACAAATACGTAAATGTATTCATTAGTCATTTCAATTCTGCTATGTAACAGTATTTTTCAGAAAGTTAGAAACCTAGTCTTCTGAGAATCTCCGAAGAAACTAATTCATCTAGTCCTTTGCGACTTTTTCATTACCTTCTGCTATTCTCCAGTAATTTCCCACTCCAAATCTAGCTAGAACATCCTGTGCCTCTTCATCGTTTCTCGTATGCATGGAACTCCACTTTTTAAACGTCAAATTCTTCACTTGTCCATCCCATATGATTTCACATTTGTTCTGACTCAAATCCTCAAGTTCAGCATCAGGATTGTCCTTTGGAGCAGTATTGACTGACCAATCTATTCGTTTTGTCATTAACTTTCTATAGAACTTTATTCCCTTCTGGCCTCCTTCGACTATGACAAGGTTGAATTTGGGATTGTGCAAGCAGATACCTCCCAATTCCAATTGTTTAGCATTTATGTCCAATTTGAATTTATGTGAAGGATTGACAAGTTTGTCGATTTTATACACCGTGATGAAGTAGCCCTTGGAGAGATCCTTCTGGTGCTGTTCGTGTATTTTTTGATGCCTCTGTTCCTTGGTCAACTTCCTTTCCTCATTGGTTTGAAGATGTTTTTGCAATCTATCTTCCACTTCTTGTCGTACCCTTTTCTCCACCGCTGTGGGGTCCTTGATGGCCTCGTTGGTTAGCACGTTCATGAGATTCGATAACTTAACCTTGGGAGGTGGAGGAGCGTCCAAGCCTAATTTAATTCGGTCTTGCTTGTCCTTCAATGCTGATTGTCTTTCATTCTTTCTCATACGTTTCAATTCCTTCTTTGTCAAGAATAATGCCTTCTCCGGTACTTTGTGCTGATCACTGGTGGCCCCAATTAGCACCGGATGTTGAATATAGAGCGTTACCGGAGCTTCTTCGTTGTCTAAATTCAATCTGTCCATATCTTGGATATGGGTGTAATCTGAGTCTTTAAGGTAGGGTTTGTCCCACCATTCGACTCGTGGTGGAACTTCGGGACGCCAGAAATGCTCTCCCACTGTTTCATCAGGTAATAAGCCTTTTTGGAGCAATTCTTGCTGCTCCTTCCTCTCTTTAGCCTGTTGTGCCTGATTTTCACGTAATTGGTTCGCTTCTGCGATATACTTGCCGTGGGCGTTGAATTGCAACTGCTTGATCCGAGAACCACTCTTGCCTGCTTGACTGAGATAAGGATTGATAGCCAACGGGTCAAATCCCGCCCTCACCTTCTGCTTTAGCGGGTTGTGATTTTTTGGAAGAGAAGGCGCAGAAATTCCACGTAAAAGCGGGTGGATCGACACATTTAGGCCACCATGGGCTTTCTGTTCCGCCAAGTCCTCAATGGACCCGTTTCTGGCGTCTCCGGGACCCGTATGTTGATGTTTCTTTGCCGTTCCGTGTTGTTGGAAGGAACGTTTCATGGCGATCTGGGGTTAAAAATGGCAGTTTCACGACGGGAAAAAGCGGAAACGGGATAAAGGCAGCGTGGCAGAACACGTATATTCCATCAGAATGGGATTTTAACAACTCCTTGAAACAGAAACTGCAGTAACACTAGTCGCGGTCTCAAACTCATCTTAACCTCTATCTTGTGTCTATCTCAATAGGTAGTGTCCCCACCATGCTTACTACCTACCTGCGCAACCCTTGCCTTCAACAGATTCCTACAACATACCCACTTTCTTCACTTGACCCAACTCATTCATTCGTATAAATAGTTGTATTCCGTCCCTGTGATCTAATTAGTGTGAAAAATCTCTTGATTATGATCATAGAACCAAAGCAACGTGCCTATCGTATGGGAATGGCCAAGCCGTTCCAGCGGTTGATTGACGAGATTATGGCAGCAGAAGCCAAGCAATTAGCGGCCATCTTCGAGAAAAATCTCGCCTGGGAACAGCCCCGGGGCGATCTCCTTCATTGGGTGGCGGTTTTGAACCGAATTGACGACGTTCTCGAGGCCCAGATAAAGCGGTACGGTCTAGACCAAGAAAACCCTAAGCTCCAGCAATTCTCCCCAGAGGACGAGAGAATCACGGTTTCTGCGCTTCGATTCAGTTGCACGTTGCTCGAGCACTGCAACGACGAGCTCTTGTACTCCAGCAGCGACCGCATCTTCTGTTTGATCAAGTCTCCCTCCATTGATGTCAGATTGAACGCGTTGGAAGTCCTAGCATTGGTGGGCGAACGGTACGTCCAGACCAACCATCCGAAGTACGCCGCCCCGAAGGCGGTCCGCAACCTTCTCTTGAAGATCGCAAAGTCATTTCCTCCCATCGTCTCCACAAACTACGTCCCGAAGAACACGGATCCGGACAAGAAGTCGATCGTGGGAGAGCACCACAACTACTTGGACATCATGTCCAAGGAAAAACCGGAAAAATGGAGGCTGCTCCATTTCCACTACTTCAAATCCATCATGTCGCAGGTCCCCGAGCCCAAAGAATCGAGACCACCAAAGTCATCCAAAGAATCCAACGAGTCCAATGAATCCAAAGCCACCAAAGAGTCCAAAGACAAGAAAGACCGCAAAAAGGGAAAGAAATCCAAGAAGGACAAGGTTTCACAGCAAGAAAGGGTCACCCTCACTCCAATTGAAGGTCTCGCAACATTTACCTTACCAGAGGAGTCTGTTCGCAAGTTGACTCTCGAGCAAATATACGACAAGGCCAGCGAGGTGATCCCAGAGTCGTACTGGTTTGATTTTGGCTTGGTTGCTCCGGTTGCAAAGGCCTTCAATAACTCATCATACGACGCCTTGGAAATAAGGCGAAAACTCTTGCAAATCAAATTTCTTGCCATCGGATCCATCAGCTGCTTATGTTCAAGTGACTTTACCTCCACAAAGTTATTTGAAGCAGAGCCCTACATCTTCAGCTTTCTAGTGGAAATGGTAAATCCAGATAATCAGGATAAAGTCTCCAGGGATTTGTTATTTTCCGCAATCAAGGCATTGGAGTATATTTCTCTCAAGAAAGTATGGGGCAATGATCTAATAAGATCTATGGGAGGAAATGTTAGTCATGGTATTTTGTTTGAAATCTTGCGATTCATTAATAGACAAATACAAGATGAAACAGCCGAATACTACGAAGTGGAATACATCCACTTCTTAAACATGGTTGGAAATCTTCTAACCATTAAAAGTCTAGCACAAAGATTGACTTCTGGAGGTATCATTCATGACTTGGTTTCGTTTTTCAATATCAGAACCAAGCACAGATGGACATGTTCAGCCGCAGTTCATTTAACTTCCATATACTTGGCATCATGTCCAGACGGGTTAGACGAGTTCATTTCCTTAGGTGGGTTCGATCTATTAATCAATACCATACACTATGAGGTTGACCATGCCCTTGAATTCCCCAATTCCGGCCTCAAGAAAGGGTGTGAACCAAATCATGACCAGATGTATACCATTTCATTCAGACAAGCCAATTATATCCGGAATTTATTAAAGTTGACCGTTGATTTAATCCAATCAGACTTAGGGGATAGATTAAGAAACTTGTTTGACTCTCATTTACTTCAAAGTTTCAACAAGATCTTGACCAATTCCAAGACTTTTGGACCTTTGATCTTGTCATCTACAATTGATTCAGTCTTTTATATCATTCATAACGAGCCTACGGCATTCTCCATTTTGAATGAAGCTGATGTTATCGATACCGTGTTGGACAATTATGAATCTTTCCTTTTGCCTTCTGAAAGCTTATTGACATCATTACCGGAAGTTATCGGAGCAGTATGTTTGAATAGTGAAGGTTTGAAGAAGGTGACTCAGAAAAGAATTATCCAAACATACTTCAAATCTCTTCATTGCTATGAGCTTAGTAATGAGATGGAATCTACAACCAGCTTGGGATGTACCTTTGATGAATTAGGAAGACATTATCCAACGCTCAAGCCGATAATCTTGGAAGAGACCAAAAAATTAGTTGACAGAGCTGCAGTTGAAGTGAACAAAAAGCTTGATGGAACTCGGTTTTATCAATCGAAAAGTGGATCACTCTACCGTGGCCCAAATGATGAAGTTATGAAACATGATGAAGGCGTCAAAGTAGAAGCATTAAATGAATGGAGAGGTTCTGAAGCAGAAATTCTTTTTGACAATATTTGCTCATTCGTTGATGGACTTCTTCAAGATAGTGGTCAATGGGCAGGTGATATTATATCCGAAATTGGCTTTGATTCTTGGATCAGCCTCATTACTCTTTCCAAATCACCATTTGACTTTTGTTGCGCATCTAGCCTTCTTACTTTGACTGCGAACTTGAAATATTTCGACGATGAAGACAGAAATTATGGATTTCCTAGCTTTGTGGCAAAACTTGAGGAGCTTGTGACGCTACCAGAAATTCAAGAGTACATCAACTACGAAGTCAACGACAAATCTTTTTTCACCAAACTCGAAGAAGAAGGAAGATTTGATGATGCATCAAGACTTATCCAATATCTTTCCATTATCGCAACTGTTCTCTTTGCAATAACCAGCACCTATGTTAACACATATTTGTGTTTCCACGAGAGAATGATGCAGTTAGCGAAACTTTTTGGTGTGAATTTGATTTCTCAATTGGGTTCCCTCTTGGGAAAGTGTATGATAGAGGAAAACGTTATCAGAGCAAATACACCAGACGAGGTCGTGGATTTGACAGGTACTCGTTACAATGCTGGACCAGAATTTGCAATTTCTATTATCAAAAAGAATGAAAGTGCACCAAACCAAAAGCTCAAAGAGGAATACACTACTGCAAAGTTCAAAAATACTTGGCAATTAAGACATCTCAATCTCCATATTGAATCTCATATTAACAAACTTTTCAATTCGTTGGGCCGTATTTGCATGCATCGAAGACAGGAGTTTTCGCAAGTTCTTTACAGACAGAATGCGGTTAAAATGACAGTGGAATTGGGAAAAATCTATTCTTCGCTTTTGATAAAGAAGTTTGATAATTCGTACTTGAAAAATTGCTTCGCTTTGTTGGTATCCAAGTCAATTTTGCATTCCCTTGTTGTCAAGGAAAGAGGAAGGGAACAAATTTCAACGTCCTTGGCATTTGCTTACGTACAAACCGGTGTTTTTGATCTTTTGAGAGATTTAGGAATTGAAGTTTGGCAGAAGCTTTTGTTCATGGATCCCAAGAAAGCAGAAGTTTCGAAAGATTTCAAGTACATCAGCATCGATGAAGGAAGCATTATTAAAAATGCTATGAGTCAAATTCTCACTGTGTTCGTCAAAGCAATTAATCAAGATTTTGTACCCAACATTCCTGTTTCCAAACTTTACTTTGATTCAGGCTATGAGGAAGAAGGTAGTTTGGTTTGTTCCTTGATTGTGCAAACAAGATTACGAGGTCTAGAGCTCATAGCAAGAACTGTCACTACGCAATATCATCTTTTACCTGCTGAGAATTTTGCTAATGTTCCATCACCTCTACTTGAGATTATTCTGCTCATCTTGAAAGTTGCAGGATTTAAGAACGAGAGATACGATGCAAACTTCATACCATTAGATGTGAACAATATTGGCCCCCCTGAAGACCAAATTGAATTCCTTATGGAAAAAGGTTTATCAAATGCTCAAGCTATGCACCTATTCAAGCATGGATTAGATCTCAATAAGCCAACGACACAATGGCCAGAGTGTTCACAATTGGAAATCAATGCTTCTGAATTGAACGAGATCAAGAATGAAGTGGACCATGACACGAGATCTTGGAGTGTTGAATTACCAAGCTTTCCAACCAAGCATGATCTTGAAGATCAAAGAAATAGCCTTTTTTACATGTCACCTGAGAAATGGTTAGAATTTACCAAAAACTATCCTCATTCAGTTCAAATTTTCAGAATCATCAGTACTGCTTGTGATGAGTATGAGTTGTCTAAGGTCTTGTTCAATAATATTATCCATTTGGTGAACAGGAAAGACAGAGGTCCAAAATTAGCATCTTACTTGCAATTATACTCCTACCGAGTTGAAATTGAATGTACTTCCCCCAATCGGAATGACAATACTTTGGAAAGATTTATTGACTATTTGATTGGCGAACTAGAGTTTAATGAAAAACATTCTGTTGTTAATGAAACCTACTTCCATCGCTCCTTAAAGGTTTTCCAATACATCTTGACAATGTCAAGCATTCCTGTCGATCTCTCGAAGCCCTTGAATGCAGAGTCTAGGTCGTTCAGACTCAGTGACGATTTACTGAAGAAGATTTTTGAAAGCCTCTTGAAGATTGAAAACTTCACTAATGGTTACACTGCAATGACCTTGACAAGAATCTTAATCTTGTATTCCAAAGATCAATTTTATTCCAGAAGAATTGCTGGATCTACACTTTTGAAAGAGTTGATTCATCATTCTAAGGAATTAAAGGACAGTTTATTACTGAAAAATAGTTTTGAAGAGAAAACCGAAGAGCTTGATGGATTTAGATCGAATCTTATTATTTTGATGAGAAGATGTTTTGAAACAACTGAAGTCTTGAAAGTGAATATGACCGCTGAATTGTTGAACTTATTGAACGCTCAAACAAGGTTTAATAGGGATCTTAATTCCTGTCTCAAGGAAAGCTTTTCGTTAGTCTCACGGAATCCGGAAATATTTACAGAAATTGGAGCTAACAATATCCTTCTAGACGGATATGACGGCAACATTCCATTGGAAACTAAATTGCCAATTATAAATGCCAAGAAACTTGACAAAGAGCATGAAGAAGATGTGCAGATGGAAGATGTGACTCGCGTTGAACTGACCAAAGAATCTAAGAATGAAGAACCAATTGAATCGACAGGAATTGTGCATTTACTAATCAGTGAATTAATGGATGTGATGAAGACGGATTGGGTTACTGATCCAAAACCTGCTAAAAAGGACGACAATGAAAGCAAAGAAACCATGGACAACGAAAAGGAAACCAAAGATGAAAAGAAGAACATGACCAAGGAGATGAGTAAAAACCCTAGTTTCTCATATGCATCATTCTTGTTGCAAACGTTGACAGAATTGCTTGGTTCATACAAGCAATCTAAGTTGGAATTTTTAACATTCAGCAAGAAGAGAAGCGAAGACTTGAGACCAAGATCAACCTCCTTGAACTTTTTCATGCACCAATTGGTTTCTACTCGTATTCTTGATCAATCCAGTGGTGTCGAGTATGAGAGAAGAAATGCCATTTCATCTATCGCAAAATTAGCACTCCTTGCGATGTTGTCTACTCCAATTCTTGAGAGTAATGTTAACACGCCAGCTCCAAAATCCGAAGACGCTGACATGGCATTTATTCGCAAGTTCTTTGTGGAAACTGTTTCCAAAATCCTCAAGGAAACTTCCAATTTGACGACCTCCTTGGCTTCAGTGAAATATGGAAAGCTTTTAGACATATTTGATCTTTGTGGGATGATTATTTCTTCAAAGTCTAGAGAGATTGGTGGGCCTCTTTTGAACAAGCATGCCACCAAGTATGACCAATTCTACATAAGCAAGGCTCTTGTCGACAAGCAAATCCCTTTTCAAATTACCACTGTTCTTGCAGAGTTAGACTTGAACTTCCCTGGAGTTGAGAAGGTTATCAAGTCAGCCTTGAAACCCATTTCTGCCCTTGGGAAAACCAAAACTGAGTTTCAAGATATGTTTAAAGAAGAATATCAAGGAGACAACGAGGACGAAGATATTGTTCCTGAAGATGTCGACGATAGAGATGAGACTCCAGATTTGTTCAGAAATTCAACCTTGGGAATGTATGATGCTGAGTATGACAGCGAAGAGGATGAAATGGACTACTACGATGATGATCCTTTGGAAGTATTGCAGTATGGGTCAGGTGAGGATATCTCTGGTTCAGATGATGATTCATCTGGCTTGTCCGATTTGAATTCAGAAGATGAGGATGAAGGCGAAGAGATTGAACTCGAAGGCGATTATAGCATCGAGGAGATCGATAGCCAAAATTCGGATGACGTGGACGAAGATGATTCTGACTTGGAAGACATTGAAATTATCGATGAATTGAATATTGGCTCTCATAGCGAATCCGATAGAGACGAAGATATGAGTGAAGACTCAAGCTTTTATGATTTTGACGAAGAAGAAGAAGACGCAAGTGAATATGACGAAGAAGAATTGGATGGTTGGCTTGAAGAATTCGGAGCAGATGAGGCTTTCGATGAAGAAGATGATGAAGAGGAATCTGAAGAGCATGTTCATAGCAGATCAAGACGTGATGCTGGTTCAAGACAATTCAGAATGGAATCAAATGATGATTCTGACGATAATTTGAGTGAGGTCGAGTCAGTAATGGACTTAGATAGAGTTTCGCATTTCAGAAATAGACCATTACCACCATTTGAAAGATCTCCTACTCTAGCCGTTCTTTTAGATAGCTTCTTGGGTGAATCTGGTGCCTTCAGAGGAACCATTGAAGTAAACGGACAAGAGCATCGGATTGAGAACAATGGCACAACCATATCCAGAGTATTTGAAAATATGTTCGGAACCACCCCAAGCGAGCCCAAGAACCACAAGTACATCAGCAGTACAGTCGAAAGATGGACAGAGACCATGAAATTATTTTATGCCAGAGAGAAAGAAGAGATTATTAAAGTGGTGGGTCAAGAAATTCTCGAAAGAATAGCCGATGCTAGTCTTCGTGTTTATAGGAGAAAGAAAGAGGAGGCTGATAGAATTAAAAAAGAACACGAAGATAAGGTTAGAAAGAGACAAGAAGAGGAGAGAAAGAAGAGGGAGGAGGAGGCCAGGTTGAGAGAAGAAGAAGCCAGAGAAAACCCTCAACCTACTTTGGACCCAGTAATGGTCAGAATTGGAGACAGAGAAGTTGATATTAGTGGAACTGATATTGATCCCGAATTTTTCGAAGCATTGCCCGATGATATGCGAGAAGAAGTCTTTACCCAACATGTCAGAGAAAGAAGGGCAAATGCTACAAACACTGGAACCGATACTCGCGAAATTGATCCAGACTTCCTCGATGCATTGCCAGAACAGATTCGTGCTGAGATTCTCCAGCAGGAATCATTGGCTAGAAGGTTTTCGTCCTTGGGTGAATTACGGTTCATTGATGAATTGGACGATGACGAAGTTGAGGAAGAAGAGGAAGAAGAGGAAGAAGAAGACGACGAAGATGAAGAAGACATTGCAAGCAGAGTCATTTTGGACAGTGAGGGTCACATTGTCCGGCCCGGTGGAAGATCTGAAAAGAACAAGCTGAAGAAACCTAAGAAAGTCTTCTTCACTCCATTAATTGACAAGCAAGGGGTTTCAGCACTTGTCAGATTGTTGTTCACTCCATTGAGTTTAGGACAGAGAGAACAACTAGCTCACACGTTGGAGTACTTATGCCATAGCAAGCAGACAAGAATTGAAGTCATGGGCTTGTTGGTGGCAGTTTTGCATGATGGATTAGTCGGTCATAGATCCATCGAGAAGATGTATTCCCATGTTTGCAATAGAGCAATTACAGGTGGAAAGGACAACAAGAAACAGCACCGTTTACCAATGGGAAGCACTATCATCACGGTTGGAATCCAGGTAATCGAGGCCACTAGCTATTTATTGGAGCGTAACAAGCATCTTTGCTATTACTTATTGACCGAGCATGAAAACCCATTTTTGCTCAAGAAGAAGAACAAGTTGAAGGATCTCACGAAGGAAAACAAGTATGCCATCAACTACTTATTGGGATTACTAGATCATGCTGTGATTAAAGAAGACCAGACCTTTATGGATATCTTGGCTAGAGTATTACAAGTTGCTACTCGGCCCTTGCATGTATTGCAGAAGATGAATCAGAAGGATACAAAGACGGTTCCATTTACTCCTCCAACCATTCCAGAAATCAACTACCGTCGTATCATCAACCTTTTGACTGCTAACGAGTGCTCGAACACCACATTCAGAAGAACAATCAGCGCCATGCAGAACTTGTCCGTGTTGGGTAATGCACAGAAGGTTTTCCCATTGGAGCTCTCCGATAAGGCAACTTCGCTTGGTAACTTGATTATCAATGATCTCAACCAATTGAATAAGGACTTGAGCAAGCATAAATATTCCGAAAAGAAGGTGCTTACTAAGTTCACTGCATCATCTTCTGACCAAGCTAAATTATTGCGAATTTTGACAGCTTTGGACTACATGTTTGAATCCAAAGAAAAGGAGAAACATAGAGAGATCGAAAATCCCGAATCCACATCTCAGGGATCTATTCCAGGTTCTCCTTCTATTGATATTGAAGAATTGACAGGTTTATACAAGCGGTTAGCATTGGGAACGTTGTGGGATGCTTTGAGTGATAATTTGAGAATTATTGAAGAACGTCAAGAATTATCTGCCATTGCCACAATCTTGTTACCATTGATAGAAGCCTTGATGGTTGTATGCAAGCATAGTAAGATCAAGGAATTGCAGAAGGATGTGGTCAAATTCGAGGCGAAGAGAATTGATTTCAGCAAGGAACCTATTGAAAGATTGTTCTTCTCCTTCACAGATGAGCATAAGAAGATTCTCAATCAGATGGTCAGAACTAATCCAAATCTTATGAGTGGACCATTTGGTATGTTAGTGAGTAATCCCAAGGTGTTGGAATTCGACAACAAGAAGAATTATTTCGACAGAAAGTTGCATCAAGACAAGAAAGAAAACTCCAAGTTAGCCATCAGTGTTCGCAGAGATCAAGTTTTCTTGGATTCTTACCGTTCGTTGTTCTTCAAGTCCAAGGAAGAGTTCAAGAACTCCAAATTGGAAGTGAATTTCAAAGGAGAAACTGGTGTTGATGCCGGAGGAGTCACAAGAGAATGGTACCAGGTGTTATCACGGCAAATGTTCAATCCAGATTATGCGTTGTTCACTCCTGTTGCTTCTGATGAGACCACCTTCCATCCCAACAGAACATCGTTTGTGAACCCAGAACATTTGTCCTTCTTCAAGTTTATTGGAAGAATCATTGGTAAAGCCATCCATGATGGAAGTTTCCTCGATTGCCACTTTTCGAGAGCCGTATATAAGAGAATTTTGGGAAGACCAGTATCGTTGAAGGATATGGAGACCTTGGACTTGGAATATTTCAAGTCATTGATGTGGATGTTGGAAAACGACATCACTGATGTGTTGACGGAAGATTTCTCGGTGGAAACTGACGATTACGGAGAACACAAGGTAATTGATTTGATTCCAAACGGCAGAAACATTCCAGTCACTGAAGAAAATAAGCATGATTATGTGGCCAAGGTGGTGGAATACAGACTTCAGACTTCTGTGACAGAACAGATGGACAACTTCTTGCATGGATTCCACGAAATCATTCCTAAGGAATTGGTAGCGATTTTCGATGAACAAGAATTGGAGTTGTTGATTTCCGGATTGCCTGACATAGATGTCAATGATTGGCAGAACAATTGTGTCTACAACAATTATTCTCCTTCCTCAGTCCAAATTCAATGGTTCTGGAGAGCTGTAAAATCGTTTGATAATGAAGAAAGAGCCAAATTATTGCAGTTTGCCACGGGAACTTCCAAGGTTCCTTTGAATGGATTCAAAGAATTGAGTGGGGCCAATGGTACTTGCAAATTCAGCATTCACAGAGACTATGGCCCTACTGACAGATTGCCTTCATCACACACTTGTTTCAACCAAATCGACCTACCAGCATATGAAACATACGAAACCTTGAGAGGAAGCTTATTGTTGGCTTTCACAGAAGGCCACGAAGGCTTCGGCTTGGCTTGATGTTGTATTTGAGTACACTCTATTGTAATAATATATACTGAGATTGAATTCACGTAGACAGAAACTAGTGCTTAATCGAAATTGCCCCTTCTATTCGTGGGGAGGCACCCATCATGTGAAAAATTCATGTCTAATGTCTAACTGGTTGGGTCATATGAGTAGAATGTAGCCTCAGCAAAGTTACAACAACTTCTCAATCTCGTCGGTAGAGTTCAAGTGCTTCACCAAGTGATAGTGCTTATTGTTGATCTCTTCGACCTCCTCGTTCCACAAGCCACAGTCTTGAATAACAGTCTGGGGAGGAATGGTCACACGTCCCTCCTTGAACACATACTTGGTGATGGCCACGGTGTGGAGCTTGGCGCCCTTGTTGCTGGTAAACTTGGACAAGATGTACAACCATTTCTCGTCCCAGGCAAACACCTTACTGTCGATTCTGAATCTTTGGAGAGGCTTCAATTCTCTTCTGAAGGTGCATTTCACGGTTGCAGGAGGAATATAGGGGATATTGGTGACACTCATACGCTTGAACTTGCCGTGGAAATTGTCGAAATAGTTGAAGAGGAACTTCTCGAACGCGTAGGTGATCAACTTAGTCCTGGCAATGTCCAAGTCGAGGAAGTAGGTGGAATTGCTCTTGTGGAAGTACATGTCGACTTCCAAGGGCGAGACATAGCTGTCGATGCCTACCCAATTGAAGAGCAGCTTGGGGGAGGTGAAACCCACCGTGTTCTGGCGGTTTGTACTGAGGAAGCGGAAGTAACGGGTAAACATGCATATGGCATGGTAGTAGAATCGGAACACATATGCGAAGGGCACGGTCTTGTAGGTGGACAACAAGAACGCCAACGATACGTACTTAAGCACTGCCTTGGACATGGTGAGGGTCTGGGCCGTAGATTCGTCCTCTGCCCCAACATCTGGTGATGGAAAGGCACAGGCCCAGATCGCATCACGTGATTCACCTAAAGTTAGGGGTGCACATGAAAGGCTGCGGCCACTGAACGTGCCAGGGTCCTTCGATCGTAGCAGCGGAGGGGTTTGCCCACCACCAGATGCCCGCCACAGCTTGCTGCTCGGGCATTGCTGTTTACGACAGGTGAAATGGGTCGGAGATAATGTCACTTTGGGGAGGCCGACACAGGGAGGCGCGGATATCCTGATTAGAGCAAACTGGCTTTGTACGCGCATGCTGACATACGCCGGGAGTAAGCGGACTGACCGGCTGTAGCGACGGTCTGTTCCGCCGTACGTGGGCGCAACCTTCCGCCGCTGCTTAGTAAGGCCGTTTATGGCCGTCAGGTCCCACTGTGGGCCGACATTAATTCCGACCCCTATCGATATTGCCGTCTAGGCGAATGTGGCTGTGATGGGGGGGGGGGCTTCCCCCCATGAGAACGCCATAACCCAAGGATAACCCCAGAGGTCAGTTCACCGGTGGGCCCATTCTGGCGTGGGGGCGCATGCTGATTGGACCATAATGCGAGTGGGGATGGCCGGGCATTGGCTCATCAGCACCAGGGGCTATGGCGATGGGGCTCCCCGGCAGTGCTGCATCATCACTTGGAGTTTCCTGCGGCGGTTGCATTTTGGTGGGGGGATTTGGGAATTTGGCAAATTTGGCCTCGGTGGTGGGAGAAGCGCGGTGGTTGCATGCTGGCGTGGGGAGCGAGGAGGGGGGTGGTAGCCCCGGGGGGCCAAGGCTGAAATGGGCACGTAGCAGTGTGGATGTTGTTTGCGTCCGCACCGCGAGGACCGCGTTCCGTGCCGCAGGATGAGGAGGGTGAGGGCACGGAATTTAGACAGCTGGGGCGGCGTCTGTTTCTGGCATTGGCCACGGCCACGCGAATTGGGGTGCGCAAGCGGCGCCTAGCAACGGCTGGGGTGCCGTGTGTAACGAGGACCGAGCACGGCGCTGAGGAGGGAACGAGGGGGAGAGAGAGGGAAAGAGAGAGAAGAAGAAGGGAGGAGAAGAAGAAGGGAGGGAGAATAAGGAAGGATATGGTATGAGAATAGAGATGGACGATTGGGGCGTCGAGGGTTCTTATATAGTGGTGGGGGGAAACATGGGGTGCGCTCGGGATTAGCCAGAGTGCTGCAAACGGCGCGAATGAGACTGGTAGTGGATGCAAGTTAGAGATAGCGTGCTACCGCATTTGGAGCATGGTGCAGATGCCATTAGCAGCAGTAGTACCTAGTTGGTGTGTGCTGTAGACCCCAGTGGCAGATTATTGTGCAGAGTGCAGTTGAAGCGGTGCATGATGCATATTAACCGAATTAGATCCCTACTCTATTCCTATCCATATCTATCATTCTATTATACTCATAATCATAACTATACGTCCTTCTTAATCACATTAATCGCATACGGACATTCATTCTTTTCGATGTGGTTGTTCATCCAGTCATCCACGTTCTTGAAATCCACCTGGCACATACGACACTTGCCTGCCACCTTAGTACGTTGGTCCTTCTTGGTGCCGTTAGGGTACTGGAAATGGATGGCCTTAAGGTGGTTTTTGAAGGTGTCGCACCGCGAGAAGATTCCCGTGTTGTGGCAGCAGTGGTCAGAGGATCCTGGCATCGGCGATTCGCCACCATTGCCTGGATGCTCCAAGTTCTTGAACGGACACTTGAACTGGCCCTTGTCACTGCCGATTTCCTTCCAGTGGCACTTGACGTGGCGGAAAAGGTCGTTGGGGCGGGCAAATCCGCGGTTGCAGTATTTACAGATGTGGGGGCGCGACGTGGGCTTGAGATGGGTGGATTTGTGGGTGGCCAAATTGGAAAAGAAGAGCTTGCATTCGGGGCACTGTCTCTTTTTGCGAGGCTTCCAGTTTTTCTTGACATCTTTTGTGTGGAGCACGGGGGATTGATGGGGCGATCCTGACGAAGACAGGCCTATTTCGTCGTCTTCGTCCTTGATAGGGTCGGAAATGGAATGGCGATAGTGGTAGGCATCGGAATCCACCAGGGTTTCCCGGTAGGGCAGAGCGATGGGCAGGGTGTTGGCGCCAGCGACAACGGGGGCAGGCAGGGCCATGGGGGCCACGGCAAGCAGCAGCATCATGGGAGGCACAGAGGCAGGTACGGAGGCGGCCATGGGGTAGGAAGTTGTGGAAGACGACGACATGGTGGGAAAGTAGGGAAGGCGATGGTAGTAGGGGTGGATGTGGGGGTGGTAGCGGGCTTGGTCTGCCCCCAACGCAGGCAAGTCCAACAGGAGAGAGTGGATGGAGGGAAGAGTTGTACCAGAAGGGTTCATTTTGGCGGTGAAGAGAGTGTGGAGAAGCGGTGGAGGCAGTTATATAACATTGCAAATTACGATACCGGTTCAAGTGACACAAACGGCGGCAGGCGCATGGCGTGGGTGATTCCGAGGGCGCCGGAGTATGGAAACGCGGCAGGTGCAGGAGGGGAGGTGCATGGTGCGTCGGGGAAACCGATTCAAGGGCTCGGTGACGCACGCGGGCGGCTGGGCCCCAGCCGATGGTGCGCCGAGTGCATGGCGCAGACGAGGCAATTCCGGGTAGTGGAGGGGGCATCTACCGAGATCGCACCATATAGGGGAGAGAGAGCGAATACGCTTACAAACTCTATAGAAACACTATAGAAACACTATAGGAACACTATAGATTCCATAGATTCCATAAAAATAGCTTACAAACACTCTGGGATCCCTACTCTGTCTCTTCCCCACTCCCATGCCTTTTCCCTCCTGTCACTCATCACCATGTGGCTGCCCGAATCGCGCCCGAAACGGCACACCCCTCCTAGCCCCGACGGCGTTAGTGACGCATCCGGCGCAAGAACACCGCACGCCAGATTTCTTTTTTCTCGGACCCCACGGCAGAACATCAGCCGTGCCGTCCTAGCCGTTGTTAACCTAGGCAAACCCCGTAGGGCTGTAGCGGCTCAGAGACAACGAAACAAACTTCGGTGACAGGTTGGGGGAAGAGTCACGGATCCGGGGGTGGCTCCGGTGCCGGTGCCACCCCATTTTGCCTCCGGAATCGTCTGGCCGTGACCTACGTATGCGTGGAGGGGGGCTCTGGCCCTCTTAACCGGAATAGGGGAACCCCCCTGGGACCAGGATAGGCGTTATCTCGGTCCTTCCGCATTGGGCGAAGAATCACGCCCAAAGAGGCATAACGCCGATGGGTACAGCCACGCCCCCAATGCTGCCACCTGCACCCAGCTGCACGGGGCGCACCATCTTCGGATCGGTGAAGTTTGCGGTCTTTGTGTTTATCCGATCCTCGACCATGGGCAATCGATCATGTGCAGACTCCCGCACATCCGATCCCTGTTGAGTCGATGGACCAGCCGGGTCCTCCGACCGCCACGGTTCCGAGTTGGGCCCTTGTGTGACTGGGAGGGGAGTGGGGTCGGTCTGACGTTTTGGTTGTGTCGCTTTGATTTGGGTTTGGGGTTCCCCAAGGTGCCATTGAAGCAATATTTAACTACAGGTTTATTCTGATGGTTTGGGTCAGCACGGCTTGATACGGCATGCACCTGTTGTTTTGCAATATACGATCGGCGGACATTTGCAAGCGTGCATGTTGCAATACGCACCATGCGCCGGCGAGCCAATCACCTGCACCCCCTGCCGGTGGGGTTGGAATCACTTGGCATCTGCGCATGGTGCAGCTGCAGCTTACGTAATGTGGCTCAGGAGCGCCAGAACACCAGGGGCCGTGACGGCGGCGGTGGCCACCGCGAACCCTGGCCCAGGCTCGAAGCCATCGGTGACGTTTGTTTGCCCAAGCTTCGCCGTGGTGGTGCCGCACGGCACCAGCCGTGTGTGCGCAGCGTGCATACAGCGTTTGGGAACAGCTTACCAATGCAGCATTACATATATGCGCAAAAAATACCTCAACCCGGATGTGGTTCCGGAGGTTAGTAAGCGAGTAAAAGGGGAAGGTGCAGCGGGGTGCAAATCCGCATCGTCAGATGCGTGGGGTAGCACGGCGCGATATCGGCAACGTTTTTTTACGTGACACAAAGTCACGTGCAATGTATCACGCGACTCCAATCACATGTCTACAATCTCATCAATTCAGATCGTGTATGTACTATATATATCACGTGATTTGAATCACGTGACAATCCATAGTAGCCTTTTTCAAGCCTTTCTGGATCTGACCTTGCCGGCTTCTTCGACTCCGGTAGCAGTGGCAGAAGAAGCTCCTGAAGCAGCTCCTGCAGCCGCAGGCTTCTTGCCCGACTTCTTGTACACCTTGATGTAGAAAGAAATGAATAACAACAAGTAACTCGTCAAAATCAAGTATCCATAAGCAGCAGCCAACTCCGAACCGTGGCAGTCTCCAATATGGGGCAACCACTTGAAGTAGGCAAACGCATAGTGGGTGTAGGTGGCAAAGTACACAAACACCAAATCAATCAAAAACTGGATGATCTGGAACCGAGTGACCCATTCCTTCCACCACACCCTGATGCCTCTAGCACTCAAGAAGTAGTACCAGTACATTACCACGTGCACCGCCAAGTTGAGAGTAATAGGCACCCACTCCACCGAGGTGTGGCCCGTCAACTGCGTGTAGCACAACAACGCGGTGGCCCCGTGGTGGTAGGTGTGCAAGAACATCAACTTTTTCTTCTTCAACACCAAGAACACGGTGTCGATCAACTCTAAGTACTTGGTTAAGTAGTTCAAGTAGTACAACGTCACCAACTTGGGGGCAAACGAGTTGCGGTGGCACACGGCGTAGAACAACCCGTGGTGGTACAAGATGGGCACCAACTGCTCGATGCACAACACCAACAACACCAAGGAAATCACCGTCAAAACCACATTGTGCAATTGGAACAACAAGTTCAACTTGAGCGCAGGCACCTTCAACTTGGCCAACAACGCTCTGCCCCCGAAAATCACCACGTAGTACCCGATGATGATGGAGATTGCGTGCCATCCGTTAGCCAAAAAGGTTTGGTGGTGAACAAACTCGAAGTTTTCGGCGGGGTATCCCACCACCTTTTCGAATGCGGCGCTGAAAAGTGGCCACAAGTGAACTCCGAAGGGATGTTCTATGGAGGGGACTTCCAAGATCGACATGGTAGGTGTGTGTGGTGGGCAAAACGGGCGTCGAGGGGTTTATATGGACGCGGGTCGGTGAGCGCACGACGATCAAAGTTTGCAGCAGTTTTGCAACAATTGCAGGGGGTGTGGCGTCCCCGCATCCACCCGGAAGTGTAGGTACGGTTGACGCGTCGGTGTCTGACAGCGGCGGTGCTGCGGCAGTGCTGCAGCACTGCCCCTCCATGCCGACTGTGGGGCAGGTTGCTGCCAAAGTGTCCGATGATGACCTCGGCAAGACGCGTATGAAATCTGCACGACACCGCATGTGTGCAGGAAGTCACATTAGGCGATGATTTTGAGTCGTGGGCTGTTGTTGCTCTCACGCCCGATGGGAACCACCCAGAGGGCCGGAACCGCGCGAAACGGACAGATACCGCTTTGGTATCGGTGTATGTTTTACTTACAGTGTTTTCGGTTGTTTCTGCAGAAGTTATGCCGGGGTTTCTGATTTTTCAGGCATGGAATCAAGGGTTTTGACACATTTTTCACCTCGACCAGGAAAGGCGACTCCTGGATGCTTGTGACAAGAAACTGGGTTCGTATATTAGGCGCCGCACAAGGCTACGCGGAAGTGGCTGAACCTGTCGCAGAAAGGCAGTGTAGATGAAATATGTTGGCGTGGTGTCTCGGTATTCGCATGTGACTGTGAAAAATAGAACTTTCGTGTACCGAGAGGAAGGATTGGTGTGTGTGTATGGTCCCACAGGAGGGGAAAAAGGAGAAGAGAATGGAGAGAGATGGAAGTAGGGTAGAGTTTTATCAAGGGGTCTGCGAGAAATTGTGGTGGTGGATTGTGGAGTTTAATTATATCATTAGAGGATGGATTATGGTCGGTAAATTGTTGGTGAGAGAAAGGATCGGTAAATTTTATTTAGTGTGGATATTGCAGGATTGGTAATTTTCCAATAGTGTGGATTTAGTGGAATCTGTACTTTCCATTATGGGGTGAGAGAAAGGGATATAGTTATACGGTATTTTGCATTTTGGTGTGGGTTCTGTATTTTCCTTTATGGTGCGGATACAGTAGGATTGGTAATTATGATGGAGTCGATATAGTAGGCTCTCTATTTTCCTTGATGGTGTGGGAGACGTACAGTAGCATCGCTTTTTCCTATACTATGGATGAAGTAGGATCTGTAAACTTCTCGATATTGTGGGATACGGAAATATTCAATCCTTAATTTCCTTCTGTGTGGAAAAACGGATATCGTTTATCCTCGGAACATTCTCATTTGGGAGGAGACACATACAGTGGGGCTTTTAGTCTGTACTTTCCCTTAGCACGGATATTGCCCGGATTATGCTCGGTAATTTACCTTTTTGATATGGAATATACAATCGAACTTTAATTGTGTCCGTATCGGAAAAGCTTCCACACTACACCCAAACCTTAATGCTCTCGCTACAACTGGTCACTAAAACATACATTAATAGAATAATAATAATAATCATATGGCTAACCTGCCGTTTTTGGTTTCAAATTCAAAAAATCAATCGAAACAATTATGTCGTAACCATTTTCTTCGCATGCATACATAGCTTCATGCTCGTTCGAGTGCAAAAACCTAATGTTTTCTCCCACCAACGCTCTTAATAAATTGGTGGAATGTAAATCTCTGATCTCAATAAATCCCGGCTCGAACGAGAGAATGTAGGGGAAGAACACCGCCACGTTCTGGGGGTTTCCTTCCCAAAACAAGTCCCAGTGGTGATTTGTTCTCCAACCGTTTCTGTTAATCAAGAAGACAAATTCCGCATAACACACCAAAAACTCCCTTCCAAGCTTGTGGATCGCTAACGGAGTCACAGTTTCTCGCTGAATGGCAAAGTCCAACGAAGGGTCTGCCTCATCCAAAATCGGTTCCTTCATCCCCTTCTCAAGTGACAAAATTTCGAAGCCCTTGGAACAACCAATGCAAAGTTGCGTCTTCAAAAATGAAATAGAAATTGGATCTGATGAGAAACTGACCTCCTGGATATCATACTTTTTGTTCTTGTTTCTCTGTTGGTTCTTATCGAATGGATTGGCTGGCTCAAAGATACTGATGGAATGCGTGCCTCCGGTCTTGGCTGCACAAACCAAAAGCCTTCTGTCGCAAATACCAATCTTAAAAAATGCAATGTGGTCAAGAATCAATTTCCCTGACTTCGTGTTCTTGACGTGGTCCAAGGAATCAGTACAAGATAAATCGAATTCGTACAAAGACTTGTCACTCAACACCAAAAGCTTAGAGTACTCAACCAACACTTCAATCTGGGTAACATACATCTTGCTAATCACCAAAGTAGGATCTGAGCAAATCTTTTCGTTCGAAGTTGCACTGATGGAACGAACCGTCGATACCCAAATACCTGAATCAGTACCGTACAATAACTTCTTTCCTCCGTAGCAAGGAACACCACAATTGATCTTGTTGTTTCCGTGGAATCTTCTAGTTTCAAACTTGTATAACGAGAACAAGTCATTATCCTCTATCAATTTCTTTTGTTGGTTGTGGAGCTGTTGCAATACTTGGCTTTGGATGGTTAAATCTTCAGCAAATAGTGATGCATGTACCTGGTTGCTTCCAAGACCCAAAAAGTTCAATTGAAGCTTGGCATTAGAATTCGAACTTGTTCCAATATAGTTTGTGGTTTCCACCTTGTTCTTAATACCAGGGTCTGCTAACAACGAACCACGGTATCTGTTAGCAACAACTGTTCTCATAGTTGGCACCTCGAGTCCACTATTGACGAATAATAATGGCAAATAAATAGGTTTTTCGAAGACCTTATGTTGTTCCCGCTTGTTTTGAATTTTGTGCTTGACCAATAAAACGGCATGCTCGAACATGTATAAATCGATTTTCTCATTATCCCTCTTTCTGTTCAAAGTGACTTGGTAAATAATTCTATTGTTGTAGGTCAATTTGAAGTTGTACTTGTTCTCCAAGGTCTGTTTGCCCAAAAGCCTATGCAAAACCATGATCTTATGACGATCAGTACTTTCGCCCGTCTGAATATTGATCTTCACCAATAACTTCTCAATCTCTTCTTTCGCCTTCAATAAATTCTTGTAGTCAGGAGACTTGGGATTAGTATTTTTGATAATTCCAGACAATAACAATTGATATCTAGCCGGTCTTTGGACACCCTTGATCAAGAAAGAGGACAAATCCTGCTTTCTAGATTCTGGCTTCTTTTCAATAGCATCCAAGAATCTTGCATATTTCATATTAACCTGCTGTTGTCTTTCATGCTCAAAACTTGCGAACACCTTGTTTCCAGAGTATCTAATGAATGGCTCAAAGTTGCCAACATAGTCCAAGAAGACGTCAGCAATAGTTTCTATCACTGGCTTCTGCAATTGCTGTCTTCTGGTCAAAGCCTCACTGAAGCCTTTAGCCAATCTCAACAAGTCTCCGACACCTCCAAACACGGTGTGAATGAATGTTTCTCTCTGGTGCTCAGGAATGATGTTATTGGCAGGATTTCTCAAAGGCATAATGTAAAAGTCTGTCATAAATTCCAAGTCCTTGACGTAGTCTCTTTCTGTGTATATAAATTCATAGATCAACTCTTGTCTGGTCTTTTCCTGCTTGTCTAGTTTGTCCAAGACAGACTGTGGTACGGTCTTGTGCCACAACGTTTCCGTTTCTTCATTTTCGTGCAAAGACAATCTTGAAACAGCACGCTTTAATCCCCCTTGCGGCTTCAAGTTTAATCTTGCTTGTTGTTCCAAACGTCTTGGACATGCAATACTGTAGCACAAGCGATTTCTCGTACATGTTGGAGAGTAGCAGTCTGTCAAGATGGTAAAGACACCGTTCACTCCGGTTTGTTGAGTAGCAGTCAATTCCTTCTGGACTGCCATATTGGTAAGAGAGGTGGTGCTTCCTTCACCGCTTTGGGGGAGTTGATTGTCCACAGGGTATGGCAAATTCGCATGTGGAATAACTTGTTGCAGTAAAACATGGTCCTGCAAGGCTTGGTGAATTTGGGTGTGACTGTGATTGTTGTCGACGAAAGAGCCGTGTTTCGAGTGAATTGCAGTGTTGTTGCCGTTGCTTCCGCTATTTCCTTCATCATGGTAGAACTCAACATCGCTGTAAACATGATTGAAGGCATACACCTCGTGAACAGAGTCTCTCAAGCGGTGGTTGTAGGTGACATCGTGGAAGAACTTCTGGGCATCCAAGGATCTTCCCAAGAGCAAGGCCAAGTTCCGATCGTTCGTTCTGATCACCCGGCAAATGATGTCCACCGACATTTTTCCAGTGAAGGTGTCGTGATACTCCAAGCCGTCTTTGGTGTTAATGGTCAATATTATCGACTCTTTGAACACCTTGGCCACTTCGGAAAGAACCGCAGGATACACGGCCGGTTTCTTGGGCACAACTGACTTCGAAACTGTGGTGGCAGAAACGTTTCTTTGTAATTTGTTCGAAGCGTTCAACGATGCGGATGAGTTCTTCTTAGTAGATAACGACGACGAGAGCTTACTGATGGAGGTAAATGATCTGGACTTCGACGACAACGAGAACGTGTGATGGACCGAGGTTGTGGGGGTGGAGCTGGTCGACAGCGTGCGCTGGGTGGATTGTTGGGGCAGATTCTGGGCAATGGAATAGAGTCTGCTTTGCAGAGGCTGTTGATGGAGTTGTTGCTGTTGCTGTTGGTATTTCAAGGAAGTGGATGACAAGGACTTCGTTCTGAACTCACTAGGAGGCCCATTCTGTGGGTTCCCGTTGGTGGAGTTGAAATGAGGAATATTTGACGTGGACATGATTCTGCGCTTGTCAGTGGAGTTGGAAGCAGAATATGGGGCCGGAGAGCCGTGCTGGGGAGCGCCAGGCCGTGTCTGCTGTCTCTGCTGTGGCATCTGGGAGCCTCCAGTGTGATTTGCGCCCATTGGAGGCGCATTGTTACCGTGAGGAGGAGGATTCTGGCCCTGTGGGTAGTTCTGGGCATTGGGGGCACTCTGGGGCGGGAAATTCTGCGGAGGAGCCGGCCGGTATTGCTGGCGATGGAAGCTATCGTTGGAGGCCATGCGGCGGACGTGGTTGGTGTTTTCAGGACGCTGAATTCGAGGGTCTAGTTTGGAAGTAAAGGGCGAAGGAGACGCCGTTTGAGGGTAGGGTGGATTTCCTGGGCCCGAGAGGATCTGGCCGGTGTAGGGAGACGCAGATTCGCCAAACAGCTGCTGGTTAACGGGAGTCACGGGGCTGGAAGAAGAATACGCTCCCTGAGGAAGGTAATTGGGGGCGCTAGAGGCGTTGGAAGGCAATGTTTGGAGTGGATGAGGCCTGTTATGCGCATTGGGGGCATTGTGGGGGTATTTCTGATTGTTTTGGTCTTGGTAGGGGCCCTTTTTCGGCAGCGAGGAGGCGTCAAAGTACCCCAGGGGAAGCAAATGGGCGGGAATGTTGACGGTGTGGGGCGAATGGGCGTAATCCGCCGGGGGAAACGGGTGGGATCGCTCGGACATGGGGGTAGGCAATGTTTGGGGCCGAAAAGGCACAGGAAACTGGTGTAGGGGAGGGTCTCAGAACACGGTTTTTTGTTATGGGGACAATTCTAACGGTAGTTACGCCAGGAACGTACAAACAGGGGCAAAAAACGCCGAAACGGCGGGAGAACCACGGAGAGCCGAAGCAGCAGACCCACACGTAGCGGAGGCTCCACTAGCGGGGGCAAGGGCAGGGGCAGAGTACGGCGGGAGACGTCAGAGAAGCGTCACACACCGAGGCCAATACTGGGGCAATTGGAGCGGGAAAAACGGGAGGTTGTGCAGGGGGGATGGGGGAAGGGAACGGCAGGTCCACTGAGGCGAAGGGGACGCTTGGGGCAGCAGGAGAGAGCCAGGGGGACCGAGGTGAAGAAGTGGAAGTTTCGACAAAGTCCTGTATGGGGTCACGAGAAGGAGTAAGAGGTAGTGCGGCGATAAGTGAGGGAGAGGAAGGGAAGGAAGGAAATAAGGGAATAAGGAAGAATATGGGGATTTTTTTTGTAGGGAGAGATTAGAGAGAATAGAGAGAATAGAGAGAATGGAGAGAATAGAGAGAATTGTAAAGGATTTAAAGAGTGTGAATTCGGAGGATATAGAGGGGGTATGGGGAGAGTATTGGGTGTGGAGTTTTTGTGAGGTTCCAGCGAGAAAGGTACCGCGAGAGAGAAATACCGCGAGAGAGAAATACCGCGAGAAAAGAGCTACAATATCGACCGAGAGAAGCGAATAAATGGCAGATCTTGGGCACCATAGGGCCGAAATAGCGGGAAATAGTCCCATAATTCCGTCTTTGACTACACCATTCTATACACCCCAAAATCAACCCGTTTTCCCTGCAAAAAATCCCATTCTGCATCCCTCTCCCATCGCCTGAGGCACTGCTCCTCTACAAATCGAGCAATCCCCAGGATCGGCCCATCCCGTCCCCGCCGGCTCTCCCGATATCTTCCATTCTTCCCAATCTCTCCCAATCTCGCCTACCTCCCTCTCCTGCTGCCCTCGCTTCATTGGCCACTGCGGTTGCTGCGCTGTCGGGCAATTAGTGAATGCCTCCACCACCAACCTGAAACACACGATGAAATTGCTAAGGAGACCAGAAATGGCTCCCGCAGCTTGCATGGCGACAGCTTCCGCGACATGCCTTGCGGCGGAAGCGTTGCTGGGTCTGGAAGTGGTGGTGTGCCGGTGATCCCGTGAGGCTGTAGCAGGGAGATGATGAGGTGATTCTAGGGAGACCGCGATATTTGTAGAGAGACATCGCAGTAAATTTAGTGCCATTCTAGTGCGACTCCCGATCGGACTCCGGGAAAAGACTACACCACCATCAAAGCCTCAGAAACGCCGATCTCACCGCTGTCACCGCCAAACTGTCACCAAAGAGTTGAAGTTGCGGTGGTTTTTCGTTTTTTGATTGACCTCCAAACTCTCGAGACCACATTTACGACGAGTTATTTCCTCAATGAGTTAAACGTTGGCGAACGTTGGCCACGACGTTCACACACAGCAACGCGGATATGGAGGTATAAGCGGGGGTAGCGGCGGAGGTGACGGAGGTGGCGGAGGAAGCGGCGGAGGAAGCGGCGGTAGAAGGGGTGGTAGTAGCTCTGGCAAGCTCTCGGTGGCGATGATCTTTGCGGAGGATTTTCGGTAGCTCGCGGGAAGTTCTCGTTAGAAAATGACGTTCGGCGAGGGGAGTTGTCCTCGGTAGATATGGTGAGTCGCACGGGAAGTTCTCGCTAGCTAGCGACGCCTCGCGGTGGAACTCTCCCTACGCAGCAACTTCTCGCGGTGGAACTTTTGCTTCGGGCAACGACTCACATTATTCACACTTTCTTAGTCAGCTCCTCAGCTCCATTGCCGGGCACTTCCCCTTCTTCCGGCCCGAACCAGCAACTCTGGCCATCACTGCCGGAGTTGCCGCTGGGGGTAGTTTCCCAAACTCACGTGATTGTGGGACACGCAAACCATCTATAAGTCACGTGACAACACACGTGACACTATACTCAAGTCTCCGTTTTTATTCTCTCCTATATCCACCCCAACATGCCTGCCTACCACTCCACCTTCCTCGAAGACGCTGCAGACACCCGTCTCGTCGGCAATGTTGTGCTTCTTCCCATCCACACCAAATTTCGCGGCCCCTCCTACCCTCCTCAGCAGGATTACGACATCATAGAAGAAGTGCTTGACTTGTTCAGGGCAAACTCCTTCTTCCGTAACTTCGAGATCAAGGGTCCAGCAGACCGTCTTTTGATCTACGGCATTCTCTTCGTCAGTGACTGTTTGTCCAAATTGAACCGCACGGTTTCCTTCAAAGAAGCCACGAGAATCTTGAACAACCTCTCGTTGGATTCGTTTGCCTTACCTGGAGATGTGGGTTTCCCATTGAATTCGTTGTATCAGGCGCCTGCCACCAAGAACGACGCCGACTTGTTGCGGTCGTATTTGCAGCAGTTCAGACAGGAATTGGCCGACAGATTGTTGAAGAAGCTTTACGAACACGATCCCAACACCCCCAGCAAGTTCTGGTTGGCGTTCACCAAGAGACGGTTCATGAACAAGAGTCTTTAGGGTGGGCAGAGGATGAATGCTTCATATAATTGACGACCATCCACGGCAGGTGTAGACGATAGTTGGAGGTGATAGATGTATCAAATGAGATAATGAAAGACCTATGAATTGATATGTATATCAATTGAAATAAAGTGTTAATTGAGATCGTCTGATATGACGCATCAATTTTACGTATAAAGTGATGTATCAATTGAGATGGTATGCTATGAGGTATCAATTGATATCGTATGGGAAATGATAGTGAAGGTATTTATTGAGATCATATAGGAGATATCAATTGAGAGCTTGAGGAGAAATCAATTGAGATCATATAGGAGAGATTGGAGAAATCAATTGAGACATTCGATATGACTAAATTGATAGAAGTATGAGATATGATGCAATAGATTTATCGTTAACGACATGATTTATTCGAAGATTATGATACCTGTTTTATGATATGATAATACAAAAGATGAATCATTTGAGATGTATGAATTGTAAGTAATAGGATTATGGAGCATGGACTATGAGAAATGATGGCATTTAACATGATTTATTGAGATGTGATTTATTGGGAAGTATGACTTGTTAAGTCTAATGTGATTCCTTCAATAATTTCTAGCCAGAAAGAATTAATACTATGAAATCACTCAATCTAATGATTTGGCACATATCCATCTAAAGCTTGTTCTCTCAACCATATTCTTTGCATGCTTGGTAAAGAATTATATTCTAGGAGGAAATAAATACTATCATCTAGATATTGCTGCAGTTGCAACTACTCCTTCACCAGAAAGTCCCATATCCTCACCATTCACCTCTTCAATATCTCCATTTTCCCCATTAAAGCTGCTTCTTTCACCAAATACATCTCAACGTTTGAACGTGTATTCTTACTCTTTACTCTTACTGTCTCCATACTAAACACACCAAAAAATGTCTATCTGATCGCCACATAATAACCACCAGATATCATCTCTAATTCTCCAACTTCTGCCGTAGTCTTGAGCTCTTTCCCCAAAGCCACCCTAATGACAGCTCCTCATCACTGACGATATTTTCATTTCTGCTACTTTTCTCTTCTTTTTGAAGATTTAATCCCACCACTCCCGTAGATGCGGAGCTTGACAGCAACGTAGGGCTTTATCTGGGGGTGGGGACACTTCAGCCTTCCGGAGTGGTGCGGTAACGGTTTGCCCGGATCTAGACCCCATTTGGCATTTGGTCCCGAAGCTAGCCGTGCCTAGACACTTTCACGGAACGCCGGAAGCGATTTTGGCACCGAAAGTGGCCCCCGGAAGTGTCCAATTAGCCAATAATAGCCACAGGGTTGAATCGGGCCGTCTGAATTGGCTGAATTGGCTGAAATAGCTGAACTAGAAGAATTGGAAGAATTGGAAGAATCGGTTGAATTCTCTGAATTGCCAGAATTGGCAGAGTCGCCAGAATTTGCTGAATTGCCAGAATATCCTAAATTGCTTCAATTGCCAGAATCGCTTGAATATCGTAAATTTCTTGATTCGCCGGATCCGCATTTAAGGTTTGCAGGACATGATGTCCTGCCATCATGATTCCACATTCGGGATTCGGCTATACCACCATCACCCAATGCAGATTCGCCATGCAGATTCACCCTATCCATGGCATCAGCCTCGCCCAGCCTCGCCCACACCTCTTCTATCCGAAGAGACCCAGCCCCATGGTTATTGTGTCTCGGCCTATCCCAATCGAGGAAGCCAGATCCCGACCCTGTGGGAATATTCTCGGTAGGCTTCTCCATACATCTTAGTCAAAAAGGCCTCTTCCATCCGAATGCGAAGACCAAAGAACCGGGCCAAAATCACCAAGTTCATCACCAATCCGGCCCAGTTTCGCAAGTAGACTTGGATGCCCACTGCAAAAAGCCAAAATCCGGTGTAACTGGGGTGTCTCAACACCGAATATACTCCCGAGGTCACCAAACCCTTACCGTTTTCGGTCTCTAGCACATGTGAGAACGAAGCACCACAGGTTTTCATGGCTAGACCCCGAATTCCCAAGCCGAACATGACCATCACGAGTCCCAATGCGGCAGAGGTTCCGTGGAACCCGGAATCGTGCATCCACGCCATCCACAGACTGCGTTTGAACAAGTATTCCCACGCGGTGGCCTGTTGCACCAACCAGAAGTGGAAATTGCCCTTGTTGCCGTAGATCAAGAACGACTTGGAGTTGACGCGGAGTGGCTGGTAGAGACAGGTCATCATGAACTCGTTGAGGAAGTAGAACGGCAAAATCAAGCCGTATACCACGAGAAGAGGGCCAAAGTCTTGAGTGGAGGTAGTCATTAAAAGAGTGGCAGAAGTGCCGATAACGGCGCCTAGACCGAGCGCAACAAGCGCTATTTCGTGGAGAGGGTTGAGTTGTGGGTTGTACATCGTTGCATGCTGGAGAGAGCGCCAGAATTCGGCTCTTATAGGGGATGAATGTGGTGGTAAATTTGGTGATGTTTCACATCGTTTCGCGACTGCGATCTCCTACCTAAACGAGCGAGGACAATGGAGAGAGGGAGGGATGGAGGGGGATGGAGGGAGATAGGTGTAGCTGTGGGATTTTGGAGTTTTTAGTGTCATTTGGGGTGAATTTTTTGCATTTCTGGAACCGAAAATGGAATAATATTTGGAACCGGCAATGAAATAATTCGGAGATGGCAATGGAAATTGAAGGGAAGGAAGTAGAATGGGGTGGTTTACTTGGGAATTCACGGGGGCTTGCATGGGGTGGTGTTTCGGAGTTATTTGCGATAGTTTGGCTTGAATTTGATTTTTGAGGTTTTCAATGGTGATTTGAATGTGGCAATGAAGCTGCTCTTCAGTAGTTTTCTGCGTTAGTATGGCAACTGCTGGCACCTGAAACGAGAATGGATATAGAATGGTAGAATGAAATCGTGGGTTGAGCTTGATATCAGCAACTGTCAAGTCGACGTTATTTTGTATGGGATTATTATAATTCAGCCTACGGGGGATATTAATTTGCACTGAAATATCTGACTAGATAGATATTGTAGGAGATTGTGTTTGAATGTAGGGACTTGTTCTGATATTCTTCTCTCCGTAGATAGCCTGTTAGAGAATTCACCCAAAATCGGTAAAAGCAAAACATAGTTGTAATATCGCATCAGAAGTACAACTAACGCCAAACCCTACATATTCTCCCGCTCCAATGCTTCGGTTTAGGACTATCCATATGACACTTATTGCTCTGATAATAATAGAGTCTAAATTTCTCCACGTAATTATTGTTGGTTCAGATTAACCCCAAAGGGAAACAAGACCTCCAAAATCACCCAACACCCATTTTTTTCGCCTTTCCTGTTCCCTGTGGCCCATTTCCTGCCATTTCCATGTCACCTCCTCTCCCGGTCGTGCGCGATACATTATCACACACACGTGACAACCATCACGAGACCAACTTCATCTTCTTCAACACCTACTTTTGATGAACTACGCCCGCTACAACCCCGTAGAAGTCGATCTTTCGATCGTGGTGGCAAAATCGCTTCTTCTCGGTGCCGTGTTTCTGGCCAGTTTGGTTTTAGTGGTGCTAAATCACCTTCAAATCATCCATACCTCCCTCCAAATCCATTACTATTGCATGTTCTGGTGTGTGTTCCACACCTTGGAGTTCCTCACGACTTGTATCTTCAACAACTCTCAAGTGGAGGACGACTCTTTTATCTTGGAAGATTGGGATATTCATGGCATGAACCTTCTTTGTCTTACTGAGTTTGGATTGAGATGGTTCTGGTTAGGACAGAATCCATGGAAAGTGACGTGGTATGCCATGGGTTTAGTCTGTTTGGGCCAGATATGCAGAACCCTAGCAATGTACACCGCCAGCGAGTCATTTAATCATTATGTTCAACGTGAACACAACGGAAAGAGTCATCAATTGGTAACTACTGGAATCTACGCTATATTGAGACATCCCAGTTATTTCGGGTTCTGGTGGTGGTTTGTGGGGTTGCAGCTATTCATGAACAATGTGGTGACGTTGTTGGTGGGAGGATACGTGTTGTGGAACTTTTTCAACAAGAGAATAGTGTTCGAGGAAGGGTTTTTGGTGAAGTTTTTCGGTGAACAGTATGTTCAGTACAGAAACCGGACAATAACAGGTATTCCCTTCATCCGCTAAGCATAAGACTGGTATCAATATTATCTATTAATCCTTTCCACAACAGTTCTGATAATCGATATCTTCCTTTATCGATTCATAATGAGAACTTATCTGATCTTATGGTTATGCTACAGCCGTATGGCTGAATATTTATTCTGCATGGCCGAATTGCTTGATATTAAAGCATTGTTGGCCAATTAATGGATGTCTACCATGGTAATTGTCAACTTGAATAAGAGTGGCTGATTCTAACACCGAAATATTATAATACCACTGCATTGAATGTCGTTGGTAATTCATTGAAATTTTACCACGTATTTATCATATCCAATTCTTTGGATGCAATCAGTGCCATTAGTCATCCATTGAATTATAAACCATTGTATTGATATTTAATTGAGACTATTATATAATACACTGAATATTCAAGACACTAATTGCATCTTATTGAATATGAATGTGACTTCGATACGAATAATCATGGATCACAATAAAATTATCACATTCCCAGTTATAACACTACCGAGGTTTCTCCAATTTCATCGAGTTGATTGACCCCTCTCTACACCTCTTAATCCATAATATATTCTAATCTATACTATTCTATTACTTCTCTTTTTTTGGATCAATTCCCAAACCGTTTACGTTTCTGTACATCAACACACCGTTCTTTCCGTCAACAAACTGACACCATCTGGCCGACTTCCAGAGCGAAACCCACATGTTCTCGTCGGTGTGGAAATAGTGCTTGCCCATGACCTTCTTGATGGCCTCGCTGGCGGGTCTGGCGTTGTAGAAGGGGATTCTGGAAACGTAGTGGTGCAACACGTGTGTCTCGATGATGTCGTGGAAAATGTGCTTTCCGATGAAGCCAAACTCACGGTCGATGGTGCAGGCGGCGCCTCTGGCAAAGTTCCACTCCTGGGGCTCGTAATGGGCGAGCTTGGGGTCGGAGTGCTGCAAGTAGGTGATGAACACCAACCAGTGGTTAACGCACACGTAGGGCAAGAACCAGTTGACCAACAAGTTGAAGCCGCCGTAGTTCTTGTACCAGGTGTACAAGACTGCAGCCTGGATGACGAGCCCAAGGTCGGACATGAGAATGTACCAGTAGTCTCTCTTTTCGAAGATGAGTGAGCTGGGGTTGAAGTGGTTGGTCTTGAACTTGGACACTCCGGGGAAAACCTGACCGGAGGTGACGTTGGTGAGCAAGTACATGATCCAGCCGAAGGTCTGCTGGGTGATCAACGTGAACAAGGTGTAGAGAGGGGCGTCGCCGACCAAATCCTCGAGGTCGGACACTCCCTGGGAGTCCAAGAACCGTTCCTTTGTCTTGGGCACAAACACCATATCACGCGAGATGTGGCCAGTGGCCTTGTGGTGCTTTCCGTGGGAATATTTCCACGAGAAGTAGGGCACCAACCAGTAGGAGTGCAAGATCCATCCCACGGTGTCGTTTACCCAGCCGTAGTCGGAGAACGCCTGGTGGCCACATTCGTGGGCCAACACCCAGATTCCGGTTCCAAACAACCCCTGGACGTACACATACGCGGTCCAGGCTGCGAAACGGAGAAGCTGGTTGGGCAAGGTGTGGATGTAGTTGTTTGCAACATACGCGAAAAATGCCATGGCAAAGACGTCTCTGGCGACGTAGAACAACGACTCCATCAACCGGCGCTGGTAGCACTCGGCGGGAATGGCCAGGAGAATGTCCTTGATGGTGAAATCGGGCACTTCAAACGTGTTTCCCTGGGGGTCTGTGGCGGTTAACCCAGGAGTTAATGAAGACGATTCCTTGAACGAGGCGATGTTGCCTTGTTTGTGGATGGCGGCACGGGAGGACGCGGTCCCACTGGAGGCGTGGGACCCAGTGGAAGTCACTTTGGACATGGTAGGGAGAATGGGGTGGTACAAGAGGAAATTGGTGTGGTTTTATAGTGTGAGAAAATGAGGAATGGGAAAAGAGAAATGGCCCAAATTAGCCTGGGGAGAAAAAATGCAAATTGCACAGCAAAATCCTAACCGGGACTTGGCGAGTGCAGGAGGTTTCTTTTGCAAAAGAAATCCAGTTATTGGACAATAGACGGCAGGAACAGCTGAAAAAGCCCGGAATGCCAGGGCGGGGCCTGCGAGGGGCACGGTCGGGGGCATGGGCCAATAGGAGGTTGCGGATCCGCCGTGGGCGAGGGGCATCAGTGGAGACAGCGATGCAACAGCAGACATAAAACGCAGGTTAGGT
Source organism: Suhomyces kunorum (assembly GCA_030561465.1). Classification (NCBI taxonomy): domain Eukaryota; kingdom Fungi; phylum Ascomycota; class Pichiomycetes; order Serinales; family Debaryomycetaceae; genus Suhomyces; species Suhomyces kunorum. Next base: position 65,587 of record JAKTXF010000013.1, on the reverse strand, counting down.
CGATATCATCGCGGGTGCGAAATGTTGGGGCCGAGGAAGAGACGAAGGAAGCAGAAGAAGAATTGGGGTTAGGGAAGGGGAAATGCAGATTAGAAGAGAGGGAAGGGAAGCGCAGATTAGCGGGAGATGGTAGAGGGCATGGGGAGGGGAGAAGGTGTAAATCCGAACAATGCTGATGGGAGCGATTACACTGACACATGGGGGCCAGGGCTCTCGGGTTAGGGGAGATTAGGGGAAGGAGCGAGGGAGCGAGGGAGCGAGGGAGCGAGGGAGCTAGGGAGCTAGGGAGAGAATTAGGGAGAGAACTATAGGGAGGGAGAGAATAAGGGGGAACGTTGTGAGCTAGGGAGGGAATTGGGAAGATAGGGGAGGAAGATGGAGATAGGTAGAGGATTGTGGGGCTATGGGTTTCTAGAGAGAGAATTCACGATCAGGGGAATTGCGGTTTTTTGGGCTTCGGGGGAATTGGTCGCGGTGAATAGCGAGAACTAGGGAAAAATAGCGAGAACTAGCGAGAACTAGGGAGAACTAGGGAGAAATCTAGTCAACTGTACAGATCTCTAATTAATTCTAGGGAACTACAAGGACATTGACAATTGCAACACTTCACTAAGACCCTGGATCGGTCATCCCCAGCTTTCTTGAAAGCGCAGATTCCGGCAGGTGAGAATTTCACCTCGCCGATCCACGGGGGCATTCCACCACAACGGCCATTGCTCATCGGCCTTTGGTGGAATTCTAGATCTCGTGCATTGAGTGGCAATCGATGTGGGAAGCTGCAATTGGCATAGCCCCAAATACTCTCATTATCATCGCTAGCCACTGCCTCTACATCCACCTCTCTCGCTAGACGCAAATGGTACATTCTCGCGATTCCTCGCTATGCGCAGCCTCTGTTCTCCCTATTTCTCGCTATCGCATCTCCCTACTCTCTCGCTACGCGCAACCGTCCTCGCCTTGTGGCGTGATCCACGGAGTCCCCCGGTGGCACCACATGGAATGGCCATTTCCGTCCATTGGGGCTCCTCTCCGGGTCTCCGGTCTCTACATCGCCCCACCTCTCTTCCCTAATACCCATCTCTCCTTTCTTGCTCTTTGTTCTCTTCTGTCTACTTCACACCCATTCACATCCCGTTCTCTCTATTTTCCGTTCTCCCTAAATTTCCCCTTCGGTCTCCCTATTTTCTCTCCCTGCGCACCTTACTACCGTTCTCTCGCCATTTCTCTCCATTTCTCTCCATTTCTCCCCATTCTCCCGCACTCTCTCGCTATTTCTTTCTCCCTCTTCTCGTTCTCCCATTCTCTCTAATCTCCAGCCGCACCGACCCAACAGATTCCGTACGGCTGTGCCACGAAGATTGGCACCACCATTTGTTGAACCCAATGGTGCCATTCCTCCCACGAGGATGTTCGGCCCCTCTGAATGGACGAAGCCCGAGCTGTGCCGAGGTCTAATGGTAACAATAGATCGGCGATGAGCACACAATGGGCGGACCAAGTCCGAATTGGTATTCGGAGCACATGCGGAGGGGAGTAAGTGTGTAATAGAATGGTGAAAAAAGGAGAGTCAATGTGAAATTCGATGTGTGCGATTATATGTGAAGAAATGTGAAGATATGTGAAGAAATGTGAAGATATGTGAAGAAATGTGAAGATATGTGAAGAAATGTGAAGAAATGTGAAGAAATGTGAAGATATGTGAAGATAATGATGATATGTGAAGATATGTGAAGATAATGATGATATAATGTGTGTGATTATATGAAGATAAATGATATAATGTGCGATTATATGTGAAGATATTTGAAGATAATTGATGATATAATGTGTGCGATTATATGAAGATATTATGTGCGATAATGGGAATGTGTGTGATATTGAGAATGATAATGTGCAATATGTGCATTAGTGATAGTGAGAGAGTCTAATGTGTGGGATGACTACGATATTGTTAGGGAATGTGTCAATGTGTTATAATTAAGGAAATACTTGATGTAATTGTGTGAATATTGGTCGTCTTGTTGAATGCGTGAAATGCTCGGTGTGTGATAGTTATTTGCCGCAACAGATCCACCAGGACAGAACTACTGGAGTTATTGAGATACTGCAAACCTTTCTGAAACGACAGACTCCCAGAATTTGGCCGTTTCTCAATGTAGACTGTAAACCGATGTGACGTTGCAGCGATGCTCAATTCATATAGCAGTAGCAAATGTGCTTTGCACTAGATCCGCCAAGATTGTAATCTGGCATATTTTCTACTCAATGATGAAATGACAATTCTATTAATTGACATTTGAGTGTGGTCCATTACGATTCTTCAACTACTTGCATCCGTCTCTCTACATCATATGCGACAGAAACGAAATGTGCAAACTGTTTGGATTTCTGAAACCGAATTATCGAAATTCTTGAAATGGGCCCGATTTTGTCAGTAAAATTGAATCAGTAGTTCCCAGTTGTAAACTCTCAGTAGAAAATCAGGCCTGGTATTGTTTGATGTAATTTGACCTTGTTTCCTTCTCAATGGATGGATTTCAGCCAATTCGGCTTGCTAATCTAAAGTCCAGATTCACTCAAGGTAAATCAAACCCCCAACTTTGAAGTATTCAACTGCATGTCTCTTCACATTCGGAGCCCATCAATGCATTGTCATATCTGATTGGAACTGACGAAAACTCCTTTCCGTAATTTCACCAAGGAAAGCCACGGTTCGATCCCCATGGTCTTTTCTTATTAATTACAATATTGTCAAATTAACTAATTGCTTCGATCTCTGTCTTTGAAACTGGACATCAACCGTCACTCATCAATTGTCCTGATCTGATATCTTTTCCATTCATTTTATTCTACATTGTTCCTCGTCACCTTATATTATTAATTAGAGCATTACCGGATGTTGGCCAATCTGGTATTGTTCATGTGCACATTGATATCCAATCTGTCGGCGTCTTCCTCGATCTTCTTTAATCTGGCGTTTTGACTGTCTACCTCCTCTCCAATGGTGGTGGCGGTGGATCTCAACTTCTTTGCATAAAGATTGATCTGGTCCAAGTTGCTGGCCAATTCCTTTTCCACTTCGTCATCCTCAGAATCATTCTCGAATTGGTATCTCTTGGCCGCCGCCAAGTCACGTTCTCCCTGGTACTTTTGATGCACTTCGCTACCGGTAGCGTTATTGGTGATTCCCTTTTTAAGTCTTTGCTCACTGGCATACATCTCCTGCCTGTTGGTTTCCCGCATGTACTTCTCTTGTGCTTTCGTCGACTTGAGTGCTTCCTCCTGTTGACGTAAACGGGACTTTTTGTTGAATGGATTACCATATGCTGGAATGAAAATGGAACGGTTCAATCTATTCAATTCCTTGACCTTGGAATCAGCGATTTGGGTCTGAGTGTCGGCCAAGAGTAAGTTCTGCTCGGCATTGTACAATCTTTCTGACTGCGATCCCAACATTCCTAAGGTGTTTGTACCCGAAGCATCAGCTTCCTGTGCCATTCTCAATGTGTTTCTTGTCAGGGACAACGATTCTTGTTTGACAAATCTAATGTCTTGCTTAATGGCTTCGATTTCTTCATCCTCTGAGTTGACCTGCTCTTCTTCTAATAGTTCTTCCTCGATATTCAAGTCGAAGTCTTCCTCGGGATCCTCATTGAGATCAAGCGTCGATTCCATGTCGTAGGTAGGACGTTTTGCCGGTTTGGTCAGGGTGAAGTCAAGATTGGTGGGCATTCTATTTAAATCGAGGGACTCATCATCTCCAGCTAGTCCGGCATTGGACTGGTTGCGACTGTAAGGATTGGAGGCTGTGGTTTTGATGCTAGGGGCGCTAGGGACTCTACTAGCGCCGAAAAGAACGGACTGGGAGCTTGCAGCTCTGGAGGGAATCGAGGGTCCGTAAGAGTTATTTCTGATACTGGAGGCATCCAGAAAACTTTGTCTTGAGGTGGCTGCCGTGTAAGGATTGGGTCTTGCGTTGATGGGCTCTTGGTATGGGCTCTGGCTTCTGGGGCCACCGGGACCGCTAGGACCTCCAGAACCACCAGCACGAGCAGCAGCGTAAGGATTCAGGTTAGTGTTGCCTGTTCCATTAGTAGCAGGGACACCGTAGGGGCTCAGGCCGGTGGATGACCTGGAACCGTGCGATCTCTGTGCGTTGGCCGTAGGCTTTCCGTAGGGGTTCAGACCACCATTTGCACCTCCGTTAGCACCATCATTGGCGCCATAGGGGTTCAGACCGCGATTTGGAGCGGAATCGTATGGATTGGCACCGCTTTTCCGTTGAGCTCCATAGGGGTTTCCGCCCTGTTGCGCTCCAAAGTCATTACCGCCCTGTGCACCGTAGGGATTGCCCTGTGCACCTCCAGGAGCACCCTGAGCATATGGATTGCCGCCGCCGTTCATATTGGCATTGGCGTAGGGGTTTGCCACCGCCAAACCTGGCTGCTGGGACTGTCTTTCCAGGGCATATTGTCTGAAGGCGCCAAACTTCTCCTGTCTGGAACCAGGGCCCTTGGTGGCAATACCGGCGTTGGTCAAGTGCAGACGGATCTCGTCCTCGGTGGGATCCTTCTTCTGGAAGATCTTCTTGATTCCCATGATATATGACAAGAACTATGGAGGGAAAGAAGAATAGCTGCTGCAAAGTGAGACTGATTAGGAGTTTTGAATTATGTTTTGTGGAGGACTGCGCGTGGCTGAGTATACGCAGGGTGACATGATTTACCCAAACAGGCAGTGGCCGGGATCACCAGGGCCTTGGCATCCACGTGAAGCATAGGCGAGTGCTGCGGGAATAAACTTCAAGAGCCGTAGACGATGCAGGGGAGCATTTTTGCGGTGAAAACGGGGCGGTTCCACGAAAATTGGGGGTCATTCATGGGCCTGGTGACAGATCTCGGTTAAGTCGAGGAAGACTCCGAAAGGGGCAATTCCGAGAAGGGAAGTGGGAAGTTGTGGATAAGTGAATAGGTGGATGAGTGGATAGGTGAGTAGGTGAATAGGTGAATAGGTGAATAGATAGGGAGATGAATAAATTGGAGTATAGGATAGATAATATGGTGAATAGCTCGTTGTTTAGGTGGTTGGAATGAGGAGAATGTAAGGTTCCAGACTATGGAAGCATGCGGATTCTCCGCATCTTCCTACCCTCTCCGAACACTCCACAAATTATCAGTAGTTTCCACGATTGAGTATTGCTTCGGCCGCAGTCGACTTTAGGGGAAAAAAAACGGGAATGGAGGCATTTAACTCGCCGAATACCACTGAATTCCGATATTCCCTGACTCAAGTTCCTCACTACCCGGTTTTTGCTTGCACTGGTGAAGGAAAGTGATGAATTCGTGACACGAGTATTAGATTAGGCCGAGGCAATTTGAATCTCGGTGATTTGTTTCAGAATCGCCGAGTAGATGGGGTTTCCATGTAGAAAGAGTCATGTTCTGTGCCATCAAGTATTAGAAATGCCTTTGTTTACCGCTCAGTGTAAAGTGATTTCTGAGCCTTCCACATTAGCATATTCACGAATAGTTTTGACAATCCAACATGATGCTTTCGCGAGTTTGAAAGTATAGTCAGAATAGTTGCTATTTTCCTTAACTCAGTGTGGATTGTTTTCCAATTCTTCAGGTTATGTAGAAGAGATCAGATATTGATTCAAAACTTTGATGATCGCGCCTATTCTTTTCCAAATGTACACCCATTCTTCATCTCCAAACAAAAGATTCAGCTCCAAATAATCCAAAAAGCTTTCCTTCTGAATACTCTCCATCTTTTAAGTACTTTTCTTCAACTTCTACTCATGATTATTGCCGGAAACTAGCACCTTCGCCGTTTTGCAACCATCGCACAATTCTTCGAAAACCAACAACTCATAATATTCAATTGACAACATACAACTCACATCATCCTTTACATCAAGACTACTGCCAGTAAGCTCAGTCTACTTCACAATATATTGATGTTTCTCCCTATGACCTGGTTCAATATCTGTCAATATGCAGTTATTGTGGCAATCACCAAACTCCCATGCTTTGTCTCGTTTTGAAAATCACCTGAGGATCGAGTCATTCACCAAAGCAGCATCTAACCTTCACTTCATACTCCATACTGCTCCTTTTGCTTCGAACCTACATCCAAACCCCGTTTTCAATCCCCATCCATTATAACATCATCACTATGGCGTACCCTACCTCTACTCCGAGTTTCGCCGATTCCGTCCCAACAATATTCGCCCCGAAAATTCTGCCGTGCTGTCAAATTACGATCAGTGGCACGTCCCGCTTCGTCCAATTTGCCACCATCTGCAAGTATAAAGGGCACGGCTTGTCACCATAGGACCCTGCGTCTGATTGACAATACACTTCCAATCGCACCAATCCTTATCAGGCTTCACAAAATGACTTTAAAGACTTCCTTTGCCAACTTTTGACCGTCCTCAAAGCGGGGACCGTCTATTCTCTACAATTAAAGCTTATGTTGTCCAGTTCAACATGTCGTGGTCGCAATTGCTCGTTTCTCTAGAGTGAGTCTACCCCTCATGGCAATCCAATGAAACCGTGCCAAGCTGTCAATTTGCTGCCCGGATCCCGGCCCCGAAACCCAGCCCTCGAATCCAGCCTATCAGATACCTCATCGATAACGAAATTCGCACAGATCCCGAAATCGCCCGAGGGTGCAGCCTCAGGTCCCCACCCAATGTCCGCGTTTGGCCGGGACACTTCCCCAGATCGTGCCTATCAGCACACGCGACATCACGACATGACGACATTGGAGTTTTTCATCGATTCAGTCATAGACCAATTACCGAACAGTTCGTTTTCTCTGTCAAAATGCCTGAAATTGAGAAAAAGCCCATCAGCTTCTCCAATATTCTCCTTGGTGCTGGTTTGAACTTGTCTGAGGTGACCACTCTTGGTCAGCCATTGGAAGTGGTCAAGACCACCATGGCCGCTAATCGTAACTTGTCCATCGTGCAAGCTACCAAGTTGGTGTACTCCAGAGGTGGTATTTTCGGATTTTATCAAGGGTTGATTCCTTGGGCATGGATTGAGGCCTCTACCAAGGGTGCTGTGTTGCTCTTCGTCTCTGCCGAAGCCGAATACCGTTTGAAGACCCTCGGTGCCAGCAACTTTGTCGCTGGTATGGGAGGGGGTGTCAGTGGTGGTCTTGTTCAGTCATACTTGACCATGGGTTTCTGTACCTGTATGAAGACCGTGGAAATCACCCGTGCCAAGCAGGCTGCGGTTGCTGGTGTTCCCCAGCAAACTTCATTGCAAGTCTTCAAGGATATTTACGCCAGAGAGGGTATCCGGGGTATTAACAAGGGTGTGAATGCCGTTGCCATCAGACAAATGACCAATTGGGGTTCCAGATTCGGTTTCTCCAGATTGGCCGAAGAGTCCATCAGAAAGTTGACCAACAAGGGTGAAGACCAAAAGTTGAGTGCTGTGGAAAAGATTGCTGCCTCGGTGATTGGTGGTGGTCTTTCTGCCTGGAACCAGCCTATTGAAGTCATCAGAGTCGAGATGCAGTCCAAGACCAACGACCCCAACAGACCAAAGAAGTTGGGAGTTGCTTCTGCTTTCGGTTACATTTACAAGAACAGTGGTATCAAGGGCTTGTACAGAGGTGTTACCCCAAGAATCGGTTTGGGAGTCTGGCAAACCGTGTTCATGGTTGCATTCGGTGATATTTTCAAGAAGCTCTTGAACACAGATGGTGGAGGTCACTAGATCAATGGGTATAGAAAAGCAGAGCGACTAGAGAGAAGTAGTTGAGAATAGGTTGAATACAAGTATCAATCCAGGGATAGTTCAGAATTATTGTAAATGATGTAGGCTAGTGATTAAGGTGTGCAAATACCGACGAAAACGATACTACGATAAATATTCTACAATTGTCACTGATTAGTATACATTAGATTACTTGTGACTGGTGCCCCATCTGTCGTAACAGTAGAGGCCCAAAACAGTCAAACAAAGCCCTGATGCTTGTAAGTTGGTGAAATTTTTGTTTTCCCAAATGAAGGCTATGACGATGATAATAATACGTTTTAAGATGTTGGCGATGGAGTAATTGATGGGTGACATGGCACCCAAGATCTGGAAAGCAAGCAATGACTGTAAGAAATGAGAGAAACCATTGAGGACAATAAGGAAGGTGATGGAAGGGGTCAATTGGAGAAGTGAAATGCTGGGGGAGGTAAACTCAGTGACCAAATAAATGGGGAGGGTGAAGACAAACCCGATCACTGAGCAGTAGAATAAAATGGTCAATTTGTCGACCTTCTTGCTGGAATCGTCCTTGTTCTTGGACGTAGGCAAGACCTGTACGGCGTCCTGTTTCTCGATAGTTAGTCTCTTTTTGGCAAAGATGTTCTGGGAGACGAAGATTAACATCGAGAAGAATGCGTATATGAGTCCAGTGAAGTAGTAGGACGTGGACCCGTCCGATTTCTTGGGCTTGTAGCATGTCATCATGATGCCCAAAATCAACGGCACGAGGGTGATGTAAGTGATGGATTTGTACTGGATGCGGTAGAGGCAGCGGTAGATGGCCACAGTCATCAATGGAGACAATGCCTTGACGGTGTGTACGAGCGACACGGGTATAAGGGAGGTGGCCTTGTGCGAGGTCAAATGGCCGATAAATTGGAAGCATCCCATGGGAAACGTGGTGCTGAGGATGATTGCGGTGGGGGTCAAGAAAGAGGTGATAGTGGAAGACACCAGGAGGCTCTTTGGAGCCACGGGAAGCACTCCTTTGGGGAAGTGTTCTCTTGTGTGAGGCCAGAGGGCCACTGCGCCCAAAAGCACCATGGAAAGCGCCAGATTGAGGAGAAACTGGCACTGGGTAAGGGTCACGGGGTACTTGAACTGAGACAAGATCATTTTGGTGGAGTTATTGGACACGATCGACACCACGTACCACGAAATACAGAGGGCAGTGATTTTGGCATCCACAGGGGGCAAATACTTGGTCCACGGAGACGCCGGCGAGACGTCAAACCCGTAGTTTTCCTTGACGGGGGTCAGGGAGTTGGAAACCGGTGGCGTAAGTGGCATTTGATACAAATGGAACGACTGGAACGACAGAAACAGGTTGTTATTGGAGAGACTGATGCGCTTGTTGGGTCGAGGCGAATGGACGGTGTTTTTCATGGCACCAAGCTGGGCCAAGTTGGTGGACGAGCTGTTGGGGTTGATTTGAGACGAAAGCATGCCATTTCCAAACGGTTTGGGGCCGCTAGAGCCGTAGGTGCCATGGCCATGGCTATGGCTACCAGGAAGGGGAGGTCGGGACAAGTTGGGGCCATTTCTGGAGGGTTTTTCTAGCATGGCCATTTCTGCTGCAGGAAAAGAAGATGGGAGTTAGCGAGTGAAAATTGGACGAAGCCGTGGGGAGAAAAGCAGAAGAAAACAGTAGCAATTTGTTATCTCATGTTTGGGAAGTCAAGTATTTCTATGATGACCGCTTACGTAAGCAGCGGGAAGGGGAATTTGGCGGTTTGGGGCGGTTTTTTCGCTGAAAAAAACGTGATAGGGATGAATTGGTGCTGTCTAGGAGTATGGTGAGTGATTTTAGGGCCTATAAAGCTCGGAATGGGTGAGAACGATGGGGGTTGTGGCGCTACAGCCACCCACATGTGTCACTGCATGTACCTTGAATTTCTTTTGCGAAGAAGAAAAGGGGCACGTGGCACGTGATCGCGAGACAGGGCTGCGGAGTTGTTTCCGATGCACGTGACACGTCAGATGAGAAGCATATAGTGCCATTTATGCCCTATAGGTCTCTTCTAGACTCCCCAAATAGCTCTAAAGTTGTTGAGAACACTTCCCTCAACACTCGATGAGAATTTTGGCCCCAAAACGCGCGAAATTTCCTCTCTTTCGCAGCTTGCAGCTCCTCTGCTGGTGGAACCACCTGAAACGGCGAATTTCACTCCAACTACCAGTTTTCAGGGTCTATCTGTCAATTTTGCCAGCAATAAGCCCGCCAGCGTGATAAGATAGACCCGGCGCCTCGAACTGGCTTGCACCGAGGCCTCTTTCAACGCTGCAAATGGACCTGAATCCTGCCTCAGTGCGAGGTATGTAGAACCCGTTTGGAGCGTTGCAGTGGTGATTGTTTTCGAGACGCTGGCCCCTGCTGGAAAGGGAAGGCCAAACAAACAGCCACTGTAGCGAGCCCGGCACCGGAGGAAGAAAGTACGAGCATTCACCGCGAGGAAATCGCACCTGGCACTGCCATTGAGTCGCAGCTTATGACAAGCCATAGACAAGCTGTAGAGAGAGTGAAAAATCGGCTTTCCCGGCACTGTTGGAGTTTGGAGCGGAATCTGGTTCTGGTCTCTGTAGCGGTGATGTGGGGCTAGGACTGGAGATTTCCCAATCGGTGCCGCAATGTTGTGGGAGGAAGTTGGGGGGATGCTCTTTGCACCTTTGCAATGCCACAGACTAGAGAGGGACTCTGCTAAAACCATGCCCCAATAGGAAATTGGGGGAGTTTTCCAGGCAGGGGCCAGCAACGATTCCCATCATGCACATGATTACGATAGTCGGTCTAGACTTCATTAAACGCATACTGCAATACTCAGGAATACTGCTCTAGCTCTCATACTAGCAATATTGTAAACTGTGAAATTCCTAACAGAGGAAGCCATAAAATTCATAGATTCGATGCCATGGTGAATCCACGATAAAACCCTCTCTCTCTCTCTCGGAGTTATGTGGCTGCTTGGAGTTGCTGTATGGCGATTCTTTGTGGTCTGGGCCTTCGGTGGAATTCTTCCCTGTCGCATCCACATATAGAGGGCACTTTCTCTGTGGGAGAAAGACGTGTCACACTCTGGCCCCTCCTGGGCAAAAGTGTGAGCGTTTTAGTGCTTGTATGACTTGTATGAGAGCATTTTAGCTTAAACTCCGCCAAGCCTGGCCTTTTTGCTGGAATTGGAGAAGTTTCTTCAAGCCAGCATTGAATCACTTTAATCTTCTCCCAAATAGATATCGACAGTTTCATCCACACCCGACAGGAAAACCCCGATTAAATTACTGGCCTTGGAAGCGTGAGGTGGCCACGGCATCCCCGTATCCGAAATAGCCCCATCGGGCCATAGTTCGACGTGCTACATTGCCCCATATTGGTGAAACTCTGATGCCTGGAAAATACGGAACTAGTGAAAAATATTGAGTACACACACAATTGGCTCAATTTGCAGGCTCTGTCTCATAAACATGCCTTGGATTCGGATTTTCTGGGTGAAAATGTCTTGAGAGCATGGCACAATTGGCCCATTAGTGATATTTCAGCCGTCCATGCCGATTAAACGAAGGGCTAAATGTGACACCGATGAGTGGTGCTGCCGGTAGAGAATAAATGTAAGAGAGTATACAGAAATGGAGAGTTTTACTAGAAATTGGGTGGTATAGATTCTGGAACAGGCCCCATTGAATTAATTCATCGAATGGGTTCCATTTCACGAATTTCTTTAGACTCCTGGAATCTCCCACTATAGCCGAGTGGGAGGCCCGGAACAGGCGAATCTCGGTGGTGCAGAGGAAAAGGTTGGTTCGGGTGGACGTGCCAATAAACTTGAACTATCCCTATTCGGCAAGTAGACGTCGTAGATTTGGAGAGGGCTCGTACCGTGCTACCCTAGCGAGTCCTTCTTCAGGAACTTCTCCCTAGACACGGTAAAACTAGTGGTAGAACTAGTCCCTAGAGAGTCGCGCTTCTCCCTAGAAATACCGGAAATGCTTCCAACTGCCCGCACTTCTCCCTAGAATCCCTACTTCCCACCCCATCAAGTCGCACTCTCTCCCTAGCCTCTCCCTAGCCTCTCCCTATCCCCCCCCCTATCCTCTCCCTAGCCTCTCCCTAACTCCCCTCTCTCCCTACCGCGCCACTTAAACTCCCCTCCCGCATTTCATATCAACCACCATGTCCTTCTCACTATACGCCGCAAAGACCCTCCTAAAGCGGGCCCTCGAAGAAGATGACCCGTTTGTCTCGGCCCCAGATGACCCCATGGACGAACCCAATCCCGTCACCGAAGAAATCTTCTCCTCGTGGGCATTGTTCATCCTTCTCTTCCTCCTTTGTTCTGCGTTGTGGTCTTCGTACTTTCTCCAGCAAAGACGGATCAAGGCCGTGCATGAGACGGTATTGTCCATCTTCTACGGCATGATCGTGGGGCTCATCATCCGCGTGAGTCCAGGCCATTATATCCAAGACGCCGTCAAGTTCAATTCCAGCTATTTCTTCAACATCCTTTTGCCGCCCATCATCCTCAATTCCGGCTACGAATTGCACCAGGGCAACTTCTTCAACAATCTTGGCTCCATCTTGACCTTCGCCATCCCCGGAACCTTCATGTCGGCCTTGGTTTTGGGAATAATCCTCTATATTTGGACTTCTTTGGGTTTGGATGGAATCAACCTAGAGTTTGTGGACGCGTTGGCAGTTGGTGCCACGCTTTCTGCCACCGATCCCGTCACCATCTTATCGATTTTCAACGCCTATAAGGTCGATCCCAAGCTATACACCATCATTTTCGGAGAATCGTTGTTGAATGATGCCATTTCCATCGTGATGTTCGAAACGTGCCAGAAATTCCACGGCCATGCTGTGGGATTTTCGTCGTTTTTCGAAGGTATCGGCTTGTTCTTGATGAGCTTCACCATCTCCACCATCATCGGGATGTCCGTGGGCATTCTCGTAGCCCTTATCTTGAAACACTCTCACATCAGACGTTACCCCAAGGTCGAGACGTGTTTGGTACTTTTGTTCGCCTACGAGTCCTATTTCTTCTCCAATGGTGCCCACATGTCGGGAATCGTGTCGTTGTTGTTCTGCGGCATCACCTTGAAGCACTACGCCTTCTACAACATGTCAAGAAGAACCCAGATCGCCACCAAGTACATCTTCCAATTGTTGGCGCAATTGTCGGAGAATTTCATCTTCATCTACTTGGGATTGTCGTTGTTCACCGAGGTCGAATTGGTGTTCAAGCCGCTCTTGATCATCATCACCTTCATCTCCATCTGTATTGCCAGATGGTCTGCCGTTTTCCCGTTATCCAAGTTCCTCAATTTCTTGTACAGAGCCAGATTCGAGAAATTCACCAACAGAACTACCCTCAATGGTGGAATCTCCTCCCAGGTTTTACCAGATGAAATCAGTCATTCCTATCAGATGATGATTTTTTGGGCAGGTTTGAGAGGAGCTGTGGGAGTGGCCTTGGCCATGGGAATCCAGGGCGAGGCCAAGTGGACTCTCTTGGCAACAGTGTTGGTTGTTGTTGTACTCACGGTGATTTTATTCGGAGGAACCACTGCTTCCATGTTGGAAATTCTAGGGATTAAAGTTGGTGTGATTGACGATACCAACGACTCAGATGACGATTTCGACATAGAAGCTCCAAGATTGCCCATCAGTCTGTCGCCTCCTCCAGCAAATACCTTTGGAGGAAGAAGATTTGGTCCTCAAAGAAGCACCACTCCTCCATTAAAGGCCATTTACAAGGATGACACCACCAGATCCAGAAACGAATCTAGTGCCAGTTTGGCCTCCGGAGTGCCCAGGAATAGTCGGTCGTCCTTCAACAACTCAACGTCAGATTTACATGACGGAAATATTAATACAGACGACGACGACATACATAGCGATGTGGATGACATCTTGCCTGGAACCAGTGGAACAACGTCTCCATACACCCATTCCAATCCTAGTGGAGTGTTAGGAGCGTTCTTGAGTGCAGAAGAACACACCAGGTGGTTCACTAAATTCGACGAACAGGTGTTGAAGCCGGTATTGTTGGATACGGTGACGAGTGGAAGGAAGAAGGATGATACAAACGGAAACCCTAATGATCAGGTGTGATTACAGGATAAAAGGTAGTAAACGTATATTATACACTAACGGATCAAATTGGCCGTCTTGTTGGTTTGTTGTTGATTCTGTTGTTGTTGAGCAATGGCCACATCAATAACCCATTTGGCCAACTTATAAGTCTTTGGATTTAACACCATGTCATTCAATTTATAATTAAATTTCACGCATAATTGGAAAAACTCGTGCATAGCTAAATCGTGCAACACGGCGATCAAGTGGTCGTTCAAGATCTTCTTGTTTGACTTCTGGATCTCTGTCAAGAATACTGATGGAGGAATGAAGTCAGTGTAGTCACTGGTGGCTCTGATCGGCTTCTCTAGTAATTCCATCACGTCTCGTATGTGGGTGATGGAAACACATCCAACCTTATCTTCCTCGATGGAACGAATCAATAAGTTGGACACGGCTATGATGGCATTTCCAAAATTGACGGGATTACCCACTCTAGAACCAGTGTCTCTTTTCAACGTGGTTCTGAATAAATTACCCAACCCCGATGCAAGGAATTTCCCGTTGTAGTATTTGTAGGTTTGGTCGAATGAAGTCTGGAGTTGTGTGAGTTTTGTCACGATGGAAATCTTTGACCTTGCTTTAGGGTCCCATAATCCTATCGTCACTGATTTGAGCGGAACAATCACCTGGGTATTGAGCAAAACGAACCATTGGGACTCCTTGTAGGATTTTGTGCTAGGATCTGAGTATTTCTTGATTTTGCTGGGTCTTTGGGGAGAACTTGTGGCTGACATAAACGAATTGCCAAAGATATCTTCATCTGTAGTGATGTCGGGCTTGGGTTCTTTTCTCAAGGCCTTGATGTCACTGGCAGTTCTGAAATTGACCCGTAATGTGGTTTCTTTGATGACTAGGGCGCACTCTTCTATTATTGAGGCCAAAAGGAAACTCTTCTTGGATCTGGCACTGAAAATAGCGGCTCTGATCTTGCTGTAATCGGCATTATCAGTGGTGGAAATGAACGCCAACTCCTGGAAAGCGCTGAGCCGGCTCAATGGCTCATTGACGTCTCTCAATCCGCTCAACAACGTATTCAAAGGGTCTGCTCCGTAGGTGCTGATGAGCTTCTTTCCGTCCAAACAACCGATGGTGGCATACACGTTGAACGAATGGTTGATAATTTCCCACGACAAGATGGTCAAGTACGACATGAAGGACGTCAAGGCCACCACTGACACAGAAACCCCAAATGGAGGCAATGCCGTATCTACGCCCACCACGAGGAAGGTGAGGTAATTGACCCTGTATACGGTGGATCTGGCAAAATACCAGACCACCGGGGCGGTGGTACTCGCCAAAACGTTCAAAATCAAGGCATTGACGAACAAAAACGGTACTTTGTTGAGCAAAGTGCTATCTGGAGCGATTTTCTGGGATCCGTACTTGAACACCAATCTGTTGCGTTGGAACACCAAGAAATGGGCTGAGTACACCGCTGCGGTGTAAAGGGGATAAAAGAGCCAGGAATAGACCCAAGAATCGTTGACCAATGGCGATTGGCGGTATTCCTTGGATTGCAAAAAGTAGTGAGTTTTGGCGGGCGATTGTGACATGTAAACGCCCACGATGAACGCCGATGACAACACGTAGAACATGGTGAACTTGGTGTAGGTTTTGGAGCACAAGGTGTTGTAGATTTGTGACCCTAACGTCTTGTAAGGTGAGATTTCTACCGTGGAGAATTGGACACGAGATTGCTTTATCACCACGAGTCCGAGGCAGATAAAAGGTGCCCGAACCACTGTTAGCAAGAGGTTCCACCAGAACGACCCGTGTGGAAGTCTAAGGGCTATGGACAAGAAGATGGCCACGATGATATTGATGTTGTTGACATACTTGAGTCGTTTGTGAAGCACTTTGTGGAAATAGGTGCTGTAATTTGAAGTCGACATGGTGCAGAGAGGAAGCTGCCGCGATCAATGGAAAGAAGTAGCCTTGAGGCGCCAGGCAATGATGAATGGACGCCTTTGGCAAGAAGAAGGAATGGTTGTTGCTGCAATGTTTTTTCAGATGAGGTCGCGCTGGAATAGGGCAAGGCTAGGGAGAGAGGAGGAGGAGGTGGGAAAAGGAGCAAAATAGGGAGAGATTAGCGAGAGAATAATGGATAGATGGAATGTGATAGGGAGTGATAATTGAATTGTTGTGATTTATATGAATTGGAGCCTTTCTGGTGGTAAATTATGGGGATGTATAGTACTTCCTGTAGCGAGAGTTTGTTCGAGCTAGGGAGGAAAGAGGGTGTGCGGCTAAGGAACTTAGCGAGAACTAAAGAGAAATTGGGTGCCACATCCTTAAAACTTAGCGAGAGCTAGGGAGAGGTAGAGAGTGCGGCTACTGCCTTTTTCACTGTATTTAGCAAGAACCATAGAAGCTACACTAACCCTTCATTCTCCCCATTCACCTCTCCTAAATTCAAGAATTTTCATTCCCGAAACTCCCAACACACAATTACCTTCAAACCATCCCATCAAACCCCATTCTTCCCCCATATCTACACCCTATCCTCGTTTTTGTATTTACAAAGCACCTGACTATATACATCACTCCTGCACTGCAACTTGTGCCTCTCTCTTCAATCTCTCACCCTCGCCGCTCAAGGTGTCCTTGATGACATGCAATCCTGGTCTGCCTCCGATTTCGCCCAAAACCTCGTCGGAAATAATTCTTTCGTTGAAATCGATATTGGCATAGCCAGTACCACTGGAAACCAATCTGCTTTCGATTATGCTCTGGCTTCCGTCGAACTTACTGAAATTGACTTCAAACGCCGCGTTAATGGCCGCCTCCAACTCCTCTTCCGTGGTGATGAAGTTGGAAGCTGCATGGTACAAATCAAGCAAGTTATTGGCCTTTACCTCCTTGAGCTCCAATTCTCTGGTCTTGCGGTTCAAGGTTCTCTGCTCCTCCACAAGCATCTGCTCCTCCTCGGTTCTCTGTCTCATGATGGGGCCCTCCAAATAGCTGTCTATGGTAGGAAGGGTCAACTTCTGTGCCGAGGACTCCTCGTACACATGTGCATCGGCAAACTCCTGCTCTTTCTGGGCCACCTTGGCCTTATGCTCCGCAAGTCTCTTCAATCTCTCCTCCTCGATCAAGTAGGCCTGTTTCAAGTAGTCTCTGCGGATTTCGTCTCTCTTCAAAGTCCACAACTCCTCGTTGTTCAACGTCGATTCGTCCACGTTAGGACGTCTGTCTTCGATGTTTCTCTTGATTCTGTCTTCCACCGTCACCACCTTCTTAGTGACAGGGTGTCTTTCGAAGGTGAAGCCCTTCTTTTGGGGAGTAGGCACTCCCTCAGCATAACCTTGAGCCACGTGTGTTTCTTTGGCGATTTCTTCGGGGTTTTTTGGTGTTATGGGAAACCTCTTGAACACAGGACGGATCTTGGGAAGAATACCCGACTTTCCGCCGTATTTGAGTACGCCTTTGCCCATGATGAATAGATGAAAAGGTTGTACTAGTTGATGAAAAATTTATGGGGAGGGGACACGACCAGTTTGGGATGTCGCGCGACATTAGAGAGAAGAAAGTACGAGTTAGTTGAATGTAGGAAGTGGGAAAGAAGCTGGAGAAAGAACAAGAAGAGGATATCGAAACCGAAGTGTATCGAAGCTTGAAATATTTCATTTCCCAATGTTGTTTGTTTATTTGGTTTGTGCGCAACTTTTGATTTAATCGAGTAGTTTAGAAGTGAGACATTTCTAATGGAAGCCAAATGGTACAGTTATAGATGCTAGGGTAGACGCATCGGGTTGAAAATGTTATAGTAATTGAAAAGTATCAAGGGAGTGGGATCTCCGGAGTTTGAATAATTTTTTAGCATATTTTTGTCTACGTCTAGTGTACAAGGGAGTGCTATTACCAACAGAGTTATACAGAAATACGTATCAATGGCTTTCCCTCATCAACTCCATAAATTTTGTGTTAGCTTAACAGCATAATAGGATTTGACCAAAGGATTCACAATCCGTTTCCTCTTTTATTTTCCATTTTTTCAAATTTTGTGGCAATTGCCCAAAAAAATAGTATTCGTTTTTTTGCAAAATCCTAGCACACACAAACTACTTCTCAAACTACTTTTCTCATAAATTCGTTATCATTAGTTATTAATACACATGGATTCTGGATCCGCCATAGCTATTTAACTCCCCATACTTCGTAGATATTTTCCAGGCAGACCTTCCCAATCTTCTTGTTCCCTACTTCGTTCTCAAACTCCTTCATCAATAACATCTTTTTGTCTTCAGCCGTTTCGCCTCCGTGCTCCACGTGAAAGAATTCCAAGAGCAGTTTTGGGGTCGGAAATCGGTTCTGGATGGTTATCGCACGTTCAAGACTGACTCCCCGTATTGCCATCAACATGAGAATAAACATCTCGCGGATGGACATCATGCCTGTTTTCCCCAACACATCCTGGAACATTCCAAACAAATGAACACATTCGTAGTTGGTGGTTCTTGATTCAAATTTCAGCCTAAATACATCGAGAATTTCCTGGTATTCGGTTTGGTTGTTCACCGATCTAGGCCGAAGCACAATCAATTTGGTGCTACTGAGCTTCTCCTGAATGATATTGGTTACAGATGCAAGGAACTGAATGGTTTCATCCACATCTTTGAAACGGCGCAAGTAAAAATTCGATGCTGTCATGGTCATGGCCATTGCTGTCTTGATCAGATCCATCATGTCAATGACATTATTAATGCCACTTTCTTCCACCAAATAGTAGAAATGCTTCATGCCAGTCCGTTTTAGCCGGATTTTCTGCTCCTGAAACCGTCCGTCTCGGATAGACATTGCCAAATCGTCGAGTTTCTTTCTTTCGCAAATATAATTGAGCACCGTTTCCTTCTTGGACTCCCTGTGTCTGGCGATCCAGAGGGTGTCTCCCACCAGAAGTGCCCGTACCTCGCACTTGACACCGAACGATTCGAGTCTGTTCTGAAAGAAGTCTCGCTCCTGCTGGGAGCGGATTTCTCGATTATCCACAAGCAAGATGATGTCGTATTCGTCTTCGGGCCATACATCGTATTTGACTCCATGGAGCACCCTGGCAATGGGATCATGCTCCACTGTTTCATTCAGCAGCACAAACAAACCCGGTGAAGAAGTGCGTTCGTCTTCAGGGCTGACTTGGACATTGTTATCATAGGAAATGTCGTACTCTTTTATCGGAGTGGATTGAATACCTATTGTTTCCTTCAATTGGGACGCTAGATCGTGCCCTTCTTCGGTGAGAAAGTACGCTTTCGGCCTGCCGCTAGATCCCACCAAATCATTGTTAATGAGTACCTTGATCGAGCTCCATGCGGAGTAGAACTCATTGGAAGCAGGATTGGATGTGAATGATTTGTCGGCAAAAGGAGCTGCTCTTTTGATGATTTCCTCCTTTGTAAGGCCCCTTTTACCCTTGTCGCCAATGTAGAGTGCCAAGAGAATGGCAAATCCACCAGATCGATGTCTAGGGACATATCGTTTCTTCTTTCGGGGTTTCTTTGATATTTCAGGATTTGAAACGGGAACAACACCAGAAACCTGTTCTTTTTCGGCAAACTCGGGAGGAAGTTCAATCTTGTTTGTTTCACAATGTTTGCGAAGCTTCTGAGTCAAGGACTTGACGGTTTTGTCGCCTACGTACTGAACCAGACGGAGGGTTTTGGGGTCGGAAATGGGGCCATCAAAATGGCGGAGACGATCCAAAGCCCGGTTGTAGAGAAGTGCGGCCTTTGTCCCTTTTTTTGTTGCATCGATGGCCGCCTGTTCGATCCATTCGATGAAGAGCGGCTTGAAGTCGGAGGGAGGATCCATTGATGCTGCAAATTATAGTGGGACGCGTTTGTATAGGGTTGGGTCAGGTGATAATTAGTCACCTGATATCAAAATATCACGTGATCAATCACGTGATGCAACATCGAGATTTTAACCCATCCTATACCATTCCATCCAAATTGACTCCTTCCCTTTTCCAAGTATCCACATAGACCTACCATGTCGGAACGGGGCAAGAAGCTGATGCTTCCGCCCATCAACCTCATTTTCAAGTACTTGCAGCAACAATCTCTCGTGACCATTTGGCTTTATGAGCAGACCGGACTGAGAATACAGGGCAAGATCCGGGGATTTGACGAATTCATGAACGTTGTGATCGACGATGCCGTGGAAATTTCCACAAAGGACGGGTCCAAAGAAGAACTTGGCCGGATGTTGTTGAAGGGGGAGAATATCACGTTGATTTCGAGCTTGGATGCGTGAAGAAGAAGGCAGACACATTGGATGTGACTGCACGGGCCACAGCACATGGCCCGGTGTATACTAGAAATTCAGGCTATTCGGCGAGATGTAGACTGGAGATGTAGATATAGGAAGACAGGCAGAAAATGAAAAGAGGTGTTAATGTGGAATAATGATTATTGTGAGAAGTGGAATAATTAGAGGTTTATTGGAATTGATGAACGAGGGAGAAATAGGGGCAAGAGTGGGATTGGGGAGATTAATCTGGCGTGTAATAAACATATTGTCTCTTTGGATACTTGAAGGCATTTGCACGCTGCAAACCAGAATACAGCATACATGGATATGGTATAATGAGACTAGGAACTGCCACAATATGAAGAAATACAGTCTAAATGAAAACTTCCAGGAATATCCTGGTGCTAAAGAGGTGGGAGAGAAATATGCAGGGCATTACTGGAGAAATTTCCCATTAATTGGCAAATCATAGAAATCGATACGGCTATTGACAGAAGAGCACAGAGAATGAAGAAATTGAATAACTGAAAAAACCAGAAGAAACTGCTGAATAATCACAAAAGCAATGTGGACTGAATATCCGATTTCCACATCCTGTAATCCAATTCACTTCAGGAATTTTCACCACCCAAATAGTTTAGTTTCCACCATCACCTGTGCTACAAGTTCCCTCTAACTCCACCGCGAGCCTCGCTAGAAACACCAGTTTTCTCCCTACCCGTTTTTGTCCTTCTCGCTATTCCTACCGCGAATAGCTTCATTCTACCGCGAGCACTCTTTTTTCGCAGACTCTCTCTCATTATTCTACCACCGCGTCTACTCTAGCCAAATATTCTATCGCGACAGGGCCATCTCCACGCGTCTTTCTCCCCCAAATACCCTCATCAACATCAGATCGAGCATGAGTGACCACAGAAATGGATCCGGCGGCCTCAACTTGCCCAATGGAGCTTTCCCCCAGCCAAATTCCGCCAATGTGGCCAACATTAATCAATCAAGGTTTAAACCACAGTCAAGTGGACCCCAACGAACCTTCCAGCCTGTTCCCTATACCCCCGAGGAATACCAGCGAATCCAACTGCTTCTCGACAAGGTGTTGGGACCCGAATTTGTCAGTTCCAGGCCCGGCGGAGGCGGCACTAAAGTGTCTTATATCGAAGGATGGAAAGCACTCAATCTTGCCAACGAGATCTTTGGCTTCAACGGATGGAATTCAGAACTTATAAGCACTCAGGTGGATTACTTCGACACTCATGGCAATTCGGGGCGGTTTTCCATGGGTCTTTCCGTGGTAGTAAGAGTTACCATCAAGGATGGAGCCTATCACGAAGACTTTGGCTACGGCTACATCGACAACGCCAAAAGCAAGGCCATGGCGTTTGAAAAATGCAAGAAGGAGGCCTTCACCGACGGAGTGAAGCGGTGTTTGCGGTGTTTCGGCAACGTTTTGGGCAATTGCTTGTACGATAGGAATATCATTGCTAAGATTCAGAAGGTGAAATTACCGCAGCCTGAGTTGGAAGATTCGGACTTCTACCGAGACCCAATGTTGGTGGAGCGGGAACGGAGGAAATTGACCACAACACGGGTCAATTTGCATGAAAATAATGCCCCATTGGCCGTTCCAGCAAATCCACCTCCAGCACCTTCTACCGCCATTAACCCAGCTATTCAGACTTCTCATCAGCAAAAAACCAGCCAGATGCGCCCAACCCGCAGTAACGATGCAAATCATGTGCAAAGTTCGAGGAATTCCCTTCATCTCCAGCAAAACCAATCAATTCAACCTATAACAGAGCAAAATGCCCAAAATCCCCACAGACTCCCTACGGGAGCGATAGCAGCAGGAACAGTCGGGATACAGCGAACAGTTCACATCTCCGAGAAAGGCAAGACGTATACGCCGAGTGCACAGGAATTGGAAGAGCTAGATGAGTCGTTTTTCAGTGATGAGTTTATGGAAGAGGATGTCGAATACAAAACATCGAAGGATACAGAAAATACCGCTATTGGTGAGTTGGACAAGCCGCTGCAGTTTCCGTTATTCGTGAGTGCTAAAGGAGCCGATTTGCTCCAGCAGACCCCAGATGATATTTCCAATTTACCCCAATTTGATCCGAAATTTGTATCGCCACATATCAAGAGGACCCTTCCCAACACCTCGGCACCTATCCGGAGAACGGAAGTGGCAGTTGGAGCGAGTCAGACCAGAGCACGAATTTATCCACCGAGTCAGACAGTTGAGAATAATGCGCTTGGAAAGAGGGTGGGAATGCCCCCAAGTCAGAGACCAGCGAAAAGACAGAAGGATTCGTCAGAGGGGCCGCCGGAAGGTGCATGATATAATGAGACTATATTACCAGAGAATTATTAGGGGCTTGGATTCTTGATTCCAGAGAATAATGAGAATTATTGGATCTAGAAATCTGATACCAAAGGAGATTTTAAGGAAAATAGATGGACAGAAATGGTTGAAGAGCTGCAACTGGATGAAAACTGAATCGACGGAGAAGTCGAATGGATTAGAACTCCTTGAGAATGAGACTCCATGAGAATGAGACTCCATGAGAATGCGATATCCTTATAAGAGACGAAACCCCATTGCGAAACTCAGATGGATTAAAATATGGATGGAAGGACCTTGAACCAAGCAAATCCTAACTGCAGTGCATTCTACGGAAGCGGACTAATTAAATCATAATCTGACCAATGTCCACTTCAATCAGTGCAGATTGTCAAGTGGCTCAAATACGATTTTCAGACCCGATAGGGACTACAAGCGATGAAAACCCTCGCTAGCCCTATTTGACCCTATATGATTGCACTATTCTGCTCAAAACTGCGAATCTAGAAATCCATAATCCACAGAGAAATCATTAACGCGAGCCATTCCTCCCATTAGATTCCACCACCTGTCTCGGTGGCCTTCCCATACAAGACTCTGCCTACAAAGACATCTTCCTCGCTACATCGATTTCCTTACAATCCTCGCTATTCAATATCCTCACTATCCCTCTATTTCCACCACCCTCTCTGTTCCACCGCTACGCCACCACCACTCCCGCACCAAATTCCCACTAAACCCCACCATTCTACCGCGGGCCAGAAAAAACCCTCTCCGCATCCTCGCTAATTCCTCGCTAGATTACCCTCACTATCCACTACATCTTTTCCCTCCCGCACTCCAATCTTATCTCCATGCCACTTTCTTCCTCATGAGAGACGCCGCCATCGCCACCATCCTCGAGTCTATAGGCCCCTATAACGAGGTACGGGATGACTACTCCCCCAAAGATGCCCAGGACGCGCTTTCTTCCGCAAAAGTGTTGGTGATTGGCGCAGGAGGCTTGGGTTGTGAAATCCTCAAGAACCTCGCCCTCACCGGTTTCCGCAACATCCATGTCATCGACATGGATACCATCGACATTTCCAACCTCAACCGCCAGTTCTTGTTTCGGGAAAGCGATGTGGGGCGCCCCAAGGCCGAAGTGGCGGCTGCTTTTGTCCAGAATCGTCTCCAAGACTCCCCTGTGGCCATCACCCCGTTTTTTGGCAGAATCCAGGACAAACCCCTCGAGTATTACCAGCAATTTGACGTGGTAATCTGTGGCTTGGATAGTGTGGAAGCAAGGCGCTGGATTAATGCCACTTTGGTGCTGTTGGTGGACGCCGAACTCAACCATCTCATCCCTCTCATCGATGGAGGCACCGAAGGGTTTCGGGGCCAATCCCGAGTGATTTTGCCCCGTATCACCCTGTGCTACGAATGCACTTTGGACATGGTCACCCCCAAGACGACTTATCCCGTTTGTACCATTGCCAACACCCCCCGTCTTCCCGAACATTGCATAGAATGGGCCTCGGTCATAGAATGGCCCCGATTGAACCCTGGAATTAGTTTTGACGCCGACAATCCCGACCACGTGGACCAGATGCACCGGATGGCGGCAATACGAGCAGAAACCTATGGAATCGCCGGGGTTTCCCGGCAATTGACCCTCGGAGTGGTCAAAAACATCATTCCCGCCATCGCATCCACCAACGCCATCATCGCTGCCTCCTGTTGCAACGAAGCATTCAAATTGGTCACCAATTGCAACCCCATTTTAGACAACTACATGATGTACTCCGGAGACGACTCCATTTTCACCTACACCTATTCCCATGTGAGCAAGAAGAATTGTCCTGTGTGCGGCACCGTGGCCAAAACCACGGTGGCACAGCGGTGGTGGACCCTTTCCGACTTCATCGATGACATCAGCACCAAGCTGGAGATCCAAATGAAGACTCCGTCGTTGACCAGTGCTTCAGGCTATCTCTACTTGCAGAATCCGCCTTCACTCGAGGAAATGTCGCGACCAAATCTCACCAAAAAGCTCTCTGCGTTGATCCTGGAGGGCACCGAGGTGGTGGTGACGGACCCTAATCTTCCCATCTCTTTGCGGTTAGTGGTGACGTTTTCGGGCCCGGAAAACGAACCGTTTTGAATAAAAAAAGGGAGAAATAGGGCAATATGGAAAATTGAGGAAGACCCATGACATAAAACAGGTTGACACCGGATGATATGACAGATATAATACAGAATCAGTTGATCATGGATAAAATAGGGTATTGAGCTGGCATGATATGTTTGGAAAATTTCCAAGGTCTGAGCCATGGAATACTATTGAAGATCTTAGAGTCCAGCATACGCTAAATTGGCTTTGTGGTTCTTACAATTAATAGTCAGCGATACGACTTTGATCCGAATACTTGACAACATAGAATGAACAGCTTTGGATCTGATCCAAGGAATTCTCGAGAGCTATAAGTCCAGCATGGATCCAATGAATACTTCTGTCGGCCTCAGCAAGGACCCAATATCGATAAGGCCCTTTCGTGGACCTAGTCAATCTCGATTAATAGCACCACAAAGAATGTCCAGACATATGGCATTGATGACCCAGATATCGACAGCAGTACTCAGCTCAATGGACTGATGTAATATGTCTCATGGTAATCCTGTATGAATCTGGTGAAGCAAATAATAGTAGCATAATAGTTCAGTTCAGTATGTCTATAACAATAAAATAGCATGCAATAATTAAAATACAGCGATAAGGCATAATAAATTTCAATGAATTAAATCGAGGTTAGATAAAAAAAGTAGATTTATGTGTTTATTTCATTGTTTTTAATTAGATCATCATAGAAGAATGGCTAATTTCAATGGTTCTATACAATCAGAGCTAAATATATTCCTTCAATTCAAGTATAAATATCTCTGAAGTAGATATTTTCAGCACTTCTAACCATATAGCATTTCCACACTAGAAACTAAATTTTGCAAATCTGACAACATAATATCTCCAGTATAAATTGACCCTACCTAATAATACTACACCCTTATCTTCTTGCCTACACTCACAAACTGCTTTATCAATTATTCTACTGCATTTTCTTCATTTCTTCCACCACCATCTCATTGAACTTGTTGTAGTTATCGAGATAGATATGATGGCCACTATCTTCAATAATCTTCACATCACTCCGGTTCTCACCATAGTAGGCGTTGATCATATTCGAGCTCAACATTCCCCCATGCTTGTCCATCCAGTCTTCTTTGCCATACCACCATGAAAGCTTGCACTGCAATTTGTGGATGCCTCTTTCGATTAAAGGATGTCTGGCATCAGCTCCTGGGGCCAATAAATAGTTCAACATGTATTCACCTGAGCCTGGAGCTTGGAAGATACCGTAGGCGTATTTGTGGAGGCGAACTGCTTCTTCTTCGGGGAGTTTGGCAAATCTGCGAGAAGACCACCCACTGACCACCTTAGACCCAAGAGGACCGGCTTTTCTCACTAAAGTGAATGGAGAAATGTTCTGTTCCCATAACTTGACGAAATATTGAGGCACTGGCACTGCTTTGCGGTGTTTGAGAATGGCTCCAGGCGAAACCATCAACATTTTATCGCAGAAACTGGGATTACGGAGAATACCATAGGAACCCAAGAGGTAAGCTCCCATGGAATGGGCCATAACGAGGATTTTCTGGTCTGGAACCGTTTTGTTGAGGTTGCGCTTGATAAGCCACGTCTCGTACGAGTCGTGGAACCATTTTTCCACGTGTTCAACGTCGTCTTTGGCCAACTTGAAGGGAGGTCTTGAGGAACAACCATAGCCAAACAAGTCGATGGCATGCACACACCAGTTGTCCAAACAGGCAAGGGCTTCGAAGTTCTTGAGGAAGAACCCCAATCCGCCGCCGTATCCATGAACCATCACCAAATGATTCAAGGAAGCTGAATCTGCCTCGGTCTTACCGGGTGGATAGATGACGAACTCGTTAATGTAGTTTCCACTGTCATCAATAGGAGTTTGCACCACCTGACTGGTGCGTCCCTGGGCATCTGCCTCGGGATAAAACGGTAACAACGAGAGGAGCTCATGTTGGAACTTCAACGGGTTGTTGCGGTGACTGTAATCTTCAACAGATTCCTTGATAGAAAGGGGAAAATTGTTGGAAAAAAGCTTGTTTAACGGCACAGATGTGGGGTGTGTGGACCGCTTGTACCGTCCCTGCACTAGTTTCTTGCCGTTGGAGTCTCGGGACAATGATTTGATGGACTGATTCCATAAGTTGTTGATTTGAGAGAGGTTGAAGTTGAAGCTGGAGGAGGAGTTGAGGGCGTAGGAAGACAGGGAGAGAAGGCGTTTTTGAAGGACAGACATGACGAGGGAGGAGACGGGTCCTGGCGCCGCTAGAGGGAGGGCATGAAGAGGAAGTGTAGGCAATGGGGTGATGGTAAGGGTCACGTGGAAAATGATGGAGGTTATTGATCAGGTGACAAAAGTCATGTGACAACTATGAGAAGGTGATGTTGGTGTTAGTGCAATTACCAATAATGGTCCTCACGTGTCAACCGATAATAATAGCTAGCTAACAGTTTACAGTCTGTATTAAGTATGCTTGACTTGACTTTCTTGTAACCTCAGGATCAAGCTGGAACACTTATATTTATTTCTTAATTTGTTGTAGTTGCTGGGTGCAGTTTTGACTGGGGAGGCGCTCAGTTTTACACTACCTTTTTCCCGTACCCAAAATATTACTCCTCTATTTATACCTCTCATGTGAGGTTCGGTAGCTGGTTCATATGCAGTTATCCCGAGCTAGTTGGTATTCTACCGAGGTATCTCGGACGAACCCATCACCAGCCTAGCGGACCAAAAGTTCATAAGTCTAGTTTAACCGGATAATATTGTCGTCAATACTATTGGAGAACTATTTGGTTTGGGCACATCCAGTACTGTGTATATGCTTGCAGAGCTATAATGTTCTGCATATCCATCACGTGATATATCACGTGAAATGATGTAAAACGTGACACATATCACGTGATTCTTCAGTGACCTACGAATTTTGCCTATTAGCAGGTGGAATAGGTTGTTCTGTGAGCTAGGCCGAAGCCAAGCAGGAAGGTCGACATGGGATTGGAATTACAAGATACTGCCTGCAACCATATTTTGCAGTGTAGCCTAAAAAGGATTGCATTTCCAAGATTTACTTGACAAAAACAGGGATGAAATCCGTAAATGGTAGAAAGTGTGGGACTGTTGCTTATGACCAGAGTAACATATATATTCTGGTCCTGCAGCGGTAAATAGGACAATGAATTTAACTGAATTCTTCCTAGAATCATCACTAAATGGAATAAACTGACTTCTAGTGAGGGGCTTTCTCCTATATAATTTCATCACCACGCACAGTGTGTTTGAATGAAACTGTCTATTCTTAGGTGGAACTGGACCATCCCACACTCCGATCAGTGTAAAATAAGTATACTATGGACACCTATTACAACCTGGTAATTCCACTACCTAGGTTCCAACACAAGCTTCAATTATGAGAGGCGTTTGAACGTCATGTGATTCACATCACATGACTCGTTACTGACCAATTCAATTTATCAGATGGAAAAATTATCAGATGGCATTCGAGCCCGCACTGTGATTGGCCGCACCCCCTTATGGTTATGAGCCCGGCACTAACCATATTGCTGAAAACCCCCAATCCTGCTCCGTTCCTCGCCCAATTCCATCCCAGCCAATGACATCCGCCCCCGGGTCCCATTCTGTGGCTTTGTGGCTTCCCCGGGTAATTTGCGCCGCACTAGCGAATTTTTCATGAGGCCGTCACCGCGCTCATTGATCAGTGCTCTGGAACAATCCACCCCATCATTGTTGGCCATGGAGGCCTCCAAATTGCAGGAAAAATAGCGACACCATTGCTACAACCTCTAGTAACAAGATCTCGCGTTTTCCCGAAGTTTCCAGCCCCTGGAACTCCTTTTATGGCCCTCCCTATGCTACCGCACCCCGTTGCCGTCTCGGCTTATCAGATCAATCACCAATTTTCCCCCACACGCCCCTATTTTCTTTTGGCGACACCGCACCCCCCTCTATATAAATGGCATCATCCCTGAGCACTTTTTCTTCCTGTTTAGAATTCCAAACCCACGATGAGGCTCTTGTCGTTGTTCTTGTTTGCGTTTCTTACTCGGGTAATCACCGCCGAGACCCACACGTGGTACTTCGAGACCAACTGGGTCACTGCCAATCCCGATGGAGTGGCAGAAAAGCAAGTCATAGGCTTCAACCACTCGTGGCCCTTGCCCATTTTGCGGGTTAAGAAGAATGACCGTATCAACTTGTATTTGACCAACGGCTTTGATGACAGAAACACCTCGTTGCACTTCCACGGCTTGTTCCAGAACGGTTCCAACCAGATGGATGGGCCTGAAATGGTGACCCAGTGTCCTATTCCCCCAGGAGAGACTTTCCTCTACAATTTCACTGTGGGAGACCAGGTGGGTTCGTTCTGGTACCATTCCCACACCTCGGGCCAGTACGGTGATGGAATGCGTGCTGCCTTCATTATCGAGGACGATGACTTCCCATATGAATACGATGAAGAGGTGGTTTTGACCATCGGAGAAAACTACCACGAGGTGTCGGATCAGTTGATGCCCAAGTTCTTGAACCGTTACAACCCCACCGGAGCCGAGCCCATTCCTCAAAACTCGCTTTTCAACGAGTCCAAGAACGTTTCTTGGGTGGTTGAGCCAAATAAGACGTATTTGTTGAGAATCATCAACACCGGCCGTTTCGTGTCACAGTACTTGTGGATGGAAGACCATGAGTTCACCGTGGTCGAAGTCGACGGCATCTATGTCGAGAAAAATACCACTGACATGTTGTATGTCACTGTTGCCCAGAGATACACTGCTTTGGTTACCACCAAGAACTCGACCGACAGAAACTACGCCTTCATGCAAGCCATGGACACTGACATGTTGGACACGCAGCCCAAAGATCTCCAGGTCAATTCCACAAATTACATCACCTACGACGAAAATAAGCCCAAACCAGATGGACTTACCGTCGAAGCTTGGGACTTTTTGGACGATTTCTACCTTAAGCCACTCTCCAACACCACTCTCTTGGACGACGCCGATTTGACCATCACTGTTGACGTCGCCATGGACAATTTGGGCAATGGTATCAACTACGCTTTCTTCAACAACATTTCCTGGACCAGACCCGTGATACCCACGCTTTTGACGGCTTTGTCTGCGGGAGAACTCGCCACCAACGAGTTGGTCTACGGTACCAATACCCACTCCATCGTGTTGCAGGGAGGAGACGTCGTCGACATCGTGTTGAACAACCACGATTCCGGAAAGCATCCCTTTCATTTGCACGGCCATGCGTTCCAGGTGATCGAAAGAGCACCTCCATTCCCTGACGATGCTCCCGAAGAGTTCAACGTCACCAACCACGACGGTTATCCTGATTTCCCCATGATTAGAGACACCGTCTATGTCAACGGTAACTCGCACATGGTGATGCGTTTCAAGGCCGACAATCCCGGAGTTTGGTTCTTCCACTGTCACATCGAGTGGCATTTGGACCAGGGTCTTGCTCTTACCTTCATTGAGGACCCTATGGCCATCCAGGCCAACGCAGAACAGCAATTGACTGAATCTTCAAAGAACGCATGTTTGAAGAATAATATGACTTTTGAGGGTAATGCTGCCGGAAACAAGGTGAACTTCCTTGACTTAACGGGCCAGAACGTGCAGTTCCACGCCTTGCCTCCAGGATTCACTGCCAGAGGTATCGTGGCCTTGGTTTTCTCCATCATTTCTGCCTTTATCGGTATGGCCGCAATTGCCTTCTACGGAATGGCAGACATTCCCGATGTGGAGGCCAGAGTGATCAGAGACTTGGACGTCGAGTACGAAGTGCAAGAGGACGACAACCTCCACGAGATCTCCGAGAACCAGCCTTTGACTAGTTCCAATTCTGCCAGAAGCTCCCGTGACAGTAACAGAAGTCACAGAAGCGGTAAGGCGAGAATTTGAATTGTCAGGAGTTCTGAAAAGATTTGAAGCTGATGAGAATTGAAATCAGTGAAAGTCTTCAATATCAGTCTGGCAACAGATTGAAACATTAAAATTGAATTGTCGGAGTTAATTTCTGATTATTTATTGGAGTTAATTTCTGATTGATTTTCAGGGTTAATTCTAATTTATTGTCAGGATTAATTTCTGAATATCATCTGAATAAAAGGCAGTCTGTACTGATTGCTGAATCTTCTTCTTGAACTCATCTGGTGTCGTATGCTTCACCAGCAACCACAACCAGTTTGGCGTGTTCCGACTCAGGTCAAGAAAAAAGTGTGTGTGGGGCCGAGATATCCTGAATTTATCTCGACTCTGTGAATATAACCCTTACGGACCACGACAAATGGCTTCCCAACCAATCCACTATTCCTCCATTGGTTTTTTGTTGACGACCTAATGACTCGGCTAAAATTTTGCACCTGGGGCTGGATCATGGGTCCCTAATCCTCCAATTCCGATGCTTCTTGATAGATACTCCATACTTTCCCCCTTTTCTCTATTGTATGACACTAATATTAATTACCCGCATCCGAATGTAAGTAGAGCTGTCTCTATTGAAATAACTGTCATTAGCACCATTGACACCTATTAATTTGATGGGAGGGAGCATATTAACTTCATGGGTAGCGGATATTTCCCATTCTCGTTGAATAATCGTTGAATTGAGCATATTAATTATCCCAAAGCATTGTAGTTGATGACATTGTCCAGTATCAATTTTCATTATCACCATCAGTATTCAGGATACTTTCCTCAAAATAACTAATAACATTTGTGAACTCAACACCAAAGTGCCATTAAACTTCATATTCATCAAAATGCCTGGATGATCACAATCTATTCGATCTTTATTGTCCATGATGTACATTCTTCCTGAAACTCTATTTTCTTCACTATAATCCTCACTCCTTTTGGCTGCAACATCTGCAGCATCCACTATCACCGAATCTCTACTTCTCTCACTATTCTTAAATATAATCTTTTTCTGTCCATACCTTCATCGTAGGTCAATATTATCTATCACTCTAGGGATAACCCTTATTTATATTATCTATCCACGATTGAGCATTTTAACCTTCTCCTTAGGCAGCAACTAAATTTCGTGATTTTTCTTGACCTTTTCTCGTTCGCTTCTTCGGTATTTCAGGCAGATACATACCACAAAACATCCCGATACTTCTACAGGGGCTTGGATGCTTGGCAGCGACAGTCTTGGCCAAGATTGACCAACCTCAGTGCGGTTTCCATACGTTTTGCAATTCATTTGTCTGGGTTTTATTGTTAATTTGGGACCTTAGTGGAAGACATGAATGAGCAAATTAATTTCTCGGTGCCACAGCTTCTTCTGGCATGAGCTAGTTTTGTTCCTGACTAAGAGGACGGTGCTGTTGTGGGCGTCCGAAAAGAAATTCCAGGCTTGGGGTGTTATGAGTGCAAAGCTTATCTTTGTGAGGTACCTTGGAAGTCAAGAAAATGGCCCCAAAACTTCGATTTGGCCCCTATGCCGAGTATGACCGAACAGTTGTGTTCGGGGGATGTCCAAAGGGGTAGTAGACCGACCTGTGTTGCTGTACGGGGCATATTGGGCGAAATACTTCGGTATTTCGGTTTGAGGTGAGCTTCGGAAAAGACGGGTCTTTGGCTCGTCTCCTGCTATTGGACTTTGGGCATGGGAAGAGAGAGTTACAGGGGCATATTTCATGCTGAAATTGTGTTTGGAGTTGGTTCCTGCTGTAGTGTGAATTTTTTAGGGTAATAATTAAAGGACTCTATCTATTTTCCATATCGCAGAATACCTAATTTCAAGGAATATCCTCTGGAATGCCTGTTTGAGGAGTTGCAATTGGCGAAATTCAGTTGCAATTGGCTCTTTCGGCATAAGAGAGCCCCGACCGACGAGTTATATTTACCACTGGTCGGTTTTATGGTAGAGCGAAATCGGATATCACCAGAACATTAATTGCAAACAACTAGAAATAGATGCCAATGCTTCTGATTAATGTGGAGATAGTAGGGAGGATTATGTGGGATTCTTCATTCATGGAGGTGGCTCACATTTGCAATTTAGTCTACCAGAAATTAGAGGTTCTCGCAATGTGAATCGATGTGGAAGGAGAATATCTCGTTAAATGATACCAAAATCGTATTGACTACGACATTCTTCCCGGAATCTGTCTGTAATTTCCATTCAGTAATAAGATCTTTGCAATATTTCTCGACATTGTGTTGCCTTTATTTGAAACTTGTATCACCATATAAATTGATTCTGACAGATTAGTTCGTCAAATTGGGATTGATGTTGAACAAAAAGTCAAGGGTTTAACAAGCACTGGTGTGTTCACTACGGAAATATTATCAAATTAATGATTCCTCCAAAGCTAATGATGGACAAACTTGTCCATCATGATTCTTCTACCAGTGAAGTCAAATGAGTCGAAACCCCCAGAAATAAACGCAATTGAGCTATTTAACAAAATTACTCTATAAATTCAATTAGCAGCCCTAAGCATACTCGGAATGGCCATGTCGAAATTAGTCTTAGACAATTGCTCCCTGCCATTCCTTCTGAATTTCCATTGACGGCGAAATTATTCTGTTCCAAAAAGAGATCAAAAGAATTATTTGATTTTAGCATTTGATTGTGAAATTGGCCCGTATCAGTATCAAGAGACTTATTGCAGTTCATTGAGTTTTTTGTTCTTTCTACGACGATTTCTGCCTAATTTGTTCGACTTACTTGGAACCTTAGATATTGGTTTGCCCTTCGCATAAGGTATGAAATCAGATGCTTCCCAGATATCGGGGTGCTGACTTAAATCTTCAGGAATAGAACCGTTATTGATGTGATTGAGGTAACGTTTTGTTACCAGGTCTAACGCAATTCGAAGATTTTTATGTTCATTCCACGAAAGAACACACTCTTCAATGTATCCATTTCCATCAATTTCTTTAATGTATTTCAACAAAGTTTCATCCAAAGAACAATCGAGACCATTAAACTGAAGCCGTTTCATGCACATGCAAAGTTTGGTGTTTTTGGGAAATTTCAATACGTTGTTCATAGTGGCTCTTAATTGTTTAGGCAATCAAATCGGGCTTATCCGCTTCAAGGAATTGATATACTACACAAAGCAGTTTTAGATCACTGCAAAACCTCGCTAGATGTAGATATGCTATCAAGTGATTTACATCAAAATAATACAATAATCGTGATGTAAAACATGTCACATAAATTTCCAAAACATGTCCTGTGAAAGATTCATGTTTTAGTGTTGAATAATCGATCTCATCCCTTTTGTTCTTGTGAACATCAGCCATGATAGGATAGGATGCAAACTTGTCTTCGAAACCTTCCTTCCATGCATAGCGATGCAGAAGCATTCGGCAGAGAAACAACATTTTCTTGAAGCAGTCGTGGTATGCTTCGTCTGCATTTTCTTTTGCTTGTTCAACAGATATTGGTGATATTGAATGGAAGGAGTCGAGGAGGAATTCAGCAAATCGTCGATTATCTTGTTTTTCTCTAGCAATTCTAGCCTTTTCTCAAGCTCTCTTAATTGTTTTCTCTCATTTATATCATCATCTTTCTTATCGATCGACATCTTATCCGTTTGATCTTATAATTCTATTAGTTTTTCTTCGGTGTTAACCAGAGCTTCGTCAGATAGGTCAAATGAGTGGTCTTGTGAATTGTTCTCATTGGGTGTAGTATCGTTCGATCTCGATAAATGAGAGCTAATGCCATCATTAACTTCAAGGAGGGAAGGAGTGGTAGCGTCGCTATCGGAAACTGACATATTTTATATGGCAAATAGAAAATACACCTATCCTTTGGTCTCTCCCAATTGTTCTATACTAATTAATCTGTTCGAAACTTGACTATTAATCTGTTCGAAACCCGTTAGGAAGAAGAGTCGTGGAGAGTAGACTAAATCGCTTCGTCAAAGGTGGTGAAATCTGGAATTCTAGACAAAGGTATAATACTCTCAGTAATTAGAAAAACACCCGATACCCTTGAATTCAATTTCAAATATTCTATGGAATTAATGGTGTATATTTACATAGACAAGATATGAAATGGGATGCAACTCTCGATATATTTGGATACAATTATCCATTAAATCACCTTTGACAGGGGTATAAACTGTAAGTAGGAAGTGTGGTTATTTGCCAGTGCTATTAATCCGTGATGCACCCTTCATGTAGTCAACTGCCATCAGTAGAGGGTATAGGTCACGTGAGATGTTCCGTCAATAATTGATTATTATCCTACCAGGACCGGAAACGAGCCAAACTCGGTCCATTCAAAACCCCTTTCAAAGATTATCCCATTTACATAAATCCCCATTAACCTCTCCAGTTCTTCCCCACACAAATTTACAGCCTCTTTTCACTAGAAATCCCCATAGTTTATACCTTCTACTGCCCCAAAATTCCCACTTCCTGCCCCAAAATTCCACTTCTTCTCCCCAAAACTCCTTATCCACCACCTCTGCCCCTATTCACCTCCTCCTTCCTCTCCTACCCCTCCATTCCACCCCAAATCTCCAATTTCCTTCCCCATTTCTCCCCTACTCTCATGATTTTATCACGCACACACACGACTTTACCAATCTATACCACCACCACAAGGTTCTTTGCCATGTTCCATGCCGTGTACATAGCGGACAACAATAACAACCTCGTGTTCGAGTACTCCATTAACCTCAACTCCCCCAAGTTTAAGGCCCTCAGTCCGCGGCTCAATGGCATAGCTGATGGGGATGAACTGCCTTACGTGGAAATCAACCCTGATTACTTCGTGGTGTACCACAAGACCCAGAACTTGATCATATATGTTCTTTGTTCCAATGAGCACAATCCCAATCCCGTGATGCCGTTGATTTTCATCCAACGCCTCTTGGAAGCCATGACAGACTACTTTGGTCTGCCTTTGTCGCCTACCAAAGTAGACGCCCATAACGACACCTTGACCCTTCTCATCAACGAAATGTTGGACGACGGAACGCCCAGTACCACCGACTTCAACAAACTCCGCGACTTGGTTCCATCTAAAAGCTTCTTGTCGCTGTTTTTGAGCACTTCCAACAGGTTGGCCACTACAGCAGCTGCCCATGTCACCAATAGCGCTTCTCCAGCCAATTCCTTCAGCTCGGCATTCAAGGAACCTCTAAATACCATTCCCTGGCGCCGTTCCAATGTCAAATACACCAATAACGAGATGTACGTCGACATTATTGAAACAATCAATGTGGTGCTTAAACCAGCCAAAGTGGCCAATAACCAGCTCTACTCGTCCAGCAGCCACTTCGACTCGGCGTTCTACTCGTCTTTAAAGCTGACGTCACAAATGGTGCCGATTTCCGGACACATTCTGGGAGAAATCGTGTTCCTCTCGCATCTTACGGGTGTCCCCTTACTCCAGCTCTTGTTGTCCATCAACGGGTTGGATCTCCAGCTCCCCAGCTTCCACAAGTGCATTGACATCGAAAAATGGCTTTCTAGCCCCGGAACGTTGTCGTTTATCCCTGCAGACGGCAAATCGGTGCTCATGAACTACGACATCGAAATCGACTCCAAGTCCCCCAAGCACAAGCACGACATGCTTGGGTTGGTGGGAATGGACTTTCAGAGCGGCTTGGGTGTCTCCAAAAACGAATTCCACATCAAACTTCTGATTGACAAGGTCAAGGCAGTGACCAAGGTCGAAGACGTGAAAGTGACAATTTATTGCGCTGAAAACGATGACGACGACAATTCAGTGTCCAATATCAAGTCTAGCCGCATCACTCATGGCGACTTCACCTACAAGGGCCACGGAATCGGCGAGTGGAACCTCCGAACCGTCAATACAGGCATTCTGCCCATGTTCCAGGGAACATTGGTAACAGTAAAAACCGAAGAGACCGAGAGCAGAGAACAGACTCCAGACCTTCTCGAAGTGTCTCCAGTGGTACCGCTTCGTCCGCTTCACATCAGCTTGTCATTTAACTACAAGGGAAGCGTTCCTTCGGGATTGAAGGTCGATAGCTTGAAAGTTATCAGTGCAAAAGGCATGGGAGACACCGTCAAACCCTACAAGGGAGTCAAGTACATCACTAGGAGTGGAGAGGTGGTGGTTCGGTCTTGAAAAGAATTTGTTTCGGGCCCAAAGCATCAAACGCAGCCTTCTTGGAGGACAATGAATAGAGAAGTCTGTGCTTCACACTCCACCACTCCAGTGGTCCCATTCGATTGTCTGGCCAATCACCAACACAAACAGGCTAATTTTCCTGTCACAAGCACACCAATAAATTGATTTCCATTCATTTCTTCAGGGTCTTTATTCCTGGATCGCAGCTAATTCTTTCTGGCAGTAGAGGCTCGTCAAAAGAAACAAAATGTCCCGCACATTATCAAGCTCTACGGGTATTGCAAAGTATGTTATAGAAAAGCACTGTTTGGCCAAATTGCCATCTTCAGAAATAAACATAACTCTAGTATGAAACACCATTATTACATCTTCTCTGTATTGTAATTTTCCATCAATATTCTCTTTTTCCCTGATTTTCAAATCCAACCACCATACTTCAATCCCATTTTCTCCCTACAGTCCTCTGGTTCGGCCTCAACGGCATGGTATGTGTATTATCTATGTGGAAGAAGAGACTGGATTTCACCACCTCTCTGTCCTAGTTATTGTGACTTCTTGGCCTTCTTGGCCTTCTCCTTCTTGGCATTCTTGAGCAACACGTTACCAATGAAAGATCCGACACCCAAGCCTCCGATCAATAACAACAAAATAGGCAACTTGATGGCATAATCTCTAGGAAGGAAGAACGAGTTCAACAAGTTACTTTCGTCAACAAAAGGCAAAACAAACACCCAGGTGGTATAGTAGGTAAATACAGCGGTAGCCACAGCAAGCATTGCAAGACCGATCAACTTGTCACAGGCCTGGGGTTAGTAGTTAGACGAGAATAGAAGTGAAAAATCCGGGAGGGCCAGAAAGCGGCGAGAAAGCGGTGGAAATTGGGGAAAAATTGGACAAAATACTCTTTCTGGATGAAGGAGTCCACTGGGAATGCAAAACTGCCCGTTTAACTGGCAATTGTACGTACCATTTTCGTGTTGGTGATGTTTATAATGCAGACGTGTCAATAAACTGCGACCTTGATATCTGGTCACGTGCAAAATATCACGTGACCAAAAATCATGTTGAAACCAGGGTAGTGAGGTTAGAGTATATATGACCTGTCCAGTAAACCCGTAATTACTGTGACATGGCTAGGGCCCGCTTTATTTCAGAGTCCTTTACTTAACAAATTTGGTCGTGAAAGAATTATATCGGAAATAATGCTAATCCTTGAATAAACAGAATCTTCCTTCTCTATATGCTGGAGTACCTGGCCATATAAATAGTCTTGGTCTCTAGAAACCGTACTACACTTGCCATTCCCCAATTAGTAGTAGTTCATTCGTATAGATGGAACCTCGCATATATAGTCCTTGCTGCTCCTAATTAATAACAGTTTGAAGGGTTTTCCATTTGGAGATACTTGAAGCTAATCTGCATTCTATTTTACTAAACTGTAATCCCAAAATAATGCACGTGCATCTCACACGTGACCCATATACCATATACCGATTTTACCTTTCCCCACAACATCATCATGTTTTCCAAGATCAAGAACAGGAAGGCTCCCCTTTCTCTCTCCCTGGTGACCAATGCCATCAAGAACCACGGAACTCAGGACCTTCTGCCCTCGGAACTCCAGTCCAAGAACCTCGATATTGCCACCATCACCCACCTAGGAATACCCCGGAACCTGATTCTTGCCACCGCCTATGACCCCGTACAGTCGCTTCTTGCCATTTCTACCACTACTAATGAGATCCGAGTCTACGGAAATACCAATGTCGAGGTTGTATTCGAGTTCAAATCCGCTTCTCCCATCACTCATCTAGCGTTTGTGAAAGGGGTGTATTTGGTGGCAGTGTCTTCTGCCTCAGGCAATGTTACGGTACTTTCCCTACACAGCAAATCCATTCTCTACACCTATCTGGCATCTTCTGCCATCAATTCCATTGCCACAGACCCTTCTTTGGACTGGTTGGTCATGGGTATGGCCAATGGAGGACTCCAATTCTATGACGTCGATAGAGGCACATTGACGCCGTTCCGAGTGGACAATTTGCAGAAAAAGGTGTTGCCCAAGCAGAAGCTCTCGGCGGTGCTCTCGGTGACGTGGCATCCGCGGGATATCGGCACTTTGTTGGTGACTTATGCCCATTGTGCGGTGTTATATTCTATGGCAACAGGAGAAATCGTCAACACTTTCATCTACCAGGTCCCCAAGGGTGCCAAGGGCTTCGAGTACTCGCAGTACATTGCAAACGGCGGAAAGAAAAAGCTCTTTGGCTCCTCCAGTACGGTTATTAGTGAGGTCATGGAGTCTCATTTCCATCCCAATGGCCTCCACATCGTCACTGTTCACAAGGACTCCACCTTGGCGTTTTGGGACGCGGCAGATGCCACGCTCATTGAAACCAGAAACGTGTTTGACCACAATTTGCACCTTCCAGGCCCTCCTATGGAGTCTCCTAACTTCATCATCGCAGGTGTCAAATGGGTGTGTGGAAAGGACCCCGAAATCACCCAGTTGATCATTTTTGGCAGTGCTTCCACCGAGGGATCCGGGCAATTGCTCCATATTCTCGATTATGGCTACACCTTGAAGTATTCTATAACCTCGCATGCCAAACAGGCTGAATTCTATTGTCAGCCCCAGAACGGCCAGAAAATCATTCCCGTGATATTGAACGAAGTAAACAAGAACCCTGAGCATCCTGAGCATATCAGCCTGATTTTGTCCATACCGGTGAATACTACTCCGTACTTTGATGGCAATCATGACCCTAAATACTTGCTTCTTCAAAGCAATCATAATTCCATCTATTTCGTGAAATTTGGAAATCCAGATGCTCCTCCAGGAGCCCTCCCGAACATGGCAGGAAGCTCTGTCTCGACTGACTTGGGAAATCTTATTTTGCCCTTATCAATTGGTTTTATTCATCCACCCATTCTGTTTTCCTCGCTCCGTTCGGTCAAGAGAATTGATTGGTTCAGCATCCTTTCATCCAGAGCCTCTAGTGGCGCAAGCTCCGTTAATCATACCTTGCTCAAGGGTGGAAATGCCGTGGCACACACCACAGATGTCAAGGCTATTGGTGCTAATGACGGTACTCGTGAAGTGCTTATTACTGGCCACGAAAATGGTCTTATTAGATTGCAAGATGTTTCCAGAAACGAGTCTGGAGGTGAAGAAATTGTACAAATTAGTTTGAAAGAAACCTTGTTCGATGACGGAAAGAAAAAGTCCAC
Organism: Suhomyces kunorum; assembly: GCA_030561465.1. Classification (NCBI taxonomy): domain Eukaryota; kingdom Fungi; phylum Ascomycota; class Pichiomycetes; order Serinales; family Debaryomycetaceae; genus Suhomyces; species Suhomyces kunorum. The sequence goes on along the minus strand of JAKTXF010000013.1, from coordinate 25,621 downwards.
CAAAATTCAGTTCGTCTCCGTATCGTTTGAAAGCAGAGAAATGCTTGCAGGATTGGGCAGTGGTGATGTGGTAATTCTCAAATTTGGCAAGAACAAATCCACTCTTCAAAGCCATGTCAATTCGAATAAGGATTACTCCAATTGCTTGGTTCAGCACAGTAGTGGCAACGCCAAGATTCTCAGTCTTGCTGACCGTGTTGTGGGTTCTTTCTCACATTCAGCAACGTTCTTGCCAGTTAGTCTTATTCAATTGGAGACTCCAGAAGAAATTGCAAGCATCAGAATCAGTAATGTAGGATTCGGTGCAATTGCTTACAAGTCAGGTAGGTTGGTTGTTTGTGATATTACCAGAGGTCCTGCGGTGATTTTCAACCACGCATCAATAGCTCTGTTCCTTCCTTCTGTCACTGGAAACTGCTATATCACCACCATGGAATTTGCTATTATGGAATACGGACAAGAGGGATTTTCGTCTATTTTGTTACTTGCTGGAACCAATTGTGGTGGAAATTTCCTTGTATTTAAGATTTTACCACAGAGTAACGGTGGATTTGAAGTGGTGTTTGCTGATAAGACCTTGGGATTGAACTACCGTCTGAACTCAGAGGATCCCACCTCCTCCAAATTGAACAATATTATCCCCATTTCTGCGAAGGACGGTAAGTCTGCTGTGGCTAGTCTTGATACATTCAACAAGTTGAGCCAAGGTATTTTGGTGCCTGGATACATTATTACCTGTTCCAAGAGAGACTTGAGAGTGTTGAAGTTGCCAAAACTCAAGTTATCCCATAAAGTTATTGATGATTTGTGTGTGCGGAGTGCTATCGTTGATTTGGGCCCAGGAAAGATTCTTCTTGCCAGCATTATTCGTACCGGGTTCATAAAATTCAGCTCTATTCCAGCCCTCAATGACGTGGCCGAAATTAAGTTCCCGAAGGACATGTATGTGAAATTGAAGGGAGCATTGGAATCAGACGTGGCAACGGGTTCCAAGATCCTTCCCAGTGGAAACTTCTTCATCAAAACCAGTCCCACTGAGTGTACTAATTTGCGAGCATGTTTCAAGGAGAGTAAGCTTAAATTCAACAGGGCCAGTGCCACAGACGAGTTGTTCAATCAAAATGCTCTTATTCCTCATCGTCCTCTTGCTGGGGCATTACTGTGGGCAAAGGGACAGTCCAAATATATCAGTGTTGAGGATTTGGCGTTCTTGATAGCAGGACCCAACAGAAAAGCTCCGAAGAATCCCGAGAGTGATTTGGCATATAACATTAGTCCAGAAGCCAATCCACAACAGAACTATGGTGGATACGGACAGGATGAAATCAATTCCAAGGGTTATAAAGATCCTGTTAGAAGGGGACAAGCAGGTGGATATGGCATAGGAAATACTGGATTCATGAGAACGTTGCAGTCTGGAATTGAGAATGTCGAAGAAACGTTCCATGGATATGCCAACAATATGAGTGAAGCGATGACGGAAGAATATGATAACGGTAAGAAGTCGTTATATGGAGCTGCTCTCAAGAGTAGGTTTGGTTTTTAGAAAGTGTAAAATAGAATGTGAAGAAGTGTAAAATAGGACGTGATGTAGGAAGCTCCAGTAAGTGAAGAAATGTAGAAGCAATGATGGGAAGTAGAGAGATTGAGCATATTGGAATTGGGCAGTTCCACTTGGGTATATTATATGAAGATAATATTATGTAAAGGAATTGGGATCAAATTTGTAGGGCGTCATAAATAATACGGAAGCAGACTAAAGGACTACTTCGATATGGTAAACGTTAGTAAAAACCCTTTTCCCACTTAAATTAGATTAATATAATTGTATTCTTGACCATTCTAGCCGTATTTCTTTCCAATTAAAATAATCTGACCCCATACCAGCGCTATGGAGATTTTACTTACACTCATCAAAATCTTATACACCGCCGTACTACTCTTTCTACCATTTTACAACCATTTCATCACCATAACCTTGATTCTCCCTATTTACACACTCTCTCACATAGTAAATTCTACCCTCAAAACTCAATAAATGTCCTAACTCTTCCAAACCCCCGTTTCCATCCCCAAAAATCACACCTCCACTAAACCACTACTGCAGAAATATCATAATACGATAATATCCCCATTTTGCTGCCTCTAATCCCTTTTTTCCCAGCCTTCCTTCCTCCCTCTATTGTTTTCTCTTTCGCGTTGTTTACCAAATACGAATCCATTCCAAAACATCAACACTGCCATGGACAAAGAAAACATGCCAACCACTCCGGTTCGAGACCTGGCTCTCAAACCCATTTCGCCTAACAAGCCTGGAAAGCTCAATTTTCTCCAAAACGACAACATCGACGAGCATTTCAATGCGCTTCATAGTTCCAATCACTTGATCCAACAACAATTGTATAATCTTGAGGTTCAGACCAAGCAAACGGCAGTAGATGTGGGGCAAATTGGTGACAGACTGAGGAGCAACAACCAGAACCTCAATAAATTGCTTCAAAACATCGCCAGCTACTCGGAAGAGGTGATTACAGAGGGCAATGCTACCAAGAAGGATATCACCAGTATCGTGGAAAAACTTGTTGCTTTCCGCGAAGAGTTGGCCCGCATGACAGAAAATGCCGATTCCAAGCATTCAGAAGCGGTTTCCGAATTGAAACGGGCGATTTCACAGAGTATTGCCGATTCTAATGAGAACAGGGCAAGAACCGTTGATTCCCGTCTAGAAGAGGTGAAACGCACCGTGGACCAGATCCAAAAGGCTCTAGGTAAGGAGAATGTGCCTGGAGACGAGGAAATGGCCAAAAAACTCGAGAAAGTGGACCATAAAATTGAATCATTGCGTACTTTGGAGTTAGTTCAAGTTTCCGAAGCAATTGAGCACATCAAAAAGGCGGTGGATGCCAACCAGGACGTTCTTGAAATCAAGAAGATTCTTTCCCGTGTGCTCCTGAAAGATGAATCGGTGGTGATGTCGAAATTGACGGAAATCGAGAAGAAATTGCCGTCTCTGAAATCAGAAAAAGCCGTTCTCGCCAAATTAACCGAATTCGAGGACAGATTGCCTGCCAGTGACATGGTCAGACAGATCATCGATCCCATTGTTGCGGAGATGAAGTCGGTATCCTTGGATTCCAAGTCGGTGAAGCTCTTGGAAGACATTTTGCACATTTTAACCAGCACAAAGAAGGCAGATGATGATGTGAAACAATTCCATATTGATACTAGAGAACTGGCGACGCTGTTGCGTGAACAAAATGTTCAATTGAAAGCTCAATTGGCCCTCCAGACCACAAAAATCGAAGAACTCACAGCTGCACTCAAATTAAGGGAATCCACCACAGAATTACAACAGAAGCACGATGCCTTGCAATCTCGATACGAGGAAATGACTAGAGCGTACTACACGCGGTACACGGAATTTAAGACACTTCAGGAGCATTTTAAAGAGCTTTCTGCCAGCACCAACAGAATTAACGTTACCACAGAAAACTCTAAAATATCTCGCCTCAACAAGGTTCGGCAATTGCATTCGTCGAAAATGGACGACATCAAAAGGTCTGGCGCAAAGGCCTTCGACGACAAACGCATTGTGAGTACTCCAGTAAGGAGATATGCTCTCAATGAAGACGAATGCAATAATTCCGACGAAGATTACGATAATAAATGTTAGTATGGTGTGTGATTAATATGGGTTATTTACAGGGTGCGGGGGACGATCCGATCTTTATCGTCCATGTATTTTCTCAACACGGGAGGAATGTGGATGCAGTTAGTTTCAGGATCATAATTCTGCTCTATCAACGCCACAATTACCCGAGGAACGGCCATACAAGTGCCGTTAAGTGTTTGCACATGCTTCAATTTGTCGCCATCTTTGAAACGAATGCCCAATCTTCTCAGTTGGTATTCTCCACAATTAGAAGTGCTGGTTAATTCACCCCAATTACCTCTTCCAGGCATCCATGCCTCACAATCGTACTTTTTCATGGCAGGAGCCCCCAAGTCAGTAGTGGGCATATTGATCATCTTGGCCTTCAAGCCAAGTTCCTTCATAATCTCCACCTGCAAGTCTTTGATTTGTTCGAGTTCAATCACAGCATTCTCACGGTAATTGGTGAAATGGAAAAGTTCCACTTTGGTGAACTCGTGCACACGGTACAAGCCCTTGGTGTCCTTGCCTCTGGCACCGGCTTCGGCACGGTAGGAACGGGAAACGGCCACGTATTTCTTGGGAAATTTATTGTCCTCGAAAACCGTTGAAGAATGGAATGCTCCTAAGGGAATTTCTGCCGTTCCCGTCAACGATGTGTCCTCGTCTTCGAGCTTGTACACTTGTTTTTCGCCGTTCTGGTCGTTTGGCTTGAAACCGCAGGCGTCAACCACTTCGGAACGCACAATAGACGGAGGAATCATCATGGTATAGCCCAATTTTCGAGCTTTACTGAGGGAATACTGCACCAATGCCTGTTCAAGGAGTGCTCCATCGCCAATTAGATAGTACCACGAGGACCCACAAACCCGTGAGGCCTGATTGAAGTCCATTATGCCGAATTTTTCACCAATTTCTTTATGGTCGTAGACTGTTGTAGGAAACTCTTCATTTGCAGAACAATTGATATATTCCACTATCTCTCCTTCCACGGGATTTGAAGGGACCGTTTCGTCCAAGAGGTTGGGCAAACTATCGGCGCATGCGTAGATGTCTTCAGTAAGCTGTTTGTGCTCGATTTCGAGAGGTTTGAGTTGGTTCTTTATATCCAGAAGTCGTGTCTTGATAGCCTCCTTGTCGGAAGAAACCTTTATCTGAGTTCCGAGTTTAGATCTTTCGTGACGAAGAGTATTGACACGTGCCTCAAGTTCGATCTGACGCCGTCTTTCTGCTATGACGAACTCCAAATTGGCTTTTATGGCAGGAGGAGACTGTCTTCTTGCGATGGAATCGCGATGCTTTGGTTCGTTTGCGATGATTCCGTTGATATCGAGTTGTGCACGCATGAGTACCGCGGTATTCTTGGAAGAACTGGCATAGCGGCGCCATATGTGGGGAGAAAGCTTCATGGTGGTACAGAGAAGTGTTGTAGGTGGTAGAACAGTCACCTGATACTTGAGAGCGTGATATGCGGCACGTGATGTATCATGTGAGTAATATCACGTGGTTTGACTTTATATCATTCTGATTACACTAATTATCCCTGAGTACGGTTCAAGGCAATGCCGGTATCGGAATGCAGAAGTTTTCATTTCCTTCCTCTGGATTCTGCCCAAAATCCGCTTTTCTCCGCTTTTTTGGTGCAGCTTTTTAGCCCCAGGGAAGGATCGTCTCTTCCTTCCATAGACGTTTGGTGCCCTGGTGGGATTTTCCCTCTGCGCAGGTTCCTGAAGAAGATCGTAGGGAAGTTTCAAGCAAGAAGTGGTCACCTCTATTGTTGGAAGCGCAAACTTCCCAAAAACTCAATTTTGAAGGTTTAATTTGATAAGTACAATAAGACCGAGCAAAAATAAGTGAAAGATAGTAGAATTTGGGACACAGAATGAGTTGAAATTTGCCGTTATTGTTCCATATTTTGCACGAAAGAGCAATGTTTTTGCCCGGGGTTTGGCAGATTAATCATAGATAGGCTGATATCAGGAGAACAGGCAATGGTTCGCAGGAAGTTAGCGAGGAATAGCCAATATAGAAGATAGCAACTGTAGATAAGGAAGTTGACGATAATTGGGCAATAACCTATAGGCTTTAGACAGAATTCCGCAGGATCGTTCCACGCAGTCATGGAAGGCAATATTTTCTCGTGGAACATGGCAATGTTGTCCTGAAACATGGGAGAATGAAAATAATTAGAACTTGAATGGGAAGTGTGGGAATTATGGCGGAAATTGGAAGAGGCGGTAATTAATTAGAACGCATGGGAGAGGGACAATAATTATACGGGAATTATAAGAGAGTCTAAGTAATTATTGTGACGCATGGAAGAGAGTGATCATTATACTCCATAGTTTTCCTGGAAAAGCCTGCTAGTTATAGTGGAGAATTAAACCGGAAAATGCAATAGAAGGTACTATTATCGTTTCTGATATCAGAATATCAATCTCCATATCATTTTCTCCATAGCAACTTCTCTCTCTCATCTTCTCTCCTCTCTATTTCTTCTACTCTGTTAATCGTGAGTCATATATGCCGTCTAACTAAACATTACGTGAAGCACCTTCTTGGGGAAAGCCATCTGTTGGAATCTTTGTGCATCCTCCTGCTTCTCCAAATTAAGCACTTCCTCGTCGAAGATGGTTCTGTCGGTGTGGATGTCCATGTCCTCCACCTTGATCCATAAAGTCCAGTTTCTGGTCCACAACTTGTGGCCAACGTAGAACAAGATCAAAACGATGGCTCCGAGGTATGCCTGGAAGAAATTGCTGGCATCGGGTCTTTTTGCACCCACGGGATACAATGCGATCCAGAACTGGGCAATCAAAATGAGAATGTGCCATGCCATGGCGTAGTACGAACCCAACACTCCGGTAGAGGCCACATAGCCCAAGGAATCGGTGGAGATGTTGTTGTACTTCAAAGCGGCCCGGAAACGGACGTGACTCAAGCAGATACCGAACCAGGTGAAAATTTGCGACAACCCGGAAATGGCCAATAACCAATTGAAAACGGTTTCCTGCTTCTTGTAGGCGGCAATGAAGGAGAAACAACCGATGATGGAGCACACCACCAACGATCTGATGGGTCTTCCGGCCTTGTCGATGAAATTGAAGTAGCTGGGTGCAAATCCCTGTTCTGCCAACGATTGCAAAGTTCTAGAAGCGGAATAAAGGGCAGACGAGGCCACAGACGTCACCGACAAGAGAATCACAGCATTGATGATGGAGGGAACGGCAGTGACTCCATTGAGCTCTGCGGCCAACACGAAGGGAGAGGCATGGGAACCTCCTCCACTAGAACCCATCAAACGGTCGGAGTTGTAAGGAACCAATAATCCCACCATGGTCAAGGAACCCAAGAAAAGAATCAACACTCTCCAGAAAATCAATTTACAGGCAGTGGGAATGGCTCTTCTGGGGTGAGACTGTTCAGCAGCAGAGAGTGCCACAAATTCCGATTGACCCAATGAGAACGCACCAGTGACGAAAACAGAACACAAGCCCTTGAAGTTGGTGTAGAACCCGGGGTTGTGCCAGTAGCGGCCTCCAATGAATTGTTTATTGGGGCCTCCTCCGGCATCCACCACGATGGCCATGAGAATAAAACCGGTAAGCATGAGCAATTTGCACACTCCCAACACAAATTCACCTTCTCCGTAACCCTTGGATCCGACGAAGTTGATGGCAAGTACCAATGCGTAGAAAATCACCACCCAGACGTCAGGATTCACCTTGGTGGTCCAGAACTGAATTGTCATGGCTGCAGTGACCAATTCAATGGCAATCACAGACAACCACTGGATACAGTAGTTCCAGGTGATGGCGAACGCCAACGACTCGTCGACAAACCTCCGGGGATAGTTGTTGTAACCACCGGAAAGATCACTGTAATTAACGGCCATTTCTCCTGCGGCCTGAAGGGTAGGATACAAGAAGGAACCCACAATGGCATAACCAATAACCAAGAAAAGAGGTCCGGCATTGTGCAACGACTTACCGGATCCCACCAACAAACCGGTACCCACACCGGTGACCAAGGACATGAGGATCAAATGACGCTTGGAGATACCTTTCTGGAGCTGTTTACCTGCGGATTCAGAGTTCTCCTGACGGCGGAAACTGTCGACAAAACGTTCCCAACGGGAGGCAGGGACCTCGTTGGAGAAGTTGGCTTCTTCAGAGACCGAGGCGGAGAAGTTGCCTTTGACCTCGGACGTCACGGGCTTGAGTTCGATGTCTTTCATGATAGAGCTGATGTTTGAAGTGCTGATTTGAGTGAAAGAGCACCTGATTAGCGGTAGTTTGGGTGATTAGGGGTTGTTTGAGGCAACAACTATGAGATGGGAGTGTCTGACGTAGCAGTTGTTTATGATGTTGATCAACTGTGTTGACTGTGTTGACGGTTTACAGCAGATGAAATGAGTCTATCTCTGCTGTAGTAATAACTGTAACTGAACTGTAGCCAGAGTTGAACTGCAACTATACCTTATGTTGTGTCTGTAGTATAGTATCCGTAGCTAACTGCTCGATCTCTATCAACTTCCCTAGGCTTATTGTAACTCTAGCGTTAACTATTCAACTATCAGAGTTAGCACTATTCGATCTTTTCAGTGCGAAAGCTGCAGCTTTTGTTTCTGCCCAGTCGCACCCATACAAATACAATAAATGCGTAATGCAGTAATGCAGAAACACAGTAAATGACGCAGGCGATAAGATCATACAAAGATAGACGGGCGATTAATGCAAAAAGAACCGCAGGTGGGGACGCTCCGGGCGCGGGGCAAAGAAGCAGGGTGGGGGAGGGGCTTCCCCACCGTTTCCCGGAGGAGCAGAGACGATAGAGGAGGTGGAAGAGGCCAAGGAAACGGAGTTGGAATGGAGAAAGTTGTTGTTGTCTTCCCGTGCTGCTCTTCACATCACATTTCTGCTCGGTACAGTCGTTATCTGGGTCCGTATCTTCCAATGGGAACACGCATCTGCTGTCATTTGCAGCCTGGCACAAACTGACGGCCTGTTATGAGCCCTGTTTTCTGTACTGGTTTTGAGTCCTGGTGTTTGACGTGGACTGCAGGAGTCGGCGAAGCCGTGGGCGGCCCCGCAACCTTGTGATTCGGGCCCCCTAAACTCCCTGAAAACGCACACTAGAACCCCACAAAACACCCCTATGACACCTCACCTCACCCTAAAACTCAAATCCCGTTTTTCCCGCTGTTTCCCGCTTACCTGGTCCTTTTAGCGCTCCTCTAGCCCATTTCACCGCTGTCCTGCATCCCGCCCGTGCATGCAAATTTTCAGCAAAAGCAATGGCGTGACGCGATGAGGACGCAGCATCCGTTCTACGTGGCATTCTCCGGTGCGAAGGCTTCTATGTACATGGCAGTATATTCCAGAGAGAAAAGGAGGTAATGGATGAAGTGGTGGAAGAATTGGTGATGTCAAAATCGAATGCAACAGCCAGTCCCGGGTGTGGAGTCACAATGGCCGTCCCGAGTCTGCCAACACTGCTGACTGAGTCCAAGAACTCTTATTGTACTGCATTTGGAAGGTTTTGCCCATTTACGAGCCCTGGCCTCATCTATTGTTCCGGACAGGCAGAACATCCCGCACCGGCCCGGAATAACGAGGCTGGGTGGGTTCGCCCGTTTAGGAGGAATATGTCGGCCCCATCCCGGATCCCGTGCCTGGGACCCCCGCCGGGACAACCGTCCTCCGTCTCCTATGTTACCCGCACGGCAAGACCCCGGGGTTTGCGCCCGATTTGGGTGGTTTGGGTGGTTTGGGTGGGTTTTTGCCTCGAAGTCTGGTTTTGTGGGTGCGAAAAGTGCCTTGAGGTTGGGCCAGCCTCGCTAGCCACTGCCGTACGAAGCAAGTCTCGGGCAGGAGTTGCCAACAAGAGCAAAGGGCAGGCAGAGCATGCGGCGTTGCATGGGGGAGAGGGGAGAGTGTGTGTGGGATGGAAAGGGAAGATGGGAGGATGGGAGGGGTTTGAAAGATAGCATGAGAGTGGAACATCAGAGGGAGAATGAGTGGATTCAGTATCGCTTCATTAAAAATGGATCGCTGGTGATCACCAGGGATCCATTGTATTGGGGGACCTTTTCGGCGGATTATCACTCCCGTTACCGGTGCATTTCCGTCCGCATATCATTCTTTCATATCATTCCTTGATCGACGGTGAAACCTTCGCAAACCCCAAAGTGCCCCACACCCCATAAAATAATTGCCTTTGACCCCAAAACTGCCTTAGACTCCCCAAAACTGCCTTAGACTCCCCAAAAATGCCCTTTCTCTTTTCTCGGATGCTTCCAGAACCCGGCCAGGACTGCTTCCGTCGAAGAATCGCCTTGCGGTGCAAACGACTCGGAATCCAAGGCGTGTTGGGAACATTGTTGCCCACATGAGGCGAACCGGAGTGAGCTGATGTGGAGAAAAGGCTTGGGTGGGAATGGCGAGATCCTCTGGCCATTTTAGATATCCGTCTTGGCAGGCGATTCTCGTAACTGTTGCAGTAGATCGCGATCCTCTCTCAGGGTCAAGAACTCCAGCCGGGCCCCTGTCACCAATGGGCTGCCCCTGTTAAGTGTTTGTCGGGGGAATTAGTATTGCAGTATGGCTATTGGCTGAACGTTCAATTAGATGAATATGATGATTGGTAAACGTTGAGAAGGCAATTCTTGGTGAAAATTAATAGACATGGTGTAGGATAACAATTCCGCCGAAAGCAATACTGTGGCAATTCGAAAGTGAAGGTCTCAGGTAGTGATTTTGCAATTCCAAAAGATCTATGGTAGATTTCTCATAGTATTGGTACATTAAGAGCGATCAATAAGGGGAGGCCATAATCAGGACTCATCCCTTTCGGTGTTCATGATTAGAATTTTCATCAATCTGGAAATCCAAGATTAGTCTATCATGATGACAAATGGCATTCTCAGCAACTCATACGAGCCAGTGTACGATAACTACCAATTTAAGGGTCGTTTCTAAAAGCCTCATAGGAATGTTCCATCCAAGTCGATGTAGGAAAATACCATGGGTGCATCTAAGGGCTGTTCACAACCCACAGGTAATTTAATATGTAATGGGGTGTATTCTACCGCAAGTTCTATAAGTGGTCCAAACTAGGAAGCTTCACGGTAAACTTCATATTGGATGGTCCATAGCTCGGTTCATTGGTATGCAAAGAGCAGATCCAAGAACAGTCGAATTCCAGACAATAATGGACACGATAATTCAGGTTCCAGGGGAAACTTGACTAACCATATCGAAATCCGAGCGATCTCATGCCAACATATTTATTTACCGTGAACAATGACGAAGGATTCGGGCTAGAATACCAATGACAGTTCCAGAAACCCCAAGGGGTAGTATCAGAGGACATTCAATTCTGGTACAGCTCCGAAATGCAAAGAGAGCAAGAAGGGCAGTGATTGCCAATATTCAACCACGAACACCAACAGGTTCAAGCACAATCAATTTTATTCAAGGGAAGATTCCTAACGAAATGGGAAAGGAGAATATGAAAACCAGAGATAATTTTCCCGAAGCAATGGCCCCATCATTTAGACAGTAGTTCAACATTCAGCAGTATTCGCTCCCTCATTGTACTCCAAGCCACTTCAAATCGTGGGCCCAATGTATTCAGTTGCATTTAGCAGCATCAGTGTGATTTTGCAGCATCAACTTACCATTGCAGAATCACTGCAATATCGTAGACTCGGTGCAATGTAGCAGTATCAACCAAATACGGCAGTAGAACTGCAATATGGTGGCCTCTGAATAATTTTGCAGCTTCAATTCATCTCCAAGAATCACTCCAACTTCACTGCCTCATTCCAATTTTACTGCCTCTAATTCGTTGCCTCTAATTCGCACCATCGCTCTAATTTCGATGCTCTGTATAATTTTGCAGCTTCTAATTCGCAGCTTATTCGGAGCAAATTCTCAACCTCTTCTTCATTCCATTACTCTTCGCTGATTCCACGGCCGATGGCCTCCATTGCCCGCGAGTCCCCGTGTGCCAACTCCGGCTCTCCCAACGCATCCGCCAAACACTGCCACGGGTCCCGAGTGCCGCCCCACCGCAACACACTGTCGCGGTATTTCTCTCCCGCGGTGCGACTCCAGGGGTCTGCCGCGAACAAGCCTTCCCACACTCGTGCCGCGATAGCGCGGTCCAACAAATACAGATAGTACACCGCACCGTAGGAAAACAAGTGCGGGAACTTCCCATGCCACGTCGACCATTGGTCCGCAAACACTTGGAGTTTGCCCTCGAGAGCATGGTACGCCGCGGTGGAATCAAAGTTCTCGCCCCGTGCCGCCGCTGCCACCACGGCTTCGCCGTGCAACTCCTGGTCCAACGTGGCCATCTTGGATTGCATGTATGTTTCGCAGTGGCCAAGCACTCCGCGGTGCTGAAGATGTGTCGCTAGCACCGCGGGAGACAATGCCGCGCCGGTGCGGTAGTGCCGTCCCACGCGGCACAATACTCGCGGGTCTCGCGAGAACTTTTCCATTAACACCGAGGGCAACTCCACGAAGTCGGTAGCACACCGTGTGCCCAGTAAGTTGTGGAGTTCGGTACGGCCCATCATCGAATGCATGGCATGGCCCATTTCGTGGAAAATGGTGTCCACCTGGTCCAACAGAAGAAGCGTAACTTCGGGAGCTTCCACTCCGGCAAATCTGCCAATGGACTCGTTGGCCCGGTGGAAATTGCATACCAACAGTACCACGGGCAATTGGTAGTCTCCGTCCAACGCGACGTGGCGAGAGATTTTTTCGCGGCTCTCGGTACCGAGAGCCTCGTTCAACCGCCGCAGACACACGATAGTAAAATGCGAAGGAAGCACCTTTTCGGACCAGAAATCAAGGTAGAGGTACCCGAGAACGCGGCCATGGCCGGAATCGAACACCTGGAGCTTGCGTACTTGATTTGCGGCCCAGGTTTCCCCTGGAGCCGTGGCCTCGGGCACAAGACGGATATCGTAGAGCGCGGTGAAAAGTTGGCTCAATCCTGCCACCACCGCGCCTACCGAGAAATACTCGCTAACTGGTGTGGGCGAAGCCTCGCGATGCTCGTGCTGGGACCGCTCCAACAAGTAGTCGCGGTCCCAGGGCCGCACTGCGTCTAGCGAGGAAACACTCACTGCACTGTCCTTGTAGCGACACAACGCATCAAGCTCTTGCTTGACGCCATCGTCACGCAACGACGCCTGGAGCCGGGCAAGAAACGCCCCCACGTTCTCTGGAGTCTTGGCCATCTTGTGTTCGAGCTGGTAGTGGGCAAATGACGGATACCCGAGCATTCGCGCGAGCTCGGCACGGCAGCGAAGAAATGCGTCTAGGGTAGCGATCTGGTCCGCCAGCGAGTTGTGCAACGCTATCCACACCTTCTTGCGTACCGCTTCCTCATCACACGTGGAAAGAAGCGTATAGGGGAGATGTCCCGCCAACGGCACCTGCACTGCGTTCTCGCGAACAGAGCCGAAGCGGCCCTGGTACGAGAGGATTTCTCGCTGGACCCGTGCGTCGGTAATGGCATCGAATTCCTCGCGCGACAACTCGCACCACCACGCGGGAAGACCGTGGAGATCGTTGTTGAACCGCGATCCCAATACCAGGATTTCCTGGGTGAGTGAAACGAAACGATCCCGGGTGGCCGGATCCATGTGGATGCCCGAACGCTCGAAGTCCTGGCGTAAATATTCACCGACCTGTATTTCCTCTGGCGAGAGTCGTGCTGTCGTGGTACGATCGCGAAGAATGTCGCGCAACTGGCGGTAGAGCTCCACGTTGGTATTGAGCTGATTCATGTATTCGAACATGATCTCGTGGGTCTGTTGCGCCGCATTGACCCACTTGGACGCAGGATGTGCCACGCGGATGAACTCGGCCACGTCGATCACCCGGCAGAGAATGTCGCTGAGTTGATCCAATTTGAGAATATAGCTGTTGCGGCCCGCGGGGGTGGCGGCATCGCGAATCATGGCCTCCACCAAGCGTTTGGCGTCTTTGAGCGAGGCCTTGGAGAATTCCACGAGGCCGTTGGGTGTAGAGAGACTCTCGTTGCGGAAAAGTCCCGTTCGGGCGCCAAAAAAGCCGCCCGAATGCTGTTTGGTGAAGGCATGGAAGTATTTGGCGTCGTCGAACACTCGCCGTAAGTGGGCGGATTCGGGGTCTTCCGGTGCCGGTTCCAGCGCCAGAAAACGGCGTATGGCAACCACCAGGCATGAGGGGAAAGTCCGGGCCAAGAAACCGGCCCGGGGGAGCACGGAGTTGCTTCTGAAGAGGGCCCCACAGACCTTCATGGTGTAGTTAGGGTAAAATTTGCGGGAGTGCATATGGCGGCGACTGCGAGTCATGGGGAAGACGCTGTTAGGAGGAATAGTGGGATAGGGTCGTGAGGAGCTGAAGGATGAGTTTTGTTGAGGTCTTAGGTGAGGCTGATGGAAATGGTGAAAATGGTGAAAATGGTCGTGTTGGTGAAGTTGGCGATATTTCGCTGTTGTGGTGATTTAATGGGATGGTATCGTTGTCCAGTGGTGTTGTAATGTCGCAAATTATTGATAGATGTCGCGAATCATATTAGTATGCTTCTATGGGTTATGAGTCGAATTATGGTATGTCTGATAATATAATAGGAGTTATCGTGGTGACTATATTTTGGAGTGCTGGTGCTATTATTTATTCCCAGGTATTATGGGCATAATTCTAATGATTCAGTGTTCTTATCATTGTGATGGAAGATCAGAAGATGGTGCCTTCACTTAGGGGTCAATTTTGTTTCGGTGGTTTTCCGCAATTATCATATCCATCCTTGTCGCTGTACTTCGCCCAAACAGGAATGAATCAGCATGATTTGGGTACTATCGTTGTAGATCATATGAATTTGGTCTTCGATGGGCGATTGGGGGGTTGGATGGCATCTGGCTAAACTGCAAATTAATGATATCCATCTGTTTCACCATTGGATGTTGCACTCTAATGGCATTATTTATCTGTTTCATCAATAGCTCATGCCAATATTCTGACCAACACTATCACAAGATCCTGCTGTAGGACCGCCACAATTCAATCCCCCTTTTGATTCCTCAACTACGAAAGCTAATTTCTGTATTGGTCGATGGAAGTATATCTGACCCCAGGCAAAGCCCCAACCTTATATTCAAAACATAAATTGAGCGACTGTGATTATGATTATTGTGAAGAACAGTTGATATTGGTGGAAACGATTTAGCAGCTTCATTCTCTTGAGGGGAGACAGTCCTGGTAGTATTAGAAATCCTTCAGCACCAGATGATTAAATTCCTCTTGTATAGAGATACCTTCATCTGAGCTATGGAAGCTTCAACTAACGGTTAATCCTTTCAATCTCAAGGAGGATCATAAATACACTTAATTGATTGAAAAAAAATTCTGAGATCAGTAGATACAATAGAGGATATGTCTTGTTACTAGTTAGTTTCATTCAGCACGCTGTTGTTTTTATTCTACCCTTTGCTGACCTTATACTTCGCGGATGTTTGTTGATAAATTTGCAGCAATCTTCACTCTGTTTTGCAACAGAAACGGCTGGAAGGATAATTTCACCTACAAACGGGGGAAGGAGCATTACAATCTGATCTTTATACCGTACCCATATACTAGACTGTGAATATTGACCTTTTGGAGGATTTTCCGAGGCTTTAAGGTGTTTCTCACTAAATTAGTGGCAACAACCCATTTCTTCAAATCAACAACACCAACAACACATCAAGTTCCTTATTTCCAACCAACAATATTCCATCAATCTCCTCCATCCCATTCCCTCGATCTCCTCCACCAAACTCCTTCCCTTCTTCCTGTCTCTGCTACACTTCGTGTTTGTTCGAAACATTTCCAAGCCTCAAACCCTGCCTCAACTATCACATACTACTTGCTTCAGACCAATGGCATCCTCACACCCATCCCTAAATCACTCCAAGATCCTTCGTGTCGTGTCTCTAGATCGGAAATCGTGCTTGATTAACGCCGTCCGTGCTAGACGACTTGGTCATCTAGTTCTTCCCGAAGAAGCTCGATGCGCCTCCCTGCGTAGACGAGCCGCTACCCCTGAACGGAACTATCACTGGAACTCATGTTCGTCATCGCCGTCTCCCATAGACGCGACCTACAGCTACACCCTGCCACTAATCTGTGAACTCAACCCCAAGATCACTTCGTCTACTCGGTTGCAAACGGCGCAGTACGGAGAACTGTGAATACCACGAAAACTGCCAATTTCAGCCACTACTCTACTGCAAGACTCATCACATCTGTCGCGTCCCAACTGTCGCGTCCCAAACTCGCGTCTCCATCTCCTCGTCCCGACTCGGAAACTTTCCACCTCCCCAACGCATGATGCAACACAGCGTTCACGACTGGCGTTGTCTCTGCGTGGTGGCATATCTGCGTGGTGAGACTTTGAGGCCAAGCGGCGCAGATCAATTGCTACACGCACGTCGCCAGCACCAGCCTGGGAAAAGGGGCTAGCAAAACGCCAGCAACACACCAGCATCACCCCTTCCACTCGCTGCGGCCGCTTTGTCCTTGCAAGTCTCGTCCATTCTCCCCATTCCGCGCCATTTGCCTGGCTTGCCTCGTTTCTTCGCGTGTCCCTTGTGCTCGTCCTGCCTCAATTGTCTCCCTGGTTCCATCCACCACTCCTTCGTGGGGGCTCGCACTCCCTCAAAAACACCTACTCCGCTCACGCCCTTTGATCTCTTCGTGTGCTGCCCACTTACTACTCCAGCCTTGGTACTCTCGTTGGCTTCTCCCACTTTGCTAGTCACTGCTTAGCACCGTCGCCCTCCCATTGGCCCCCTTCCACGCTCCGTGAGCCCCTCGTCCCGACCCAAGTCCGTCGCCGTTGTTCGCTATCCTCGTGGTTGTTCTCGTCTTGGCGTTGCCGTGATTTTCGCTACCTTCTCTCCCCACCTCAACCATCAGATCCATTGAGTACTGGCCATGTCTCAACCCCCGAAACCAGACTCGGGCTCGCCGACTACACCCTCCATGGCTCCCAAAAAACGGTCGGCCAAGGACTACCAGTTCGGCACCCGAATCGGAGAAGGCTCCTACTCCACCGTGTTCTCTGCGGTGGACATCCACAACAAACAGACCTATGCCATTAAGGTGCTCTCCAAGCGGCACATCGTCAAGGAAGACAAGATCAAGTACGTCAACATCGAGAAGACCACATTGCATCGATTGGGCCTCCAGCACCCGGGCATTGTCCAGCTCTACTACACCTTCCAAGACGAGTCCAGCTTGTTCTTCGTGTTGGACTTTGCCGAGTACGGCGAGCTCCTCTCCATCATCCGCAAGTTCGGCTCGCTCTCCGAGCAGGTGTCCAAGTTCTACATGTGTCAAATCGTCGATGCCGTCAAGTTCATCCATCTGAAAGGAATCATCCACCGAGACCTCAAGCCGGAAAACATCTTGGTTGGCCACGATTTCAATTTGAAAATCACAGACTTTGGTGCAGCTAAGCTCTTGGGCGGAATTGATGACTCAAGTGATGAAAAGATCGACTACAAAGGAGTCAACGAATCCCCTGCAAACACCGATCGTAAGGGTTCTTTTGTCGGAACGGCCGAGTACGTCTCGCCCGAATTGTTGAAATATAACGTGTGTGGATTCGAATCCGATGTTTGGGCCCTTGGATGCATCTTGTACCAATTCTTTCACGGTGCTCCGCCATTCAAAGGCACGACAGAATATCTCACCTTCGAGAAAATCATCAACATAGACTTCTCCTACAGGTCAAAGATACCTGTTCCGACTGATGTGACTTACGTCATTGACCGGATCTTGGTTCTTGAACCATCTCAAAGAATGACCATCCCTCAAATTATGGCAGCTCCATGGTTTCAAGATGTCCCATGGGATGATCAAAAATACATTTGGCATAGAAAGGTGCCCCGGTTCGAGCCTTATGGCTCGGCCCCAACGGGTACATCATCAAACTTCATGCCAGGTTTTAAAACTGGTTCGAATAGAGATATGAAACAATCAAGCTCATACCAACAATTACACTCACAAATCCAAAAGTCGTCAGAATATAATCTCATACCGTCGTTCGGTCCCAAAACTGCATATCAGCCTGCCAATAAAATGAAGAAGGCATTCAAACCACCGCCAGCATCACCTCAACAAATTGCTGCTCAACAAGTCGTAATGCAGACTTCTCCACCAAAGCTTGTTGGAAATCAATACACCAATAGGTATCCCAATTCTTCACCTCATCAGCAATACTTTCCGCAGGGTGCAATGCCGATTCAAAACAACCCTCCTACCCCAGGTAATCCGGGTAATTATGCAATTAATGGAGGTATTCCTAATTCTCCAGCTCAATCGCCCGGTATCCCAATTCAAAATGGGTCTGCTCAGTATGCTCAAAATCAGCCTAATCAAAATTACGGAAATGGAACAGTTGCTCAATCTCCGGAATCTCCTCGGCGAGTTCCCAAACATACGAATTTGAGAACGAACACTGCATTCAACAATAGTACAAGTGCAAATGTGCAAGCAGTAACAATGCAAAATGCACCACCAAACCATACTCCGACTCCCCCTACTTCGGCATCTGCTATGCTTCCTCAACAGAAAGTCAGGAAACCATCCTCCTCAGGGATGCCTACATACAAATCAAATCCGGCTCCCCCACATGCGCCTCCAGCTCCACCTTTACAAGCTTCAAACACACAAATTACAAGTGTACCCCATGCAGCTGCGGCTGCTGCTGCTGCAGGTAAGCAACAGCCTCCGCAATTGAGGATGTCACCTTCATTAAACCAGCAGGGATTTGGTAACCGCATGGTGAAGTCACCCACTTTACCATCAAGTCATTTCCCAAAGACATCCAAGCCAAGTGAGAAATCAACTGACAAGGCTGCTGAAATACTGAATGAACCCATCAAGGGATTAAATATAGAAAATACGCCCAAGCCAAAGCAGGCCACTGTGGAAAAGGCAATCACATTCAAGGAAATTTCCAGTTTGCTTCAACCAGACGAAAAGATTCTCAAGTTAGATACAGTATTCAAGCTGTACTTAGATAATAATGTGATCAAGAGACTGAAGTCAGCGCCTTTGGACGACTCGGCCATTGATTCTTTGATCAATAATTTCCAGAGAGATTTGAAGAAGCACACGGTTCCAGCTGTCACCGTCATTACCAATATGGCGAGAGTATTCTTTGTTGACGGTTCACTCAACGTTACTTTGGTGGATTTGAAGTCTAATCAAGGTAGTGATTACCTGATGTACGACTACGAATTCGAAAGTATTGCAGTTGACGAGGACGATAATCCAATTGAAAATGGAGACGAAGTGTATGGCTATCTCATTTTGGAATTGATCAAAGAAGGAGGCGATTTGATCTTTTTAAAACGGATTTCCCCAATGGACAAGTTGTCGTTGAGGGAGACAGTTAAAGTGCTAGACAAAAGCGGCAACGAAGTAAAGCTAGGTAAGAACTATGGCTGGATCGAATGCTTGTTGATGGCTAAGGAGATGATTTCCAAGCCAAGGCCCAAGGCCCAACAACCAAAGGAAGAAGCAGTGAAGCCCAAGTCCAAGGAGGAGCTGAAAAAATCGAGAAAGTCTATGAAGAGCGTTGCGATGAAGATGAAGAGAACCATGTCGACAAAGTCAGACAGCTCTTCCCAACATGACAAGAAAAGTTTTGCACATGCAGCTGCTGCCGCGGTTCACAAGTAGATTTCCGTCAATAAAGTAATAGAATCACGTATAGTTCATAAATTGTGATGTAGATGCTAACATTGAATAATCGTAAATACAGGGAAAGGCCCAAACTGCGGGTATGTCACGTTAGAAAGGAGACGGAGGAAACTGGCTTGTGGAACAATTGGAGTTTTCAAATCATTGGGGTTTTCAAATCAATTTAATCGATGCAACATGGACTAAATGGTCTTTGAAATCGACGAAAACTGGCGAATACCCACTATGAACAACAATTTCCTCATTAACAAGTTATTAATTTGATCATTACCACTTCCAGTACACTTAATCGGTCGACTTCTGTGGAAATGCTGATTCACTCCAGTATTAGAATAATACGCTTCATTGCTTCTCCAGCGGCTCCATTTGACATTCTGCCGAGTCATACTTCCTTTCCACTGCTTTTTCCACTCCAATCCCCAAAAAAACAGCGATCATTAAGCACTTTCGCCGTTTCTTCTCGAATAATCGTTTCCACAGTATTCTCGTTTCTGACCCACCGTTCGACCTCTTCTACCTGTGCAAACCGCGTGGCCTCCTCCGCAGCCTTATTTCGGACGGCATAGGGGTCCAAACGGAGATTATACAAGTCTGGATTGTCTTCTGAATCAGGTGGAGATGTTTTGCCACCAGACAATGCAATTGAGGAGGGACCGGTCTGGGACCGCAATTTTGCCGCATATTCCGTGCAATATTGAATCATCTCACTTCTGGCGTTCCACTGGGGCACAATGGTGGAGGCAAAGTACTCGGAACAGGCGGCATTGCCATGGAGTTCGTTCAAGTGTTCTCTTATGGTATCATCGGAAGCTATGCGGGAAAGCCTGAGAAAAGCGCGGATTCTTCGAGGGGAGACGCAATTGGCGGGTGTGAGAAGGTTTTCTGGGGGAGTTGGTGGGGTTTCTGCCTGCTGGCGGGCAAAGAACAGGGGACTCATAGTGGATGTGAAACAGTTAGATGGGCCTATATGTCATGTGATATGATGCACATAAAATCTAAATGTCACATGTAAAATAGCACGTGACCGAGATCACCCTGCAAAACTGTTCGTGGCAGTAATGGTCCCATCTACTGCCATGTCTGAGGAAACAGCCTACCAATATGCGTTGGTTTTGGCGCTAATGCAGTTCCATCGCGGTGCCCACGACATCCGCTTGGAAATTCAGCTTGATTCACCCAGATCTGCCGCCTCCTCCCTGCAAAACACCATCATCGAATTGGAAAAGGCTGCAAAGACCCGTTTTCCCGACATCGGGACCAATCCCATTCTCAATACCATCAAATCCGGGTTGTACAAGCCGGATGTGACGCGGTTGAGTCTTCAGAATCCTCTTAGTACCGAAACATTGATTTCCAACGTCGAATCAGACATGTCTTCAGGAGGTGGAAAGGAGGCTCCAGGAGACGTATGGATGCCATTGGTCAACTACGGGGCGTCGCTCCGCAAGATTCTCATCCATTGCGCGTTGAAACTCGTGTGGGATTCCAACGAAAGCGCCGAAGACGTCTTGGCCCGAGTTTCTTCCACAGTTCTAGGACAAACGGGCGCAGAAGCCAATCCCACGTATTTCAAGTTCTTCGAGGCTTTCAAAACCACCATTGACGACCAGATCGAGCTTTCAGAATGCGGAAACGACGCTGAGGACGAGAATCTAGTCCACAAGTTAAGAGAACAGGGCAATAACCTCATGGCAGCCCTGGCCCACCCCCAAGCCATCCAAATCTACACCCAGGCCATCGAATCGTGCACCTACGACACCTCCAACTGCCTCAGCCAGCTCTACACCAACCGGGCTGTGGCATACATCGCATTGAACTGCTTTCCCGAAGCCATCAGAGACCTCAATTTCGCCGTCCATTACGAACGCAGTTTTACTCCCGCGTGGACCCAGTTGGGCTATTGCCACTTGTACATGGGTACCAGCATCACTGCACTCAAGTGCTACTTGATGGCGTTGAAGTGCCTGGCCGGAGAAGTCTTGCCTCTGGCCTTCACTCAGCTGTCGATAGAACAGTACAAAGAGGACAAGATCAAGGGCATTTTGCCCCAGTTTGTGCAGCGGTTGAGTCAGTCCATTAGCCTCGTGGAAAAGAGGGCATACCAGCAGGCAGAACCCCTGGAAGCCATCAGAACCATCGTTAGTGAAGTGCGAAGAATTTTGGCAGTGTTGAGGTCCTATGCCCTGGAATCCGACATGGAATATTTCACCTTCTACCCCAATATCAGAGACACCATGTTCAGGACGATTTCTGAGCGTATGAACAGAAGAAATCCAGGCATATATACCCCAGAAGTGGCCCAGAATGTGCTCGCAAACACTGGTGCTGAACCCATGGCAGTTAT
The DNA here is from genome assembly GCA_030561465.1 of Suhomyces kunorum. Classification (NCBI taxonomy): domain Eukaryota; kingdom Fungi; phylum Ascomycota; class Pichiomycetes; order Serinales; family Debaryomycetaceae; genus Suhomyces; species Suhomyces kunorum. The sequence goes on along the minus strand of JAKTXF010000013.1, from coordinate 3,864 downwards.
TGCGCAGACAGTCCCGCAAAATGACGTTCCTGCCCCTTCAGTGGGAGCTACTGCCGATGGACAGACTCCTCCAGTGGCTCGTTCAGAAACCCGTACCAACAACATCAGAGAAATGCTCAATGATTTTGGAAGTTTAATGGAAGGAGCCATTGGACGGGTCAACGCCGCCACTAGTACCACCACCACAGCAAATGCCAATTCTACTCCCTCTGCTGGATCCAACGATGCTGCCGAAACCATCAGAAATATCGCCAATCCTACCATGGCAGGAAACGGAGGACAAACCAATCCTACCATCATCCGCGCTGTTCGTCCTGGTCCCAACAATTCACAGCATGTCACACAACTGGCAATGAACACTGGAAACAGCAATCACAATGCGATAGTGGAGGCTGTTCGTGCCAATGGTAACAATATTGAGGCCATTACCGAAGCACTTCGAGCCAACAGAAACAATGTGCCCAATGCTCCAAGCCCCAATGTGAACACCAATCCAGACAATATCCAAGTAAGATTTGGACGGGTTCTTCCTGATGGAATTTCCAATATCATCAACCAAATCACGGGAGGCCAGAACAATCGGGTATATGTCAATGGAAGGGAAATCACCAACCCAATCAGTGCAACGCCCGAGCAAGCTCCTCCCCAAGCACCCCCTTCGGATAGAGAAGACCAAGACATGGATGCTCCCGATCTCGACTAAGCCACGGGAATAAATTCGGGAAATCATCAATTCCCATTACGAAGAAGAAATTACTATGCTCCATATTCAAATCGGCAAGAACTTCTGTCAAACTATCAGAGTTCTATCAAACTGAACTTCATAAATACACTTCTATCACCAAAATTATAAATCCAACATCCACTCAGCCAGCTTTATACTAACCAGGAATATACGCATCATGGCACTACATCCGTCCTATCTAATTTATATTAATAAAACACAGGCTAACCTACTATAGAACATACAAGCGTGGCTTGTAAAATGGAATGCAACAGATGGGTACCGACGATCACTTCTTTTCTTTCTTTTCCTTCTTGTCCTTCTTCTCCTTCTTCTCCTTCTTCTCCTTCTTTTCCTTCTTCTCCTTCTTCTCCTTCTTTTCCTTCTTCTCCTTCTTTTCCTTCTTCTCCTTCTTGTCCTTCTTCTCCTTCTTGTCCTTCTTGGTGGGCTTGTCGTCCTCGTCGTCGTCCTCCTCTCTCTTTCTCTTCTTGTCGGCCTTCTCGTCGACCTCCTCGGTCTCAGATTCATCATCAGAATCCATGGCAGCATCTGCATCAGCATTGTATGCACGGGCCTCAGTTATGTCGACCTTTGGTTGGTCTCTGACAACCTTGGAGGTGGTTCTCAAGTCACGGCCCTCCAAGGCACTCAATCTGGATTCAACCTTGGCTCTGACTTCCAACCCAAAGTCTCCAGAATCGTCTCTTTCCTCAGCCAAAGAGTCGTATCTCAAGGCAACAGCTGCCTTCGCAGCCAACACTCTGGCGATCTTTCCCTTGTTCTTACCGGTAGCTTGTCCGACAAGAGAAGCATGGTACAACAAACCGTACTTGGGGGTATCGTGCTTGGTCTTCAAGGCTCTGAACAACGCCTTTTCGGCACCCAAGATCTGGATGGTGGAGGCAGGGGCCTTGGCAAGAGAGGTAAGCGAACCGGCGTGGGAAATCAACCTAGCACCCACCAATTCTCCCACCAAAGCCGTCAAATTGGGGGCAATGGCCTTCATTCTCGAGGTCAAGTAGTTGGACAACTTTTCTCTGTAGGCAGCGAATTCCACGATCTGTTCTGCCAAGGCTCTGATGTTGTCGAGGTCGGAGGCGGTGATTTCAGTACCCATGGACACTTCGGCCGCAGTCTTGACTCTCTCTTCGTGTTCTTCTGGCAAAATTTCACTCAAATCGGTGTCAGCAGCATTGGAACGAACACCCATGACCAAGATGATTCTGGCGTAGGCCACGGAGTCCACGATGATCTTGGCCAACTCGGGGAAGTGCCAGCCGTACCATTCCTTGCATCTCATGGCATAGGTGTTCAATTCCTTGTCCAAATCGTCCAATAATGCGATGGCTTGAACAATCATGGTGTCGACCTTATCGGCCGAAAATTTCAACTTGTGACGGCCAATGGAGTGGGCCAAACCAAGCGACATCTGCTTGATGGTGGCGTCGTCCAATCCAGGCAACAATTCCGGCAAGAACTCCTTGATGGCTCTGTGTAAATCGAGAGAGGCAGCATCAGAAACCACGGAAAAGTTGAGACCGAGCTTGTTGATGGCATTACCCAACTTGGCCTCGGAAACAATCAACGTGGCCTTCTTGTCGGCCTTGACATCCTCCAACATCTTCTTCAAGTTGTCGGAAACCTTGCCCTCGATGATGGCGTTGGCTTCTTCCAAGGCAGAAGAAGCCGATTGGAACTTTTCAAACCGGTGGATTTTGAAGGCCTGGGTGACCTTTTCCACGGAATTCAAGTCATTGATGAGGGAGGAGGACTTGTGGATCTTCTTGTCAGATGACTTTAACAAGGCATAGCCTGCGGCGGTTTCGGTCAAGACGTAAGCCATGGCAAATGAAGAGGAAGAAGACGATAGTGAAAAATGTGATGAGGTGAGAAATTTTTGAGGCAAGGGTCACGTGCGCGATGGGGTGAAAGGGGTGGGGGTAGAGTATTATGGGAGTGGAAAAGAGGGCAGGAAAGGGGTGGTGAGTGAAGAGGTCGGGGTTTTATTATGGAAGGGAGCAAAAACTGGGAAGTTTGGCGAGGTTTGGGGGCCGTTTGATGGGGGCTGTTTTGGCTGAGGTAAGTGTCCTGTATACAGTGGGTGTGTATAGTATTTGATGGATTTGCCAGCATTGGACACAAGGGGGTGTCGTGGGTTTTGGAGTAGTTGTGGGGAGGAAAGAGATGCAGGGGAGAGGATGAGAGGGGTGGCTGTGGCGTGCGGTAGTGTTTGTTTGAGGTTTAGGGGCTAAATAGTGAATTGGTGAATTTTTCGAGAATTTAATTGATGGAATGGGTTTTAGTGTCAGGGTAATTGGTGCCAATTCACGCAGGAGAGGATGTTCGTTTGGTGAGAACGGCATGTTTTGGTTTGAGTGGATTCCAGGTAATTAAATGGCAAGTTGGTGGCATTATTGAAGGTTGGGAGATTTCTCTTCCTGATTGGAGAATATCCAGTGCAATCTAGACTCAAACTGAGCTTCCCCTGTGAAGTTTGGCTGTCCTTGAGTGAGAGTACGCCTAATGTGGAAATCTACTGCCATTCTATTGTTCGCCCTGTACGAGATTCATATCGCGATGAGATAACTCCAGAAAAGAAACTGCTAGCAAAACTGTGGTCTCCATTCTTCCGTTTAGCAATGCATGACCCAGTGACCTTCGTCTAACAGCTCAAATGGACCCAAATAGTCCCATAGCCCTAGATACCGTTTCTCTCCCATTTTACTTAAACGCTTACTTAAAGCATCTTCAATCTTTTCCATGCAACGCATCTTCTAGGAACCATCCAAGCATCCCATACTACAAGTCACGTACAACAGCAGATTATTTACGTTCCCTATGGCAGACATTTGCAATCTTTCGTGCTCCTCCTATCTCTTTATCTCAGAATAACGGCTTCGGATTGGCCAAAAAAATAGTGACTCCTGCGCGATTCGAACGCACGCATCTTTACGATAGTAGAACTTGAGTCTACCGCCTTAACCGCTCGGCCAAAGAGCCTCTTATGGAGAAGAAATGCCTGGAAATGGTTATCAACGATGAGATTAAGTGCAGTAAAGTTGAAAAAATAATGACTCCTGCGCGATTCGAACGCACGCATCTTTACGATAGTAGAACTTGAGTCTACCGCCTTAACCGCT